>NW_019167882.1:1870837-2335882 GCF_002303985.1 Durio zibethinus | reverse complement strand
AGATGATAGATCATTGAGGCATCTTACAGATTATTTGGCATGAAAATTATTTCATTCTAAGTTTTTAGACTTTGCATCTGATCCTCAAAATGTTATGCTTGGACTAGCATTTGATAGATTCAACCCGTTCAAAATGATAAGTACTTCTTATAGTACTTGGCTAGTTATATTGATTCCTTATAATTTGTCATCATAGATTGCTTTGAAGCAATAGTCATTTATATCATTTATGATAATTTTTGAGGAAAAAAGTTTGGGTAATGATATAGATATTTACTTACAACCTCTTATTAAAGAGTTAAAGTAATTATGGGAAAGAGTTGAGACGTATAATGCATAAAAAAAAGAGAACTTCAATATACGTGCTACTTTATTATGGTTATCATTAATTTTTTTGCTTATGCAAATTTATCTGGTTAGAGTACAAAAGGTCATTTTAGTTATCCATGTTATGCTGCACAGACATGTTTGAAGTGGTTACCTAATGGTAGGAAGTTCTGTTATATGAGACATCATCGATGGTTAGATGATAATCATCGATTTAGATTCTAAAAACATCTTTTTGATGGAACTAAAGACATGGGGAGATCACCTTTACCCATTAGTGGGTCTAATATCTTGTCAAAGTTAAAAGATATCAATTTCACTTATGAAAAAATGACTCTATCAAAAAAATAGTGAGAGACATCTTTAAAGGTGTATAGTCTCATACTACACAAGTTGATGATACTGATATTGACGTTGGTGATCTTGATGTTCAAAGTGATAAAGAGAATGATAAGAAGATGATCTCAATGAGTCTAAGTTGTAAAAAAAAGAAGTATTTTTTTTGAGTTACCTTATTGAGAATATAATTTATTACGCCATAACCTTGGTTTGATGCACATAGAGAAGAATGTTTGCAAAAATTTTATTGGGACAATTCTTAATGTGTATAAAAGATCAAAGGATGACTTAAAGAGTCAGCTTGACCTAGTTGATATGGGGATTCACCTTAACCTTCATCCGAAGTTGCTTCCTAATGGGAAATATCGATTGATTGTTGCTTGTTTTAGGATTTCTAAATCTAAAAAAGATGTGTTTTGCAAGGTTTTGAAAAATGTCAAAGTTTTGGATTGCTATGCATCAAATATATCAAGATGTGTGAATCTGAAGGAGCGAAAACTTTCTTCATTGAAGTCACATGATTATCACATTTTGATGCAAGACTTACTTCCAATTGTTTTACTTTCATCAATGTCAAAGCAAGTCACTTTTATGGTAATTGAATTGAGTAACATATTTAAATCTCTATGTGGGAAATGTATGAATATGGAAGAGCTTGACAAACTTCAAGATCGAGCCAGATTACTTTATGCCATTTAGAGAAGATTTTCCCTCCAAACTTCTTCACTATTATGGTGTATTTTGTTATCCACCTTTCATATAAAATAAAAGTCAATGGATCGGTTTATTATCGATGGATGTATCCTATTGAAAGATATTATTGTTTAATAGATTGATTAAGGTTTTATTGATGATCATGCCACTATAGTTAAAAAGATATATGACTAATGTTTTATGTAATAGGTTTTTTGGGAGGTTAAAGTCTTATTGTAGCAACAAACGCTATCCAAAAAGTTCTATTATCGAAAGATATTTAGTAGAAGAGTGTATGACATTTTGTTTTTATTATTTGGAAGATGTTGAAATGAGATTTAATAGACCATCGAGAAATGTTGGTATGCAGCAACATGACTCTGCCTACAGTTATCTTTTTTAAAGTTTTGGACAACCAATAGGCAAAGCTGAAATGGTGGAGTTAGATGATAAATCTTGGGCACAAGCACATCGATATATTTTTTTCATCACGACTCTACTGAATCATTTCGTATGTAAGTTTTTTAGCAAGAAAATTATTCATTACATTAAGCATAATTTATTATATTTTTTTTTTATTGTTAATACTTTATCATGATGCTTTGTATTGAGTATAGAAATAATTTGAGAGCTCCCACACATTATCGATGATCAAACCCTCGAAAGCTTGATAAGTTGTTAGCCGAAAACTTTCATGAATGGTTATAAGCAACTGTAAGTAATGCCATGCTTCCCTTTATGTGAAATCTACATAGAATGCTTGCGGTATAATTAACATTATTAATATATATATTTATTCCACTTTTATAGGTTTGGAGTGGAAGGCTTGTTAGTGAAGAGGTGAAGGGTCTTTCACAAGGTTTGAATAGGATTGTGAAATGATAAAAAGGTTTCATCACTAATGAATTTAGATTTCACACTAAATCCCGTGAGAGATTTAGCAGTACACAAAATTCATGAGTTATTATTACTTCATTAACGACTAGCTATGCTAGTGCTAGTGCTAGTGCTATGGACACAAACCTTTAAAAGGAAATGTTTACTATTATGGTATGATTAATGACATCATTGAGTTGGATTATTATGGCGAGTGGAAAGTTGTCTTTTTTTGGTGTGATTGGGCTGATGTGAATAGTACAAAAGGTATTAAAAAAGATCAGTATGGATTTATACTTGTGAATTTTTTTTGATTAATTCACACTGGACAATAACTTATTGATGAACCTTTTGTTTTTTCATCTTAAGTCAAACAAGTTTTTTGTTCTTAAGATCTCAAAGAATTAGGTTGGTTTTTTGTTCTTCGAAACACACCTAGAGACTTATTTGATATGGGGTTAGATAAAGACATGATGTTAAATATGGAACTGAATGTTATCCTTTCGCTAAACAAAACTTAGATGAAAATATCTCCAGTACCTACACTTAGTGGGTCCACGACGATGTTAATGAAGACATTTATGAACCATGATAGATAATCTATAATATACAAATTTGAGTGTTTAAGACATAATATAGTAAATGATTATATGTAATTAATGTCGCATTCACTATTGTGTATTTATTATATTGTAAATCATACATTATCTTTTAATTTAATTAAATCGATATGTTCTTTTTGTATCGTAGGTTATGATTTCTTAACTTCTCAATGTCTTTATATTTGTTCTAAACTAATATCTTTTATATATTCGCTCTTATAATGTAGATAAGCTACAATACGGAAGAATAAATTGAAAGGAATATATATAAGAGATATTAATTCAAAATCATCTGCGACATCTGTTGATATTGGTGATGGTCTGAATCTTTTGGAGGGGAATGAACGTACTATTAGATCTAAGTCAGTCACTTCTAACCTTTCAATTGATATTGGATCTAGCAATATGGGAGGTCTAGGTTTAGATAGTATCCTGTCAATTGATTATGCTTTAAATTTGAATGCAGGTATCATATACCCTATATTTACAAATCGATTATAATGATAAAAGTATTGCCATTTTGCAAATTTATTTTTTAATTTTTGCAGTTGATAACAATGGTTAATGGAGGACTAGAGGTCGGACAACTTTGAAGGAATTATTTGCACTACCTTCGAACGAGCGTATTGTAGTATCTGTAAACTCTGATAGGTAATCGATTGGTGAAAAGGCTCAACTGTTGGCTGGATTTCTAGGCATGCTTGCCCGTAATGGAATGAAATTGCCTATTCATTATGAAACATGGCATAAAGTTCCAGCAGAAGTAAAGGCTAGTACTTTTAACTTTATTGAGGTATTTTATAATTAATTACATATAAAAAAATTTAATTATTTTGAATTTGGTTTATTGATTAAAACTTTTCTTTTTTGTATTATTACAATCAAGATTTGCACTTGAAATACCAACTTCATTTGTGCTTAAGTTATTGGAGAAAATGGAAAGATTATAAGCATAATTTAAAGAATAAGTATTTCAATAGAAATACAACTGTAAAGGCGACAATGGAAAATCTACCCCGTGATGTGATTAGGTGGCAATATGAACAATTAGTTAGATTTTAGTTCTCAAGGAATAAAGAGAGGTACTAATTTATAACTTTGTATAATGGAATGAAATAATGAAAGTGTTTTATGCTTTAAGTTAGTAATATTTGCAATTCTACGATATACCCAATTATTTTTTATGACAGGAAAGAGAACAAATTGGGATTGGTAGCAGAAAGTAACAGAAATATAGCCACACAAGTAGATTAAAAAGTTTTGCAAGAAAGCAAAAAGAAATAGTAAGTTTATGATTTTAAACTTATTCTAATGAATGAACTTTTTGTGCCGTTAAAAGGTAAATATGCAAATTAACAGTTATTATATTATTTTAATAATTTTGATAGTTTCAATACATTATATTAAACTTATCGAAAGTTTTGAACTTAGTTGAGATGGCTGATATGTATGAAAAAGTTATTGTTTACGTCTATTTTGGTAAAATTACAAATTTTTTGTTATTGTTCAATTTAAACAATTTGGATAGCTTCAATACTTGAGATTAAACTTGTTCGATTGATTGAACTTCGTTTCTACGGTTGATATGGGTGAAAAAGTTATCGTTTATGTCTATTTGGGACTATTTTTGCCTTTAAAAGGCAAAAATACAAATTAAACTTTTGGATGTCTTTAAAAAGTTTGAATGGCTTCAATCCATGATATTAAACTTGTCCAAATAATTGAATTTGGTTGCCATAATTGATATGTGTGAAAGGCCAAAATGCTTTTATTATTTGCTTCTGTTTAAGACTATTGTGTTGTAAAGGAGCCAAAATATAAATACATGATATTAAAATTATTCGAAAGTTTTGAACTTGTTGATAGGCATGATATGCATGAATAAGTTGTGGTTGATATGTATCCTATCAAATAACATATGTTTTTGTATAGGAGATTGAGATAGGTGGTTAAATTGGATGTGTGAAACTTTTTCGCTTAACACACGCAAAAAAAAAAGATGGATCTTACATAAATGTCGAAACATAAGAAATTGTGATAATTTATAATATCTATTAATAATAGAAAGTAAATATATACTCTTTTTAATATATTATCAATTAATCATTAAACTTGATAGTTTGTATATGACTTATTTACATGAGAAAGTGAAAGAGAAAATGATTGCTGAGATTGAAGTAGCATCTGATAGTTTTCTCAACATACAAGAATTGAAAAATCGAATATTCTTAGAAGTTGCTAGAAAAGAAAGGCATGGACAGGTCCGAGGCCTTGGATTGGGTCCAACACCATCTACCTACGATAGACGTAGCTCTCAGCAATTTACATTCTCAGCAAGTCAATCGTCGCGAGACATTTCGTTATTGAGAGAGGAGTTACAAACTATGCAACAACGTTTTCAGCAAATGAAAGTAGAATGAGAACATGAGCGTGCCAAAATTGAGGAAGAATGTGCTAAAATAGAGCAAAAGCTTGTAAAATTTTAGCAGTTGCATGATCGATTCGATTATCTTATGAATTTTGTGCAACAACAATTTTCAGGAACTGATCTCGATGGTCCTTCAACTCATGTATTATATTTAGTAAATATTTATATTTTTTAATATCAAAAAGCTTACAATGAAGTGTTAAAAATTGTATGTTATTATTCAGTAGGTTCTTAAGCATGTTACTGACCAAGGTGAAAAAATTCCTTCATCAATTGGTAACCTTCAAAATGTATGCAGTCATCAATTTCATACATTTTAATTTTTATTTTGTTAATGTATTAAAAAAATTTGAATGTTATTATACTAATTATTAAATTTTGTGTTAATTAGATGCATATTTGAACGTGAATTAAGTTTATATTAATTTTAGTTTATGAATTTAAGCTTGTTTATGAAAATAATAAATATTAACAAAAACCTTTTATTTAAAAAAAATTTTTGTTCTCAATTTTGCGACGTTTGTATTCAAGAATATTGCCAAATGAATAGTTTAGTGGCATTTGTATCGTAAAATGCCACTAAAAGTAGCAGTGCTATTGTTATAAACGAGCTAAATTATCGACATTTTTGTGATACAAACACCACCAAAGTAACAGCATTTTTTTGATAAAAATGTCATTAAATTAGCGGTGTATTAAAGGTAAAAACACTGCTAATATAATGGTGTTTTTCAGTTACAAATGCCACTACTATAACGATGTTTTCCAGATATAAATGTCGCAAATGTAGTAGCGTTTTTCGCAATGTGCGTATAGGCAGCACTTTTATTGGTATTTTTTGCAAACGCTGCTAATATTTTAGTGGCTTTTATAAACGTCATTAAACGTAAAAAAAAACGCCACTAAAAGCCAAAGCCCCAAAATAACTATTTCAACAAGCTGTTTGACTCCTAAAACTCATCGAATAATGGTGAAGTACTAGAGGCTGTTGATCCAATAGTTACGGAAGAGATGAACGATGCTTTGCTTGCAGAATTTAGGCCAAAAGAGATCAAAGAGGCAATTAAATATATGCATCAAACTAAAGCTCTGGGACCTGATGGTATGCGACCCCTTTTCTACCAAAAATACTGGCACATTGTAGGTGCCGATATCACTACTTTCTGTCTGTCTTTGTTGAATGGACATGGTAGCTTACATGATATTAATTCCACCAATATAGCCCTCATCCCAAAAGTGAAAAATCCCCGATCTATGACATGCTTCAGACCAATTAGCGTCTGCAATGTTAGCTATAAAATCATAGCTAAAGTCCTAGCTAATAGGTTGAAAAATATCTTACCTCATTACATAAGCGAGTTTCAAAGCGCGTTTGTCCTTGGGAGATTGATCAGTGGTAATGTGTTTATTGCCTATGAATTATTGCGCTCGTTGAAATAGAAAAGGGCAGGTAGCATGAGGTACGTAGCTTTCAAACTCGACATGAGTAAAGCCTGCGATAGAGTGGAATAGTCTTTTCTTGAATAAGTGATGGGGAAGCTGGGTTTTAGGGATGAATGGATCAACAAGATCATGCAATGTGTGAGATCAGTGCTTATTCTATTGTTATTAATGGTGATGTTTCGAAAAGGTTCTACCCAAGACGAGGGCTGTGCCAAGGTGATCCTTTGTCACCGTATTTATTTCTTCTATTCCGAGGGCTTCTCAGCACTATTGTCAAAACACCAGAGGGAAGAGAGAATAAATAGGGGGAAAGCAAGCCAAAATGGTCTAAGAATTAATCACCTGGTTTTCATAGATGACAGTTTGCTTTTTTCCAAAGTAAACAAACAAGAGAGCGATTGGGTGAAGGGCATTTTAAAGGCATATGGAGAAGGTTTTGGGCAGCTGGTGAATTTTGAAAAATCATAACTTTATTTTAATGCCAATACTCCAAAAGATGCAAATGGGGTTGTCAAAGATTGTCTGGGTGTTCGAGATACCAATAATCTCGAAAAAGTGTTTAGGTTTACTGGCCATTGTTGGTAGAAACAAAATGAGGGTCTTTAGAGAAATAGTGAACAAAATTAGAATGAACATCCAACACTAGAGTAAAAGGTGTCTGTCTCAAGGGGAAAGGAGGTCTTCATTAAATCAGTTCTGCAAGCCATCCCTGTGTATTCAATGAATTGCTTCCTCTTCCTAAAAGGATTATGTGAGGAAATAAACAGTGTGATAAGTCACTATTGGTGGAGCCAAAACAGGATAGAATAGGTGTGCATTGGCTAAGTTGGGAGAGGGTCTATTCGGCAAAACTGGACGGAGTGATGGGATTTCCGGATTTTGAAAAGTTCAACATGGCTTCACTAGGGGAGCAAGGGTGGGGATTACTCAAATGTTCGGACTCTCTGTTGTATAGGGTCTTCAAAGCAAAATATTTCCCACATAAATTTTCTAGAGGCATCACTAGGAAATAAACCTTCCTACACATGGAGGAGTATATGGACCACTAGAGATGTGTTAAAAGCAAGACTCAAATGGAGAGTTGGAGATGGGAAATATATCCGGATTTGAGGCGATGAATGGGTTGGTGATGGCCAAGTTTTGGTCTTTCTAGAAAATGAAAATCGAATGCACATGGATGCATATGTGGCAAAAATCATAGAACATGGGAGCATGACGTGGAAAAGGGATCTTATTCAAGTAGTGCTGGGTGATGAAATATCAGACATTATATGCAAAATCCCGTTGGCTCGACTTAGCCATGCTGACGAGCTAGTGTGGGGCTAAGAAAAAAGAGGGCACGACACCGTTAGAAGCGCCTACTATGCCGAGGTGTGTGGGCACCAAACAAGTAATGCTCAGGGAAACAATGACATTGCAAAAAGTGCTGGGCTAGACTGTGGAAGGTAATTCTTCCACCGAAAATTTAAATTTTTGGGTGGAAACTAAACCATGGAATCCGACCTGTCCTTTACAACTTGAGAAAGCGGTATATAGATACACCAACGGTATGTCCACAATGTGGGCAAAAAGAGGAGACAGTGTTCCATGCAATAAGGGCCTGCCATAAAGCAAGAGAGGTTTAGGTTACTGTAGGGATGGATAATAAATGGATTGATTAATCTCACACAACCGAGAAGGATTGGTTAACTAGCTTGGTGGATGCACTGGACATGGATGGCTTTGAAAATGGACGCAATGTGTGTTGGGCGATTTGGCACAAAAAGAATGTGTTTGTGAAGGAAGAAGAGTTGTGCAACCCTCACGTCACAACCAATTTTGCTAGAAACTATATAGAGGAGTTTAAGAAATGCCAAGAAGAAAAGGAAATAAGGGCGGAAGACCATATTAAATGGATCCCACCTCCTGAGGCGTTAGTGAAAATTCATTTTGATGGAGGTTTGAACAAAGTAAGGGCGGAAGGAGGAATGGGGATAGTGATGAAAAACAAAAAGGGGGAAGTCCTGGGTTCTATTGCACGCTATATGGAAGGGATGAATGATCCTATGGTAATAGAAGCTCATGCGGCATTGGTAGGAATCACTATAGACACCCCAATCTGTAAAAAAAATGAAAAAACTAGAAAAACGGGTGGTTGAATTTGGGTAGGATTGGGTTGAGGAGTTTTAGTTGGATTAAAGCTTGGAGTTAAAACTCAAAAGGGATTGAAATCCTATATTGTTTTAGGGCTTTCGGATTTCAACCTATAAATATCCATAGATCAGAGGTAGAGAAACATACACGACATACAAAGAAAACAGAAGTAGAAAAAAATGGGGGTGTTTAAAGAAGTAGAAGCAATTTTAGAATTTTTTAAGGAATTTATCAAAATTTTTGGCAATTATTTTTTTCTAGGAATTTTCTGGAAAAATCTATATTCCACTGAAATTTCTGGCCAAACTTGAATTTTTCGACCACATTTTTCAGTTTTTGGCGCTATTTCCCAGTTTCTCGTGAAATATTCAACTAGATTTTTGGGTTGGTAGAAAGAGAAAAAGAGAAAAAGGAAGAAGAGAGAGAAATGGATGGGAAATTTGAAGGAAAAAACAAAAATCTTTGCCTTTTATACTAGCGTAAAACGACGTCATTTTGACGTTAATAAATACACAAGATCCACACGTTTCTACTTCGGCCAACCCAACCCTATCGCAACCCGCTTGATCGACCTATATTCTAGCCAACCCTTCAGTCGAGTCGAGCCGAGTCGCAGCTTCCCAGCTGAGCCCATGAGCCACTTTTTGTGCCTCAAGTCAAACTGTCTCAGCCGCAAGCCGAGCCGTTTTTGGTATTTTTTATTTTTTATCTATTTATTTTTATGTGTTTATTTTTACATGATTGAATTAAAAAAAAAAGGGAAAAATAAAATAAGTTTGGGAATAAATATTAATTATCAAATGATAGAATTTATAGAAATTTCAAATGATAAATTTTTATAAAATTCATAGGTGAGAAATTTTGTTTAAATTTATCCCAAATGGTGGAATAATTTAGATAAAGTTTTAATAACAATAATTAATGTCTATTTTCAAACCAAAAATAATAAAAATACAAAAATAAAAAAATGGAATTAAATACAAATTATCTAAGGATGAGATTCTTAGAAATTTCAAATTGTAAATTCTTAAGAAATCTCTAGGTGAGAAATTTTATCTAAATTTGTCCCAAATGGTAAAATAATTTAGATGAAATTTCAATAAAAGTAATTGTATTCTTTTCCAAATAAAAATTTTAGTTGAAAATATTTGATACTTATCCAAGAATGAGGATCTTAGAAATTTCAAATGGTAAATTTTTTAAAAAATCTATAAGTGAGAAATTTTTTTAAATTTGTCTCAAATAGTGGAATAATTTAAATGAAAATTTAATAAAAATAATTTCCATATTATTTTCATTAAAAAATAAAAAAAAAGAAGAAATAGAAAAAAATTTCTAAATAGGCCCAAATGGTGAAAATTTTAAAAATTTCGAAAAAAAAATATTTTTAAATTGACACAAATAGTGAAAAATTTAGAAATAAAAAAATAAAAAGAATAATATGCCCAAATGGTAGATAATTTAGAAATTCAAAACAAGAAAATATTTCTAATTTGGCCTAAATGGTGGAATAATTAGATATATTTTGAATAAAAAAATAAAATAAACCTTTTTCCGACGATGGAGCCTCTTCAAGATATCAAATGAGATTTTTAAATACTCTTGAGGTGAAAAAATATTATTTTTAAGAATTCTACCAGATTGATGAAAGAATCTTATAAATTATTTTCAATATTTAACATAAAAGTTGAAATCATTAGACTCAATACCATAGGATAAATTTAAAAATAATATGGTACTATCCTTTGGATGGGCATGTTGGGGGTGCTATAACCTTCTCCACATGTAACTGAACTCTCAAATCCTATTCTGGTTAATAGACTCAAACTTATTTTTTAGGGACCCTTTGTCAAACTTAGAAGTTTCTTAAGATAATAGATTCCTTAGGTGGCCAATCACACCTAGTAAAAGGATTGGTGGCGACTCCATCTATTTGTTAAGTCTAGCTATAAATTTTTGAATCTTTATGTTATGATAGTTTGGCGACTTCACTGGAGACAGCTATAGAGAGTCAAGCTATAGTTTTTGAATTTATCCTATCTTTTGATCTAATGGTTTTAAATTGTAATTATTTGTTTACTAACATTTTTTCTTTTTTGTTTCTTATTTTATTTTTGAGGGCATGAAATCTATATGTTCCTTTACACACACTATCACATGCATTTACATTACATGAGTGCTATACCTAGGCTTCGTCCCTCTTAAGAAGGAGTAAAGTACCTACGCTCTCGTGAGATGATAATCTCTGTAATGGCTAGCAAAATAGTCTCACTCAAATTGAATCCTTTTCGTTAGTAGCCTATGATGGGTGAGGATTGGACTGCCTTACTAGTTTATGATGGACGATGATGTAAAGAGTAATTTGGGAACCCTTAGTGGTCAAAATCACCTAACCTTGCATATAGTTCACTCCTAAGAGGCCAGCCTTAGGATAGAGCCTTTCTTATCCATCAATAGATATAACCCAAAATTAGGACACAAGAAGAAACAACTTGTATATTGCTTCTCTAACCATTTTGTTCCTTTGATTGTATGCATCTGCGTCATTTCTATATCATTCTATGCATCATTTTCATGCTCATGTTTTAACATTATCATATCATTTCATTTTATGCATCATTTTCATATTTAACATTATCATTTGCATCATTCTCATATAGGAAATATTTGTCACATATCAGTTATTGATAAACCAGATCTTACATCCATGGAAAGTAAGTGTAATCAAAGTCTACATTTGTTCATTATGAATCTACTCATCAATTGAAAATCAAGTCAGAAGAATGTAAAAAAAATAAAAAGATTGCTTGCTTGAAAGTTTTATCTCTTCATTGCCCGAGAAAGTTCATCTCGACCTCTAACAAAATGATCTAGTCGACTTAAGTAGTATTTAGGGATGCATGAGTAGAACAAGGTATGAGGCATTTGAAAATAGATATGGAGACATAGCTTCACTGCTTCAAGTGGATATGAATAATAATCTGATTAGAGCCATCATTCAGTTCTGGGATCCTTTTTATAGGTGTTTCATCTTCAATGAAGCAGACATGGTGCCCATAATTGAAAAATATATGATCCAACTTCGCTTCGATCTGTCAACATGGACAATACTGGTCAAATAAGATGGGCTATCATAAAAAGCTAGTGCAAATGCTTGGACTTAGTTTGCCTCAAGTTGATACATGTATCAAGATAAAAGGTGAAAATAAAACTATCCCATAGAGTTTTTTGTGAGATTTCATCTAGGGGCATATGGATGATGATCAGGGGTTAGTGGCCATGGCTATAGCTCTGTATGGGCTGGTGATCTTCCAAAAAGTCATTAGCTATGTTGATGTCATAGTAATAGACTTTGTTGATTAGTTAGCATACCAAGTCAATGTAGCATCAACTATTTTAGTAGAAACCATTCGTTCTCTGAATTTTTATCATCGAAATGGTAAAGGTCGATTCAATGGGTGCTTATAGCAACTTATGTATGGATGAAGAGTCATATTGAGTGTGAAAAAAGTCAATTCTACAAACCATACTTTCATTCTAGCATCACCACCAAGGAGTTTTATTGCAGCATATGACCTCAAGTAAAGACAAAAGAAAAATAGGTTTCCTACTTTTGAACCCTTGATAGTCAAGGGATAGTTTGGAAAGCACCTTGAATGCATCATGACACAATATTATACAGTTGTAGGGATCAACCATGGGTGTTCCTATTAGGCCTATGGGGTGCTATTACTTATGCCCCAACTTTAGTGAAAAGATAATCAAGATGTGAGTAATTCATTCTATAAATGTATGGACTTAACTAATGGGAATTCTCTTTTGTTGATAAAAAGGCATATGAAATGATTGAAAAGATTAAAAAGGCATTGAAGCAAACCATCAGGGTTAACCAAGGAAGGTTTACTTATGACGTCACCTCAAAATATAATGTATGGCATGCAAGGAGGGGTAAAGACATGGTGTTTCCTCAAGAACAATTAGTTGGCCATTCCCAAAGCCCATTCTTCAAGATCTTTTGCTTAAAGTAGAAACGACTAAGAGAAAGCTCCAAACCAAGAAAGAAGAGTTCGAATAAGAAAATAAGTGATTAAAGTTAGAAATGAAAGAGACTTTATGACTTCAAAAGCTGAAAATCCAGAGCCTTACGAAGTCAAAAGATTAATGGAAAGCCTTATTCAATGATTTAGACATAACTCATTCATCAGTCACACTTGAGCTTGCCCGACTTTTAAAGAAAAATAAATTACTAAAAGCAAGGATGGAGGAAGAACAAAAGGCTACTGCTTAAGCACACAAACATAGATCGATGCTACAAGAAATAGTGGATTGATGCATAGCACAAGTGGAAGCCTTGTCTGATGAATACAAGAGACAAGCTAAATAGGGTGAGCTATGGAAATACATGTGCAGAGAAAAACGAAAGCATCTAAGGCATTTGTTCGATCAGCTATGCATTGCTACAGATAAAACATCAAAAATGAAAGAAAAAGTGAAATATTTGAAGGCTGTGGTGCAAACAGTGGGAGCCTATGGATGACAATTGTTTGATTTCCTATACGAGGCACAAAATCATTACCACAAGCTAAGAAATTTATAAGGAGACATTAGAAGTAAAGGATAGTGTTTAGGACTTTAGAATAGTGCTTTGACTTTATTAGGATGTAATTTTGAAATTTTATTAAATAAAGTTTCAGATAGAGATTTCTTTTATCAATAATGATGATGTGGCAAATATTAGTATATTTCATGCGTGCATTTGCATATCAAACATAAAACACATAATTTCTAATAATTATATAATTATGGTACTCAAAGGTTCAAGATAGCTCCACCTGATAGAAACCTCACTCATCGATACAACATAAGGGCCAGATTAGACAAATGGAATAAAAAAATTTCAACCGTCTTGAGATGATAAAGAAAGCCCAAGAGAAACTTGAAGGGGAATTGTACAGGATTCTAAAGGCTTTAAATAAGTTAAATAAGGGGAAAAGTATAAAAAAGAATACCAGCCATAGGACCATCTATCACAAGAAGTAGCTGATCCTTTATATCCACCTGATTTTGGTCCATCTTAAGCCCAGTCAACATAAGAGGTTCCATCATAATAATTCATATATCTTACATAGCCTCTAACCTAGGGCATTACCACAGCTATGTGAATCTTGTCTTTAATGAAAAGTAGTAGAACCAATCCAAGTCCCTGATCTGGATGATTTGAAAGAGAAAGAAAAAGAGAAAAAGAAAGATAAGGTAAAAGTGGTCAAATTTTTAGATGACTCAAAGATTAGTATGCTAGAAGAATGGTTACGGGCTATGGAAAAAATTGGTTTTTATGGTTCAGTGGATGTTGCTGGGCTTTGTTTAGTCCTAGATGTCGTTATACCTCCAAAGTTCAAAGTTTCAAAGTTTAAAAAGTACAATGGTACAAAATGTTTGAAAACCCATATTACTATGTATTGTTAGAAAATGGTAGCCTATACTCACAATGAAAAGCTATTAATGAATGTTTTTCAAGATAGCCTTATAGGCTTTGCAACTAGGTGGTATGTCTAGTTGGATAGAACCCGCATTTAATCCTGGAGCGATATGGCCCGTGATTTCATTAGTCAACATTGGCATATCATGGATTTAGCCCCTGATTGTTTGTTTTTGTAGAACATGAAAAAAAAAAGGCAAACGAGTCATTCAAAAAATATGTCAAGAGGTAAAAGGATATAGCTTCTCAAGTGTAATCCCCTTTAATTGAAAAGGAAACACAGTGCTGTTTGGCAGCACTCTGAAATCTCTTTATTATGAAAAGATGGTAGGGAATGCAACAAAAGATTTTACCAACATGGTAATTTCGGGTGAAATCATTAAGAGTGCCATCAAGAATGGCAAGTTAGAATAAGGCAAGCATCCACTAAAAGAGCCTTAAAAAAAAAGAAGACTGAAGCTCAAGCTGTGAACTTTGATAGGCAGCAGTTCAGGCATTATCAACTTTATCCACCACAAGGGTACAGTCCATATTACCCTGCTTTGAATAATGCTTTTCCTTACTCATACCAACCAAACCCACAGCCATCCTACCTTCCAACTTATCAATCATTTTTCAAACTTTAAAATACCACATACAGTCTTAATGTTCAACTTTCTTCGAGACTTTAGACCCGTCTTGCTAGTCTAATGGGTGGTTCACAAGAGCAACAAACTACTCGTAAAAAACTTGTATTCAACCTAATTCTCATGATATATACAGAATTGTATCGAAAACTCTACTATAATCACTTGATTGTTCTCAGTCGGGTAAAGTCACTCAAGCCACGTTACCTTAAGTAGTATAATCCTATAACTCATTGTGACTATCATTATGGGATTGCTAGCCATTTCATCGAGAATTACACTACTTTGAATCATAAAGTGCAAAGATTGCTCCAGGATAGAATGATTGATTTTGATATAGGAGGGATGACTGTACCAAACATTAGTGGCAATCCATTCCCTAACCACAATGTGAATACTCTGAGTGAAGAAAAAGATCATTAACTAAAAAAAAAGTGGCAAAAATTAAGACACCTCTTAGCCAACTATTTGATGCTTTATGAAAAGTTGATATGATCTAACCAGTTAATCTTTATACTTATCATAGGGCATATATAGTAGGTGAAATCTGTAAGTATCATAGTGGGGGTAACTAACCACTCTATCAAAACTTGTGAGTAGTTTTGCCATGAGGTACAAAAACTCATAGATTCATATAAGATTGAATTCTATAAAGAAAAAAAGGTTAAAAAAATGTTGAAGTGGCTATGACTGGCCCGCTATCGAAACTATTTCCAAGGCCAATAATAATCTACTGTAGGAAGGGGTTAAAGTTAACTATAGATAAGTTTGTTCCTAGGCCAGTAACCTTTAAAGTCTTACCCCATTCCCTTATAAGAGCAATAAAGCTATGCCATGAAAATATAGCTGTGACATAATAATCTAGGGGCAAGAGAAGAATGATTCTAAGTTTGATGTCGCAACTAGTGTGGGGGCATCACCCGAAGTGGAAGATGCTATACTCCAAAAATATTGAAGAAGGCTAGAAAAGAAAAAGCCAAGGTAGGCGAAGAACAGAATAACCCAAAAGTGGCACTTGAAGAGGATTGCCTGAAGTTAGTGTCAGAAAAAGAGGCTTGTGAATTGTTAAAATTGATAAAACACAGTGAATACTCAATGGTGGAATAGTTAAATAAGATACCGACATAAATCTCATTATTGTCATTGTTATTAAATTCAAAATCATACTAGAATGCCTTACTAAAAGTGCTGAACCAAGCATATATGACACATAATGTGTCTGTTGAATATGTGAACCACTTAGTTGGAAACCTGGTCATGATAAATTATTTTTTATTCAATGATGATGAAATTTCTCTAGAATAAAGTGGAAACACTAAGGCTCTACATATCACTGTCAAATGCAATAACCATATTATAGCCAATATCATCATCAACAATGGCTCTGCTATTAATGTCATACCTATGTCAACTTTGGCAAGGCTACCTATTGATTACTCACATATGAATGATGGTCAAATAGTTGTCCAAGATTTCAATGAGACCAAGGAAGAAGTCCTGAAAGATATAGAGATGCTCATGCAAATTGGGCCATGTACTTTCAATATAAAATTTTAAGTGATGAACATTTTTTCATTTTATAGTTACTTGCTGGGAAGGTCATAGATTCACATGGCAGGTGTTGTCCCCTCTACCTTGCACTAAAAGATTAAGTTCAATTTAGAAGATTAATTAGTGGTAGTGTTTGGGAAAGAAGACATGCTTGTAACTTAACTGTTAAATGCTCCATATGTAGAAGCTGCTAAAGAAGTAATGTAATGCTCTTATCGGTCCTTTAAGTTAGTCAACTCTGTGGGTGAAGGACCTAAAAGCCAATAATTTTCAAAGATAATGATATGTCAGGTTATCAATAAAGGCTGGTGGCCTAGAGTAAGACTGGGTAAAAACTTACAGAGGATAAGAGAGCTTCTGATAACGATGGACAATAACGAGAGGTTGGGTTTCGGTTATGAAGCAAAAGATTAGGAAATTAAGGGAAGATAAGCCAAGAAGACAACAATGATCATCTCACACTTATATGAGACATTTAGGCCTGGAGGGTTCATGTACCCAACGGAAGAAGAAGACTTAAAGCAAAGTATAGAGAAGGCTTTCATTGAGTTATCTATCCATGCAATCGAGATGAAAGTGGGTATGAACAGGAAATGAGGGTTTGTCTTTGTTTGTTAAATTATGAGCTGAACAATTGAAGTATTATTGAAATGCTTGCTATCTTTGATATCGATTCAATGTAATTGAACATCCCAATCGCTTATGCCGAAGGTCTTGGGGTGCTATTTCTTGTTTGGGCCATTTATCTATTATTATTTTAATAAAAATTAGGAAAGACGCACTTTCATTCATTTTTTCTAGTGCCTTTATTTCTATTTTTTATACATTTTGCCAACATATCCCATTTCATTCAATTTCAGGTCTTTAAATTAATAGGAAGATAATCATGATAACGATTAAAAGGTTAATTTTGAAAAATCAATTAACACTAATGCACTTGATAATAAAGATGATTTCAAAGAGTATGTTATTCTTTTAGACCTAATAAGATTGATTGAGCAAGAAAGTAAACCAATTGAGCCTCATCAGGAGACAATTGAATTAGTGAATTTAAGAGATAGGGAGAATAAGAAAGAAGTTAAAATTAGCATGTCACTTTCGTTGATAGACAGGCAATAATTAAAAAATCTACTTCAAGAATTCATAAATGTGTTTGCTTAGTCTTATCAAGATATGCCTGGACTTAATACGAAAATAGTAGAACATAAACTACCTTTGAAGCTAGAATATAAGCCAGTCCAATAGAAATTGAGGCGAATGAAACTTAAAATGCTATTAAAAATCAAAGAAGAGGTGATGAAGCAGTTTGATGCAGGTTTCTTACAAGTAGCCAAATATCCAGAATGGGTAGCCAACATTGTACCGATTTTTAAAAAAGATAAAAAAGTACGAATATGTATAGATTATCGTGATTTGAATAGGGCTAGCCCAAAAAATAACTTTTTTTTACCTTACATTGACACACTGGTAGACAATACAGCCAAGCATTCAATGTTCTCATTTATGGATGGGTTTTCAGGATATAACCAAATGAAAAAAATCACTTTCGTGACCATGTGAGGGATATTTTGCTACAAAGTCATGTCTTTTGGTCTAAAGAATGCTGGGACAACATACCAAAAAGCCATGGTGATGCTCTTTTATGACATGATACATAAAAAGATCGAGGTGTATGTAGATGATATGATTGCAAAATCTCGAGAAAGTGAAGATTATATCACCAACCTCAAAAAGCTATTTGAAAGGTTGAGAAAATTTCAACTCAAGTTAAACCTAGCCAAATGCACCTTTAGGGCAAAGTTAGAAAAATTGCTAGGATTTGTGGTTAGTGAAAGAGGGATTGAAGTCGATCCAAATGAAATATAGGCCATTCAAAATTCGTCACCTCTTAACACACCGAAAAAATTTTGAAGTTTTCTTGGTAGATTGAATTATATTTCTCGATTCATCTTTCAGCTTACCTATAAGTGTGATACCATATTTAAGCTTCTTCACAAGAATAATCCTAGAGAATGGAATGAGGAGTGTCAAATGGTTTTTAATAAAATTAAGTAATATTTGTCAAATCTTTCAGTATAGGTGCCACTTATTCTAAGAAAACCCTTAATTTTATATTTGACAATGTGTAAGAATTTAATAAGATGTGTGCTGAGGCAGTAAGATGAGTCGAACCGAAAAGAGAGAACTGTTTACTGCTTGAGTAAGAAATTCATAGAATACAAGTCCAAGTATTCTTCTTTGGAAAAAATATGTTGTGCATTATGTTAGATTGCTAAAAGACTTACACAATACATGCTCTATCATACAACTTGGCTTATAGTAAAATTGGATCCAATTAAATACATCTTCGAGAAGCCCTCTTTTTCTGAAAAAATTACTAGATGGCAAGTAATGCTCTCGGAGTATGATATCATATGTAAGCCAGAAGGTAATAAAAGGAAGTGCCATAATTGAGTTTCTCACAGATCGTGTTGCTGAAAATTATGAGCCGATGAGATTGAAATTTCTTGATGAAGATTTGATGACTGTTTCCCAATTGGAAAAGAAAGGGTATGAAGAAAACCATTGGAAAATATATTTTGAAAGAGCTACCAATGCCTTGGGGCATGAAATTAGGGCAATTTTGATTTTTTTAGAAAAATATTATTACCCTATAATAGCAAGGTTGAATTTTAATTGCACAAATAATATTGCTAAATATTAGGCATGTGTCACGGGTTTGCAAGTTGCTATCTATAGAAAAGTTAAAGCATTAAAAGTATTTGGAGACTCAACTCTAGTCATATATCAGTTGAAATGAGAGTGCGATATGAGATATTTGAAACTCATTATATATCGCAAGTATATCCTAGAGTTGATTAAGCAGTTTGAAGATATTCAATTTGATCATTTACCTCGAGAGGAGAATCTGATTGCTAATGCCTTAGCTACTTTAGTAGTAATGATTTAAATTAATGATAACATTGACATTCAGCCCATCAGGCTAGATGTCAAAGATATGTCGACCACTGCTTTAATGTAGAAGAGGAAGATGATGAAAAGCCTTAGTATTATGATATCTTGTAGTACATTAAGGGTTAATAATACCTCGTCCAAGCAACTAAGAACAATAAAGGGGTCATTTGAAGACTAACTATGAGTTTGTTCATAGATAGAGATGTTTTCTACAAAAAAAAATCATGATCAAGTATTGTTGAGATGTGTAAATAAGGTCGAGGCTAAAAAAATTATTGAGGAGGTGCATGATAGAATATATGGGGAACATGCTAATAGACATATAATGGCAAGATAGATCATGAGAGCAAGGTACTACTGGTTGACAATGGATAGCGACTACATTAACTATGCTCGAAAATGTCATAAGTGCCAGATCTATGCTGACAAGATCCATGCTTCACCATCTGCCTTATATGTTTTAGCACCACCCTATCTATTTTCTATGTGGGGCATGGATGTCATTTGTCCTATTACCCCAAAAGTTTCTAATGGGCATAGGTTCATTTTTATGATGAAAAATTACTTCAAAAAATGGGTGAAAGCGGCATCATTTAAAAGTATGACATGATCTATAGTATACAAGTTTATAAAAAAAAAAATCATTTGTGGATACAAACTTTCAAAGAGAATTATTCAGACAATGCTAAGAACCTGAATAGCAAGATGATGTAAGAAATATGTACCCAATACAAGATTAAGCATCATAATTTAATGCCATATTGTTCGAAAATGAATGGGGCAGTTGAGGCAGCTAATAAGAATATAAAAAAAATTCTTGAGAAGATGACTGAGACTTATAAGGACTGATATGAGAAATTGCCATTTGTGCTGCATTCATATCGAACATCGGTGCATACCTTTACTAGGGCAACCCTATTTTTTTTTTTTGGTTTATGAGATAGAAGCTGTATTGCCAGAGGAAGTGGAGATCTCATCCTTGAGGGTTCTAAAGAAAGTTGAACTAGAAAAGGATGAATGGATTTGAGAGTGCTATGAACAATTGAATCTTATCGAGGAAAAGAGATTCACAGCATTGTGCCATAGTCAGCTATATCAAAGAAAAATGATGAGGGCTCATGATAAAAATGTTCGACCTTATTGTTTTCGAAAAAAAAAGTTGATCTTGAAAATAATTCTCCCAAGTCAGCAAGATAATAGAGGAAAGTGGACTTCGAATTAGGAAAGGCCATATATTATGAAACAAACTTTCTCAAGTGGAGCACTAATATTAGCTGAGAAGGATGGAGATGATCTACCTCATCCTATAAATTTTAATGTTATGAAGAAGTACTATGCTTGAAAAAAAAGAAAAAAATAAAAAAAAGAAAACTCAAGTCGAAAACCCAAAAAGACGATTTGAGTCAAAAAGGGTTTATCTACGTTGAAAACCTGAAAGGTAACTTAGATAAGGAGAATATATAATCAAATCTAAAAATTCATTGATAAGGAGGCTAGCATGTTATGAGGAGCTTTAAATTGTTAAGTGCATCGAGTGGTTGAGTTTTTTGAAAGAACTTTGAGATATGTTATCATGATTATCTGATTGTTTATTTTTGGGCATTGTCTCCCCATACCTATTTTTGTAATTCTTTATTTTCCCACTAGCCAAAGTTTGCTATCATTTTTGCTAATAAAAGATATTCCATTTCATTCTTTTTTTTTTTTTTGTTGATTAATTCCTAGCCATTCCTATTATTTTCTCTTTAACACTTTACAATGGAAGAAATGTGTGAATGTGTTCTTACTTTTTGAAATTGAAATAATAATTGATAAATGAATAATAGCATGAAAGATTTCTACAGTACATTGGAAATGTTGAGAAGTGATAAAGGCAAATTTGAAATGTTCAATTCCTGATAAGGACATTGAATTTGAAAAGAAATTTCTTACAAAGAGGATATGAGAATTAAATGAGAGCGATGATTGAGAGTTACATTGATTTGGTTTTAGTATTTGAAGATTAAAGGGTTCAGGGCCTAAGAAAAGAGCTTGAAAAACTTAAATACCATAATTAATCAGCATTTGCATAGCATGCATTACATTTCTAAATGCCTAGTGCATAGCATATACTGCATTTGAGAAAGTCTAGTGCATGAATCTAGGAAGTAGGGATATTCCAAGATTCCACCTGAAGAAAACAGGTGTGAAGACTTTTCGATGAAAGAGTTTCAAATTCTAGTTTGAAAAGAAGCTTGTGAGGTAAAATTCTAATCCTTGGAAAAGAATATCTCTCAATATTGGGATCGATTTGTAAGATCTTCAGGCATAATCTCCTATAATTCCTTCAGACATGATTTATGACTTCTTTAGACATGATTGTCGAGGAGCAATTTATTTTTCAAAGTTGTGGTGCCTCTGTTTAGAGGGAATAATTTATTTTTCAAAAGTTGTGGTGCCTCTGTTTATAGGAGCAATTTATTTTTCAAAGTTATGGGCCCTCTTTTTAGAGGAGCATTTTATTTTTCACAATTGTCGTGCCTTTGTTTAGAGGAGCCGTTTCTTTTTCAATGTTATGGTGCCTCTATTTAGATGAGCTTTGTTTACTTTTTCAAAAAAATTAAAAAAATTAAAAAAAAAGGGTGTGTTGAGTTGATTGGGTTGTCTATGTCTTTGTATAATTCTTGTTTCACAGAAAATGCATAAAGAGGGGCAGCTGTAGACACCCCAATCTATTTTGGGGTATACAAGATTAATTCTGGCAATTAAAAAAAGTTAAAAAATGAAATAGCTAGAAAAAACGAGAAAAATGGTGGTTAAATTTGAGTAGGATTGGGTTGAGAAGTTTTAGTTGGATTAAAGCTTGGAGTTAAAACTCAGAAGGGATTGAAATCCCATATGGTTTTAGGGCTCTCGGATTTCACCCTATAAATATCCATAGATTAGAGGTAGATAAACACACACAAAATACAGAAAAAATAGAAGCAAAGAAAAATGGGGGGGGTTTAAAGAAGTAGAAGCAATTTTAGAAAATTTTAAAGAATTTTTCAAAATTTTTGGCAATTATTTTTTTCTGGGAATTTTCTGGAAAAATCCAAATTTTGGTGAAATTTTTGGCCAAACTTGAATTTTTCAACCACATTTTCCAGTTTCTGGCGTTATTTCCCAGTTTCCAGTGAAATATTCAATCGGATTTCTGGGTAGTAGAGGGAAAAAGAGAGAAAGGGGAAAGAAAATCTAAAGAAAAAAATGAAAATCTTTGCCTTTTCTACCAGCGTAAAATGACATTGTTTTGGCGTTAATAAATCTCTAGGATCTGCGCGTTTCTACTTAGGCCAACCCGACTCGATCGTAACTACTTGACCGACCCATGTTTCAGCCAACCCTTTAATCGAGTCGAGCTGAGCCGTGTCTTCCCAACCGAGCCTACGAGCCATTTTTTATCCCTCAAGCCGAGCTGTCTCAGCCACAAGTTGATCCGTTTTTAGTATTTTTTATTTTTTTTATCTATTTATTTTTATGTTTATTTTTACATGATTGAATTCAAAAAAAAAAATAAAAATAAAAAATAAAATATGTTTAAGAATAAATATTAATTATCTAATAATGGAATTTATAGAAATTTCAAATGGTAAATTTCTATAAAATTCCTAGGTGAGAAATTTTGGCTAAATTCGTCCCAAATGGTAGAATAATTTAGATAAAGTTTCAATAACAATAATTAATGTCTATTTTCAAACCAAAAAATAACAAAAATAAAAAAAAATTAAAAAATTTGAAATTAAATACAAATTATCCAATGATGAGATTCTTAAAAATTTCAAATGGAAAATTCCTAAGAAATCTCTAGGTAAGAAATTTTATCTAAATTTGTCCCAAATTATGGAATAATTTGGATGAAATTTCAATAAAAGTAATTGTATTTTTTTTCAAATAAAAATTTTGGTTGAAAATATTTGATAATTATCCAATGATGAGAATCTTAAAAATTTCAAATGATAAATTTTTCTAAAAAATCTGTAGATGAGAAATTTCTTTAAATTTATCCCAAATGATGGAATAATTTAAATGAAATTTCAATAAAAATAATTGTCATATTATTTTCTTAAAAAGAAAACAAAAAAAGAAGAAATAAAAGAATTTATAAATAGACCCAAATGGTGAAAAATTTAGAAATAAAAAAAAAAATTTCTAAATAGGCCCAAATGGTGGAGAATTTTGAAATTCAAAATAAGAAAATATTTCTAATTTGACCCAAATGGTGAAATAATTAGATATATTTTCAGCAAAACAATAAAATAAATCTTTTTTCGACGACGGAGCCTCTTAAAATATGAAATGAGATTCTTGAATACTTTTAAGGTGATGAAATATTATTTTTAAAAATTCTGCCAAATTGATGAAAAATCTATAAATTATTTCCAATATTTAACATAAAAGTTTGAAACCATTAGACTCAATACCATAGGATAAATTTAAAAATAATATGATACCATCCTTTGAATGGGCATGTAGGGGTGCTATAACTTTCTTCACATGTAATCAAACTATCGAACCTTATTCTGATTAGTAGACTCGAACTTTATTTTTTTAATGACCCTTCATCAAGCTCAGGAGTTTCTTAAAGGATAAATTTTTTAGGTGGCCAATCATACATAGTAAAAGAGATTGGTGGCGACTCCATCTATTTGTTAAGTCTAGTTATAGCTTTTCGGATCTATATGTTATGATAATGACATTTGCAATAGAGCTAGGTTTCATTGATTTAGTGTTGGAAGAAAGGAAATCATAAGTCTATTGGGAAGGAGGGAGAAAGATCTATCAATGGTCAGTAATATTTTAGACGAGGTCGGGGCATTTAGTCAAAGTTGAACAGATAAGACGCTAAGGTAACGATGTTGTACATAAACTTGCTAGATATGCATTGGAGTTAAAAAGTGATAGATACTGGTAAGAGGAATACCCTTTGTTGTTGCATGATACTATTATTTCATATTATAATCCTCTTATTTAATGAAATGCATCTTCTATTAAATTTTTTTTAATTATTTTCAAGTATTTTAATATAATTTTTTAGTTTATTTATAATAATAAATTTAAATTAATAATTTTACAAATTCAAAATATTTTAATTAATAAATAAAATTAAATCGTACATCGTAAAATCACAAACTAATTTAATTAGATATAACAAAAAGATATGAGCTTATTTGATAAATTTGATATATAATAAATAGTTTTTTTTATACTAATTTAGTCTGAAACTTCAAATTTAACCTAATGGATTAGGATTTATAATGGTATCATATGGTACTTATAGCATAGATATTACAATATTTTTAATTATACATAGTTTTTAAATTTTTATAAGAAATTTGATAAGACCTACCAACTCATATCCATTAATATTATAAATTTTGCTACTTTTGACTCTCTTAAAACCTATAACGTGGTACTTCTTTAGCTTTCTCTTTTTTTTTTTTTGGCATTTTTACTCTTTTTTCTTTTCTTTTCCTTTTTATTTTATTTTCTTCTTTCTCTATGTATTTAATAAATTTTTTATATTTAGAAAAACAAATGAGGCCTATTTGATATGATTAATTATAAAATATTTTTTAATTTTTTTAATTTCTTAAATTAGATAATTTTTAAAAACAATCGATAAAGGTGTCAACATATCTTTTGGATTTATATTTTTAATTTTTTTTGGCTTTTTTCATAGTTTTTATTTTTTTTATATTCGATCTAATGGATGTATTTTTCTTTTTAAAAATTAGAGATAAGATTTAGAGTCAGAAGCAAATTTAGAATATTTCATCTTGCTTTAGCTATATATAAAATATATATTTAATTATTTATTTAATTATATATATCCTTTATATAAATTATATAGATTGGGATGTGCACATGTCAATTTCATACTTTTTCTTTTTTTTTTCACTATCATTTTTTTTTTGTTTTATAGTATATTTAATAAATTTGTTTTTAAATTATAAAATATATATTTTAAAGATTTTATTTTTTTGACACGTTGGATCCATTAATCCTAATTTTTTTGTTTTCTCTTTTTTCTCTTTTTTCTTTATTAAAATATTTAATAAATACTTTTTAGATTTTATAATTTTTTGTGGGACACATTTGCTACTAAAAGTATGCCATACATTTTTCTTTTTTTCTTTTTCTATCTTTTTACATATTTAATAAATAATTTTTTAGAATTTAATTTTTTTTGTAAGATCCACTTGATATGAAGAGTATTCCACGTGTCAAGTAATTTGGTTTTTTCTTTTCACTTTTTTGTTTTTGTTTTTTTATTTTTTATATTTAATAAATATTTTTAGTTTTTTTTTAATATGGGTCCATTTGTTATTATTATTGAAAATTTTAATATGGGCCATTTGATTATTATGAAAAAATATAATTGATGTTTTTTAATTTGTCCTGATACAACAAGTGCTATTTTTTAAAAAATTCGAGATCGAATCTAGCTTTTTCTTTTTGAAAATTAAAATCGGGTTGGAGGCAGGTTTAAAGTGTTCTATTTTGTCTCAAGTATACGCAAAACATATTTTTTATTATTTATTAATTTTATCTTTATATATGTTTTATATTAATAAAATAATTATTTAATACCTTAATTTATAAAATTCTATATTTATATTTTGTATGTATTATATTAATAAAGTTGTTATTTAATATCTTAATTGATAATCAAAGTTAGGTTAAAGATAGATTTAAAGTGTTTGGTCCCTTCTGTGTATATATAAAAATATATTTATTTTTTATTTAGTTTTATATTATATATATGTATTATATTAATTAAATTATTATTTAATATCTTAATTTAATAAAAATATTTTATTTATACATAATTAATATTAACTTATATTAAAAAGAAATTTTTATGAACATTTACTAAATTAAATTTATCAAATAAATTTTAAATCACTTCACATCGAATGTTGATTATATATATGTGACGGCCCGGGTAGGGTTTTAATAAAAAATAATTCGATATCGGGTTGGAATCAAAATTGGATTAAATTATTAAAATATCGGTTCGAAGTTGGAGCAAGTATCCCCATTTGAATGAAAGTATCCATATGTACCCCGTTTCAACTCAACCCATTATCATCTTTAAATGAAAGTATCTATATGCACCCCTACTTGAGATGATAACAAGTTGGATAAGTGTGAATTATTTGAGATGAATTTTGAATTGCCTTGTGTCAAGGTTTAATAAATAATATCTCACTTTTGGTTTTTTATTGCTACTAATATGTAAATCCATATAATAAATTTTCTAAATTTTGGAGAAGAATCGATGTATTTATGTGCCAATCATTTTTTGCTTTCATCTTTCACTTTTTTCTTTCATTATATCATTTAGATTTTTTTAAAAATATTCAAAATAGTCAATAATCTTACCTACTCTATTATATCCTACTTTACTTTATCTTACCTAATTTATCTCTTTCTTTTTCTTTTTCAATCAATAAATTTACCACTTCTTATATTTCACGTTACCTGTTTCTCTTTCATTTCATTAGTTTTTTTCTCATCAACTCTTTCTTTATCTTTTCCTTATTCAATCAATAACCTTATCCCTCCCTCTCATAATTCACATTATCTCTCATAGTTCACATTATCTTATTAACTTTCACATAGAAAGAGAGAGTAGAAAGATGCGATCGATGGAATGATTCTTATTTAATTGAAAAATGAAAATAAAAATGAAATCTAAATAGTCTTTTTTTTAAAGAGATTATCATGTGAAATCAAGAAGAAAATGGATTTGAATGATAAGATATTTACTATCTAAAACAATTTTTTTCTGATTTTGAGTTTTTTCCCTTTATTTTTCATGTTTTACTTTTCAATCAATAATCCTTCTTAGTTGTTAAATTAGTTTGTTACATTTGAAGGGAGAGAGGAGCATGGCAGACAAACAAAGTTAGGTGGGCGAAAGAGAGCAATAGGCATTATAACGAGCAAATATGATCTTTTCATCAAGCTGGCTCATTGCTAGTCGAACAACATGAAAAGTTTTTTAATTTGTTTACTTTTAAGTTTCTTTTAAAGAAATTTTATTTTAAGATTTTTATTTAGAATTTAGTTGTAAAAATTAAATTTATGTCCTTATTCTTCCTAATTATATCTTTAATAAATGAAGAATTAGATTTTGGTATTTTAATTTTTGTTTTTGTAGAAAATATGTGATTGCATCACAATTAAAGCCAAGTCTTTGAAGTTGATAAATTCTTGAGTTATAATGCTCTTTAAGAGATATTTCATAACTGTTCATATGTTTCTTAGAGTTATCTTTAATGATTTTATGCTTAAAATTTGAAGGTGACATAGAAGCTTTGGCTATCACAAAAGCTTTTGCAGAATCAATTAAGAACGACAACACATGTTTTACTTCTTTTAACGATTACAATCTTTCTTGTTATTTGATGTCTACCCACCTACCCACATTTCCTGTTTAAATTGTTTGATGATTTTAGGTTTGGCAAAGCATAATTTGCCACACTATGCATTTCCATATAGGTTCATTTCTCAGTTTTGTGATCTATGATATTTATTAAAGTTGTGAGCATATATTGTGTAGCATAATCATTTGCACTCATTAAGTATTTATAAAGTTTTTTTAGTTTACAATAATGTTCTTAATTTTAATTTTTTATGGTAATGTGAATTTTAATAATTTGGTGTTTTTTGAATGGAATATTTGTAATACTTAGTGGTTAGTTCATGTTTAAACAAGCTCAATATAAAGTTTTCAAATAGAAATCAATGTATTACTACCATATTGTATCTAATGATTTTAAGTTGTTTACATATGCACATTGTCCTTGATATTGGTTGTTCATTTATGGGAGCTTTGAAATTCATTTAGCTTTAATGTAGTTGATAATCCTTTGTATTACTTCATATAACTTAACTGGAGCTAAGATTCAATTGCTTTTTGGGAGGGGTTTTCCAATAAAATGGGGATATAAATTTGTTTATTTGCTAAAGCTATTTATCTAATAAATTTTTGTTTGATATATAAATACATTAAATTTGCTATGTAATAGTCAATAAATTTAATAAATCTATCACTTTATTTAAATTTTAAATTTTATATTTCTCATGTGAACATGTAATAATCAATATTTAGGGTGATAACTACCCTCAGGTCTGTCATTTTAATATGTTTGCTAGATGAATTATGAGCTCAAATTTCTATCAAAATTTTATATTATTTTATATTGAGCTAAAATTTTATATTATGTCCTTTTAATTTTTGTAGACTTTCACCAAATGCTGGACCTTGGTTTAGGCTAATGTGGAATGCTATAAATACATTTTTTAAATCCCAAACAATATCCAACATTCATGTATGTTAACATTCTCCTGAAACATTTTTAAATTACTGTATATATTTTTTGCTATTGACTTCTCATTCCATTTATTTGTTGGTGATTTGTAAGTATACAATTTGTAAGTATACACATAATGTATGTATACATACATACATACATGCACGCATGCATACATACATATATTGAGGAATGACTTTAAGCTTTTAGAAACAAATATTATAGCAAATTGCTTGAGAGTATTGATGCCAAGTAAATGGGCTTAAAACTTTCATGACAAGATACAAATTTTACCTTATTGAGTCCCTGTATGCTTTCAACATAAAAATTGTTAAAGCAATTGATTCCTTTCGTTCATCTTGGTTGTTGTCATTGGTTTTGAGCTTTGTCATATACTTTGAGCTCTGATTACACTTTTTATATTAATAGTTGATATTACTTTTATAAAACCAATATTTTCCTTAAAGGATTTAATTGAAGTGAATTCTATCATGTGTATATATCAAGTATACTTAATTTTGATAATATCAATTTTAATTTTCTTTTTGATTTTTAACAAGGTAGGGATAAGCTTTGAATATAATAGGTACATTATATTTATTTTCTTTCTTTTATTCCCTTATTTGTTGTTATTTCTGTTTATCTTTAGGTTCTAATTAGTTTCATTTGCATTGTTGTGTTGTTCTCTTTCTTGCATCTTGAGAGTGTCCACATGACATAATGTCCTATTTACATACTATAAATTTTCTATAATTCCTTTGAATAATGTAATTTTTATGAATTTTTATTTATATGTTTTTAATAGATAGCTCTTCACTTTTTTCTATAATATGTTCTTCAAGATAGAATAGGTGACAAAAAAGTGATGATAGGTACAAATTTTAATGTACTAAGTTCGAACGTTATCAAGACAAAACTGTGTTTTCATTTATAAACTTAATGGATCTGATTGAACTTATTGAGTTGGATGTTATTGTGATATTCTACTTACCAATAATTCGAAATTTTGTCTTTAGATTTTTTAGATGTAATAGCAAAAAGATATACAACTGAATTAAAAAACTCCTGTAATTAAAGTACAACTGAATGACAAACAAGATTTGGTAAAGAAAAGAGATATACACATTCAAGATTTAAGGTAAATAACAATAAATAAAGTTTTTGCATGTTCTATACTCTTAAGGTTGTTTGATTATCCATCTTGAACATTTTGTCTTTGTTGGACAACTTAGATTTCATAACATTAATGATTATTTTCATAATCTTTTGTTGCATAACTTCATCTACAAATTTTAATTTGATAGCTATAACTTCATCTACAAATGCTAGTACCGTATACAATACTGAAATTTTAATTTGGCATCCAAGCTATTGGGTCAATCATATGTGCACGTAACTTTGCTTAAAGAGTTGTGTTTGAATCTTTTTACCTAATCAAATTAAAAAATTTTAATTTTACCCTAACATGATTGCAATGAACACATAAATATAAAAAATCATTTTAACAAATTTATTATTTTTAAATATATTTTAATGGATACATGTTATCCCATTCGTCAAATTTAAAAACATTAAAGCCCACTATAATAAAAGATAATTGTCCTTATCTTTTTTCTATTTGCATTTAATTTTTGTAATGACATTATGATTTAAAGGTTATATAAAAAATGTAATATTCATATGTTTTTCTACTTTAAAAGATATTTTTTTTTTGTAAGTTCCTTTTTTTTTTTTTTACTTCTATGGAAATTAAGAAAAAATTTGACTTATCCGTATATTTTATATTAAAATTTTGATATATTTTTAAGATAGATATTTTCAATAAATTTTTTATAAAAATTTCATAATTGTATATGTATCGATTAAATTTAAATTATAAATAATTATTTATTTATTTTTATCTTCGCTTTAAATTTTATCAATTCATTGATTTGCATTTTTTATTAAAGTTTTTATTAAATCTAAAAGGAACTTCACAAACTCAAAAACTTGATCTAAGTTGTGTTGTGCAATAAACACATAAGTATAACAAATCATTTTATTATATTTCTGAAGAGCTTAAATCATGACATGCGTTGTTATTGCAAAGTTATTTTCTACTAGGTAAGTAGATCATTACTTATTTTAAACGGTACTCCAAGAGATAAATATTAATTGCACCAATTGTATCGGGAGCACTAGATAGGTTCTTCTTTAATCATGACAACATGAAGGGGGCCTTTCTTGGCAGCTCCAGAAGGAGTATTCAGACCAAGTCCCTGATGAACCTCCTCTACATTCTCAATTTTGACAGCAATGTCTTTCTTTCTTCCCACAGTATACCCCTTAGCTATTCCCTTTGAAGACTCAGGCAGAGCGGTAAGTCCATGGCTCGACCGCACAAGGCGAAGATTCCTCCGTCTGCACTTGGCTGCCATCCTTCTTCTCCTCTCTTCTTTGCTCTCTTGCCTGTAGTGAGTCTGAATATGAGCTGCAAACGTTTGCGATGTATAAAAAGTGGCGAAGCATTTAGGACATCCATATACGCCTTCAGGGTAATAAGGAAGACTATGAGTCCTACCATCATACCCTAATGAATAATCATACTCATTTTCATCAGAAACTTCTTCGAAGATGCTATGAAAACTTGGTTGGTTTCTCTGGGGGCTGGGGCCTCTCACCTGGCTGCTTCCATTATCAAAACCTATTCTGCTATCATAGTTAGGACTTCTCTCTTGGTTCATGTTGTAGTTGGACTTATTCAGGTTATGAAGATTTCGCAAAATGACAGCAGTTTGGTCAAAACTAAGGCGTTGGTTATCAAAACTAGTGTGTTCATATGAATAAGCAGATGTAGGATCGAAAAATGTTTCTCTTTTGACATTGACATGATTGTTATGGTTCAAAAAATTAAGAACTTCTTGGTTCATTGATGGGTTCTCAGAGCGTAAGAAATTCATGACCTGATTGGGTTGGTTTCTCACAGCAGGTTGTGCTTGGAAGCAGACGCCACTGGTCGGAAAAATTCCTTGATTGCTGACTCTATAGCTCGAAGCAAACATGCTCCCCATAGTTGAGGTTGAAGTAAGAAAACGAGTAGTTTTCACAACCTCAGTGACGGTAGTGACTTCACTTAGCGGAAAGGCAGGTCGGTTTTGCACTGGGTTAGAATCAATGACACTATGAACCTGAAATCTATTCGGTGAAACATAAGCTTTCTTCACTTCCGAGACTCTATGGCTGATCAGACCAAGCTGGCCAAGACCTAAATTAGAGCCAATCAGGCCACCATCTCTCAGATGGTTCAAGCCTAAGTTTGAATCAGTGGATGAAAGAAAAAAACGGACATCAATGGTTTCATTGCCGCGGCCTAAGCCATCTGATGAATTGGAATTGCAATGATTGAAACTAACAGCCATGGGAAAGAATAAGAAAGAATGCAAATGCAGGACCGTCTTAGGGGGGGGAGAGGGATGCAAAATCTGACCTGTTACTCTGTGACTGTGAGGGATAATTTTGGTTCGATGTATTGTTTCTTATAGAGGAAAAGCAATCCATTTTAGGACAAAAAGAATTTATAAGGCAATGCCACGGGGATAACATTCAGCAATGCACAGGTTTGACCGCTCCCAAAAGGCACCAAAAACTTCATTATAATTTGTTGATAAGGGCGAACCTGCCTATTCAAGATCATTAGAAGGCAAGCAAGTAAATGTAAAATGGAGACATTTATTGAGTGCCCGTTTATGGCGAAGAATTAATTTTCTTTCGTTGGATAGGAGGACAACCAACAAAGCTCAAAAATCAACACTTAACTGAGAAGAAAAAGCCAAAGAAGCCCATAAAATGATAAACCAACTCATATTTTTGATCTTTTGAATTTGGGTCGTTCTAAAGTAATATTACTCATTATTTCACTAAAGACGAGTGAATAAATTAATATTAGTGCACTGCGAGGTTTGCTGTAAATGATGGCATCAAAATTTGAAGATAAATAATAAAAAAAATTGGAAAAACCTCTTGATGATGATATATAGGGTAGCAAATTTACCAGGGCATATAATAATCTAACATTTGTGGAATGAAGCTCACAAAAATGGAAAAGGATCCAGGTTATTTTACCAATACCATATATATTTATGGACAACAAAGCTTATTAAAGCTTCGGAGCTGTCATTCAGAAATTAACTTCTTTTAATTTTATCATCATTTGCCAATATATTAGCAGTTACTTGTAAGAACAAATTAATGATATCATGTATATAATTTCTATATATATATATATATATAATATTTGATATACTATCAGTATAAATATTTAATTTTACAAATGATTAAAAAATTGATATTTATTTTATTTTTATTTTTAATTAATTTTTTAAATATATTTTAAAGAGTATGTGTTATTCTTCTAATCTTGTTTATAGAGTTTAAAAACTCAACTATCAGTATATTTGATAATTATATTTAAAGGGATAAGAGCAATTTACATCAGTATAAATATTGAATTATTTGGATTCGGGTCATTCAAGTTCACATCATTTCAGGTTTAATTTATTAATTTTTAGAATTAAATTAGATTAAATTTAAAAAGATTATTTGATCAAGTTCGAGTCATATTTTATTATAATTTTATTAAAAAATAAAAAAATAATATTTTAAGAAATAAATATAAATATTGTAATTTGTATGCTTTAAATTAAACTTAATTTTTATATAAATGAAAAATATGTGATTTTATTATACTTGACAAATTTAAATACTATATGATGATATAACAACAAAATCTTTTAGAAAAATGTGTTCCATGTTTAGAAGAATCGATACAAATTTTAATAAATATAAGACACAAAAAATATATATGTTTAATTAAATCGTGTTATACGAGTACATATATTAGATACGAGAAACGTATTTGTCACGTTTGACAAGTTTAGTAGTTTTTTATATTTATTTTAATTTAATAAAATTATATAAAAACTATTTTAAACTTTTAATTGTAACAAAAAATTATATATTTAATATAATCATATAAAAATTATTTTGAATATTTATTTATGATACACATTTATTATGCAATTATTTTTTATTAATAATATAAGTATAATATGAATAATCATTTTAGTATAATTGTATCTCATTATTTAATATTTTATTGTTTTCAATTTTAATATAATTGTAGTTTATTATATAATTTATTCTAAATTATATGATTATAAATTCATAATATAATTATACCATAAACATTATGCATACACAAATCAATGGCTAGTTTTATATATTTTATTCTAAATCATTTGATAATTAATACCCATGTATAATTATAGGACATTATATAATTTTTTTTTTGCTAAGTCAAGGATGATTTTGTTAGAATTAAATCAGAGATACAATCATCAACAGAGTGATTCAAAGATACAGTAATTTTAACACCAAGTCCAATAATTACACCAGAAAACACCCAAACAATATATAGCACATCTATCACCAAGCCACAAAACATCTTTTACCGAAACACCCCATCTCTTGCCAATACATCTGCCATTTCATTAGCTTCTTGAAAGACATTCACAAGTCTCAATTCTTTGAGTCAGATTCTATTAGCAAACCCACTTTTTTCCATCTAATTTCCATAAACACCTTTTAAGTTATTTTCATAGCCAAGAGTTCTGCTATGTTAAAGTCTTGAATTCCTACCGGCCTTAAAACATCACAATATTACTTTCTCATTTCTCAGGACACCCTCCCATCCTGCTGGTCCTGGTTTCTTTTGTTGCACCGTTAACACTGAACTTTCAAAAGCCACTCGGAAGGGGTATCCACTGTATACCATTCTTTTTTTGTTTCAATGATGAAAAATCCCAACCACATCTCTTCGGACAACCCCACCACAATGAATCTAAGAATGCCGCCTTCTCCTTTGTTGCCATTATCCAATGAAGGAACCTTACCTTAACTAGAGACAAACAATTCATCCACTGTAATATTTCCTTCTCAAACACCAACTACATTTCTAGCCAACCAAATGGTCCACCGAGATGTTGCCACTGTAACAAAACACAATGACTTAAGGGAACCAGAAGAGAGAGGATTAAAATAATTCAACATAAATTCCTTCAATGTTTTTGGTTGACGCCAGTAAAGATTCCACCAGCCCAAGAACTTATTCCAAAATCCACCAACACACAGTTAAAACAACACATGATTAGTACATTCCTCCACTATTTTACACCATGGACATAGGCTTGAAGGTTAGAAATTTGTAGACCCCATTTCATCAGAATAGTCGAAATCCTATCTAAACCCATCAGCCATATAAAGCACTTTGCAAATTCATCAGAAGCCAGTAGAAACAATCTTAAGTAGCCTACCTTTGAGGACATATTACTGCATCATTCGAACTCCCAGTAGCAGCAGAGAAAACCCATTCGTAAATTGTATTTGGCCAGACTCTTTGAACAATCGCTTCAAGGACTTCCTTCGTTTCTTGTAATAACACCGTGCCTATTTTATGTGAATTCACTATGCTCCTCAACACCCTAATTTTGCAGAATTTCCAAGCCTTGAATGTTCCATACCAATATTTTCATTTGTGACCTAACCCTAGCAACCCATTCAAAACCACCTAACAAAATAATTTCCGAGTTCAGCCCTAGTACCTAATTACTTAGTCCAACCTTTTGTCAACTGCTTCCAATTCTATTAACTTTCAAATCACAATACCATCCTCACATCTCGCAACCATTCCTAACATTTTTCCTACCGTCCATGTTGACTGCTCCTTTTCCATGCCCAATACTCTATTTCTATTCTGAAAATCACCATTCGACAGTGAAGCATTCACAATACTTTATTCACTCGGTTTAGCACTCGATGCTCTCAGGTTTTTCTTAGCCTTTTTCCCTTTTTCCTGTCTTCTGCTAGGTATTTTACTTAACAAAGCTTCCTCTATTTCTACCAAGCTTCGAGCTTTCCCTTTTCTTTTAGATAAGTTTCCTCGCCCTTTATTATTATTTTTACTATCAGCCGCAAAATCCTCATCAGACAAAGCCAATGTATCCCAACATTCTTCTACTCCAACATCATGGGGCCTGTAACTAAGTGTTGTACGAATGACGGGCAAGCTGATTTGAAGACTTTATTGGCTAAGCCATCCTTAAACCTTTATTATCATAATTTTTTTTAAGAAATCAAAATGCTATGTGTTGGAAATTTTCATTTTTGGTTTGATTTTTTTTCTTTTATGTTTTTTGAATGATGGTTATTAAAACAAACTCGGTGCATGTGATGAATGAATGCAAGTGAAAGATATTTGTTTTTGGACAAATTTCAACACTAAGAATTTTTCATTAATTTCGAGGTACTTTTGTTACATAAAACTTATCATTCATGATGATCCTTAGCCTCGTCTTAGAAAGTTCACTAGGTGTTGCTGATATTCTTTTGTGGAATAGATGCCTCGCCTTAATGTCTCTACCTTTTCAACCATTTCTCTTGCTTTCTTCACCCAAAATTATTTAACCACATTGATCAATTGTTCCTTGATCACCATAGGAATAAGGATGTAATTTACCCATACTTTTCACAAAATATTTTTTTTCTTTATTTAACTGACCCTAAATGATGGATAAATTTTTTAAATTATTTTATGTAAGATCCAAATGCACATTTTTGGGCAACCCAGACACATAACCGATAGGCAAAAAATCTCCATTCTTTTGTTAGGCTTCTTTTGACCAAATAAGTATCTCATTATATAAGTCACATGGGATGTTCATAGAAGATGAGTAAATCTATAGTTTTATGGGATCTATGAAAGAATTTCTTGGAAAAAAAAGTTTTAGAATAAATATCTCAATGTGGGATTATATAATGTGATTTATGCAAAAGGAAAAAGAAGAAAAAAATAGGAAAACAAGATTAAGTTAGCGTAAAAATGTGGTTCGAGATTAGAAAAAAAAGTTCTTTTGTGAGATTTTTCTTTTTTTTTTTAATACATGATTTTTTATGTAAGATCCAAATGCACATTTTTGGGCAACCCAGACACATAACCGATAGGCAAAAAATCTCCATTCTTTTGTTGGGCTTCTTTTGACCAAATAAGTATCTCATTATATAAGTCACATGGGATGTTCATAGAAGATGAGTAAATCTATAGTTTTATGGGATCTATGAAAGAATTTCTTGGAAAAAAAAGTTTTAGAATAAATATCTCAATGTGGGACTATATAATGTGATTTATGCAAAAGGAAAAAGAAGAAGAAAAAAATAGGAAAACAAGATTAAGTTAGCGTAAAAATGTGGTTCGAGATTAGAAAAAAAAGTTCTTTTGTGAGATTTTTCTTTTTTTTTTAATACATGATTTTTTATTTATGCATGTTTTGGTATATTTTACAATTTGGTGGGCAAGGCTCTACCTAAGGTTGGCTTTCTACGGCTTATTACATGCTTGGTTCATATTGATATACATCTAGAGGTTTTCGAATTATTCCTCATTGTCGTCCATCCTAACTAGTAAGACACCTCAATCCTGACATATTATAGGCTACGAACAGGAATGGTTTAATTTGAATAGAAGTATTTCACTTGCCATTACAGAGGTTATCATCTCATAAAAGCATAGGTACCTCTTGTAAAGGACAAAGCTTAGGTATAGAGCTCATACATGAAGTGCAATATGTCATCGTGTGTGCAAATATCTCTTAATTTATTGAGAATAATATGTAAAAAAATGAATAATAAACAAAAGGCATAGTTAAAATGTAATACAAGTGATTTTTTTCATTGATTTTTTATTGAAAAAGAAAAAATTAAAAATTAAAAAAATTATAGTTAAATACCGATTAAGACCATTTAAATCAAAATTAAGGATATCATATAATTAATTTTGACTTGACTATCGAAAAAAATTTTAGTCCCCAGCAGAGTAGCTGAGCTATTATAAAGGTTTTGGTGATTGCTAAGCGAATTTAAAAAAATAAAAAGAATTGCGACCAATTTTTTTAATAGGTGCGATTACCCACCTATTAAAACTAATTTTTTTAATAAAATCTTAAAATTAATTAAAATTTATTAAAAAGCTAATTCTAAGGTCTGCAAAACAATTTGGGTTCGAGAGTTAGTTACGTGTGAGAAATGATTAGCATCCTCATAGCACCCATTTAAAATGAAATTAATTAATTATTTGTTATCCTTTAATCTTGACAAAAAGGTCTTTAATTTAGTATTCAAAAATAATTTCCTTAACTTGCTTTATTTATTGTAATGTTGGTTTTTTTAATTTTATTTTTTTGTGTTGATTTTCATTATTATTATTTTTTATTATTCTATTTTATTTGAGAAAAATAAAATAAAACCTTGTTATTGAAAGAATTCCTAAAATGTTTCGGTATGTTGGTATCATTGAAAGAATTTTTTTCTCACATAAAAATTTCTTAGACATCGCTACTCAGATTATCTCAGAATTCCATCATCAAATGCTTGTATTTATTTTTCAAAAATTAATGACATACATGCAATGCAAATAATGAACTATTAGTGTGCACGTTTTTTTTGCCTTGTTTTAGAAAATTTTGTTTATTAGTTTTTATTTATTTTTAAATTTTTTAATCTTTTTTATTATAGAAGAAAAGAAAAATTTTTATTGTATTAAAATTTTTTATAAATACTCCAATATGCTAGTAGTATTTAAAAAAAAATCTTCTTATCTAGAGAATTCTTAAAAATCACTACTTTGATTTTTTTTAAATCTCTTCATCGAATAAAAATTTTCTTTCTTTCATTTTATTTATTTATTTATTTGTTTAAGAAATGGTAGAATTTAAAATTACCAAAAATTTAAAATTTATTTTCTTTGAAAAAATAAAAATTTATTATGGAACATAAATAAAAATATGTTAAAAATAAAATGATAATAATGAAAAAAATGAAAAAAAAAATTGAACCAGATCAATTAACGATTTGGGTGGTTTGGTCTAGTTCAGCGTGGTCCAAGTGCTTTTTTCTACGATTTGGCTAGTTTTAACGGTCAACGGTCTAGTTAGACTAGTGATTGGTTTGATGAAGAAGTAGGTTGTTAGGTTGGATGCATGGGTCATTGAGTTGAGTCAATGTACAGATCTTTTGAGATCAAAATGATGTTGTTTCATGCTTTTTTTCTATAAAAAAACCAAATTCTTTTATTTCATTTTCACCTTTTCTTCTTATTCTTAAGAAAAAATTTTAATCCAAAAAATTCCTCCTAAGCCTCTGCCTAGAACCATAGCCCACCACGACCAGCCATTGCCATGCCATCGCTATGTTGCTTTAATCATCAGCTGCTCGTTATCGTCACCGGTGACTAAAAAATGCTAAAAGCCGTAAAAAAATTTTCCTCAATCTTTTTTACGTCTTTTCAGCCTCTCTTTTACCTAAAACTTCCATAAATCTCCTAGATTAGCCTTTAAAGTTTTAGTCAAGACCCTTTTTTTTTGTTTTATATTTTTTGTTATATTTCAGCATTGGTTCCTTACCTCAAGAGATGTGACTTGTGTGTTTTGATTTTTTTTTTTTTTTAGTATTTGTTTGCAAATTGAAAATTTTTTTTAATGGAAGGTTATTGTTCTTTTTTTATAGAAAATTTTCTTTATTTTTCTTTTTAGTAGAATCTACCTTTTTTATCTTCTATTTTTCCTTACGTGCTTGTTGGAAAAGCTCTATTTATAAAGCTAATATTAGATCCCAAATCCTAGATTTTTTTTAAATTTTGGTTGAAATTTTAAGCTTAAAATTAAGTGGGTTGTTAGGGCAATGATCGATTGTCAATACGGTAATGTAATTGGCGATAGTCAAGCAAGATCTTCGATCTAGATAGCTTGTTAGCAAGTAGTGCATGTGGTGTATTTAATGTATCGGAGACTCTTGGTGAAGAGACCTAAAAAGAAGAAAGAACAAGAAGAAATAAAATAAGAAAAAAATAATAAAATAAATAAAATTAAAAAAGTAAAATAAAATAAAAATTCCATTTGGGTTAAAATTTAATTAGGCTTTGGTCCAATTAACATAGAATTTGGACCTCTTAAGTCTAATTGTTTTCAACCTTAACAAAGTCCTATGAATGTAAAATCTACTCAACTGAAATCAAGGTCCATTTCAAATAGTCCAGACAAAATTAGGTGTTTACAAGCTCAGCTCTTCTATATAACCTTCCTTATTCTTTCTTTGTTACCCTTTAGACTATACTTACCCTTTTTATCCTTCTCACTTTTTTAGTTTTTCCCAATGATCCAACAACCTGAGCTCAGAGTCTAGCTCTAGTTAGTCTTCTAAGTCCGAAGAGTTTTCTAGCTTTTTTCATCTTTTTCTTTCTTTGATGTTTAGAAGTCATAGCTTTTGTTTAATTTTGAGGACTTACTTCTTCATCAGAAGCTGAGTAGTTAGGTAATAAGGCTTCAGTACTAAGCAGGCTCAATGTTCAAAGCAAGTAGAGGGTATAAACAGGTTGAAGAGGAGAGAAAAAATGAATGAGAGGCATAGGTCACTGATGATAATGAAGACCTTACCCCTTTCTACACCCCTTTCCCTTAGGTGTAATCCCAAAAGAGGTGATGAGAAGCTTAAAAGATAGCGCCAATCCCGATGACTACCCTAATTTATGCTTTGTTCATACGGTTCGATGGTAAAGGTCAAATTTGACTTTTTTGAGGAGGGGTTTAGTGTAATGATGCCAACCTCCAATGATAGGATCATTTCTCTAAAGTTTGACAAGATTTGGGTGTATTAGGATTCTATATTGGTTGGTTTTAAATTTTTTTTACATTTTTTATTATAGTGCATCTTTTATCTTATAAATTGACTATCACTCAGCTCACCCTAAATTCTTTTAGGTATGTAGTAAAATTTATTATTCTTTGTAAAAGCTTAGTTTTAGTTCCTTTTGTCCCTTTATTTGGGATTTTTTTATGGTGAAAAAGGACCTAATGATAAGAGCTAGTTCTACATGATTACTTATCCCTCTAAAATAATTTTTACCAATTATCCAACCTTAATAAAAAGTTGAAAAGTTCTCTTATTCTATATTAATGGTCAAAGGGATTTGAAAAATAAATAATGGGCTTAGCATTTTTTAAGAAGCCAAGGTCGACCCTCTGACTAAGGACGAGTTAGGCATTTAGGATACAATAATCGACTTTCTCAAAGAGGAAAAGTTAATAATTGATGCCTACGAGTTAACCTACCCTAGTGTCATTATAGAGGTTAAATAATTAAGTAGGTGTTAGTTTATTTTTCATACTGGGTTTACCTTTATCGATTTTGTTCTAACTTTTAGTTTGGTTTTGTTTTGTAGATATGGTAGGTTGAGGTGGGTTTTTGATATGTCTCATTTTATTTAGCCTCCTAGAAAGAGAGGTAGAGGTAAGGTCCTTTCTCAGCTCGGTGTCTCCTCTAAAAGGATAAAAATAATTGATTCACCACTTCTTAAGGGATAAGTTGGTGGTAAAAGCCTCGCTATGCTTTAAAAGCTCAAGAAAAAGAGCATAGCTTAGAAATCTCAAAAAAGGTCGAGGATTGAGGCTTTTCTTTTTGAGCCTGTGGTCGAGCTCAAGCCCATTTCGAAAAGGGTTGCAATCAACATAGAGTTTGACGTTATAGAGAATGTCTATGAAGACCCTAAGGTCATAAGAAAGATTATGTGGGTCACCCATTCCGAAAAGGGTTTATGTATTCTTGAGCTCGTTTACTTTGTAATCTGTTATATGTATTATTTCATTTACCATTAAGCTCAAATTTTTTCTTTGTAGTTTCTAATCGACTTTCTACCTTCGTTTCCCAAAATGCTGGGTAAGACTTGATGCTTTACTATCGAGCTTTGACTTATTATTACAACATCGAACAAGACATTAAGACCTATACTAGTGATTTTAATGCCCTTATAGAGATAGTAATAAAGATCAAGGTTTCCAACACCTAGTTCAAAAAGACCAAAGATGAGCTCGACAAGAATTTTGAGGACTTAAGTCAAATACTGGAGAACATGTCATCCAAAAAGCCACGGTTGAGCCTCAACAACAATAATTTGACCTTAAGCTGAGTGAGGCATTGGTCGAGGTGGATAGGCTAAAAAGCAAGCTTATAGCCTTGAAGAAGGCTGAACAGTGGGTTATGGAGAACTTTCTTGAGTTTAGTGAGTTATACAACATGCAGACAGACTTTGCTTAAGACTAAGTCTTCAATTCTTTTGAGCTAGCTTTAAAATAGGTGAAGCTCTTTTATGCTAATCTTGACTTATCCTTGATCAGCATCAATAATTTAAGGTTCAAGCAAGTCATGACACTAACTAAAAAAGTCCAAGACAATGAGGGCTTGAAAATTAAAAATGCTGTGAATGTTGTTTTTAAGGTAAAAGCTAAGGCCTCACAAGGAGGAGAGCCTGAGATGGAAGCTTAGGGTGGTGAGTCTTAGACATCGGCACTTGAGAAGTAACCCAAGTAAGAGGCTTAATGTAATTTTTTCTTCTCTTTTTTTTAAAAATTTTTTACACATTCTTTTATTTTAGTTCTATTTCTCTTTATTTCATAACTCGTCTTATCAACATATATATCATGGTATATATTTTTTCAAGTCTTAGCTTGGTACTTGTAAATAAAAAAATAAAGGATTAGAATGACTTTAGACTTCAAACTAGCAAATTCATTAAAATACTAGCTCAGTAGCAAATTTTATCTTAGACTTTAATTTTTTAATATTAATCAATTTTCAAATAATTTTTGAGCAACAAATTAAGTCTAAGATTGGTTTTAAAGAATTTACTTGATCTTGATGAAAAGACTTCGATCTTTAACTTTAAAAAATTTTATAAAGTATTAGTGTGAACATTATGTGGTAGCTCAAACGCTTTTAAATCAATCCTTTTGAACATCTATATAATATCTAAATGACTATCACTTCAGGCTTAGTATACACAGTAAATATGCAACATGTTTGAATTTTAAGCTTTTATTTTACTCGGTACTTTCATGGTACAAATAGACTTTTAATTTACAAAGTGTGAGCTTAGCCTTAAGGCCTCTACTGGTAACAAATTTTTAGATTATTAGTATTTCATGTCCTCAAAATACGATTTCCATTTAGATCTTATAGCCTATAGGTCTTATTTTGGGTAACCTTTTTAACTATACAAGGGCTTTCCCAGTTCAGCGCCAACTTTCCACCTTTGTTATAAACTCTTAAAGCTTCTACCTTTCAAGTACTAGGTTGCCCTTTTTAATATTCTTTCGTTAGATCTTCTTGTTGTAAAAGTTTAAAAACCTTTGTTGATAGATTGTTATCTTTGTCAGAGCAATGTTCTTTTACCCCTTAATCAAATCTAAATTGGCCCTAAGGGCCTTATCATTCCTTTTTTCATATCTAAACTCAATTCGGAGACTTGAGAGGCTGATCTTTACAAGTGCCACGGCCACTATTCAGAAAGCTAGGTTGAAGGGAGTTTTTTTAATAGGGATTTTTGTGGTTGTTTTGAAGGCCCATAATACTTCAAAAAGCTCATCGGCCTACTTACCTTTAGCCTTATCTAAGCTCTTATTGAGGGCTTCATGTATTGTTTTATTTACTATATTAGCTTGACTATTCGACTAAGAATGTGCGACCAAGGTGAACTTTAAATCAATACTAAGGTTGGAACACCAGTTCTTAAACTTCAGATTCTCAAACTATTTTCTATTGTCATTATTATGGCTTAAGGTAAGCCAAATTAGCAAATTATGTTCTTTTAGATGAACTTTTCGACTTGAGACTCAATCATGGTAACTAGTGCCTCAACCTCAAGCCATTTAGTGAAGTAGTCAACAACTACTAGCACAAACTTTCTTTCTCCTATGGCCGAGGTGAAAGGTCTAAAGACATCTATTCTTTATTATATGAATGGCCAATGACTAATTATGAAAGTGAGCTCAGTCAATGGGAGATGCTATATATGGGTAAACCTTTAACACTGGTCACACCTCTTCGCTAGTTCAATCGTATGTTTTCATATGGCTGGCCAATAGTATCCTTATTTGAGCACCTTATAGGCCAATGGCTGAAGTTGGAGATGATTTTAATATATACCTTTATGGATTTCCTTGAGCACGTAATTTGTTTTTTTTTTTCTACATATCCTAGCTAGGGTAATTTGAATGATTTTTTATATAATTTTTCATTAATGATGGTATATCGAGGAACTTTTTTCCTCAGAGCTTTAGCTTGAATTTTGTTCTTAGGTAGCTTGCTAGTCATTAAATAAGTCTAATTAAGATCATCCATGATTTTTTTTTCTCAATCTAGTAGACTTGTTTATCATTAATGTTCTTCTCTGTTAGCTCTTCTACTAAGATATAGCTCAAGCTATCTATTGTGATTCCAAATGTTAGTTTAGATAATGAGTCAGCTTGAGTATTTTCTAACTTCAATTTTTTTCTCACTTTAGCTTTAGAAACATAGCCAAATGTGCTAATACCTTGTCTAGGTATTTTTTTTATTACTTCTTCTTAGGCTTTAAATTTGCTATTTACTTGGTTGATGACCAATTATAAAGCACTATACATAAAAAGATTTTTATACATTCAAGTCGACAGGTATCTTTAAGCCTATGATTAACATTTCATATTCAGATTCATTATTGGAGACTTTAAACCCAAACTTCAGAGCATACTAGAATTACATGTTTTTTGGGCTTATCAGAATCTAGTTGACCTCACTTTTTTAGGTTGTAGTAGACCCATCGAATAAAAAGCGTCTAAGTTTGTTTTTTTTTTTTCCACTCATCGACCATATTAGGCTATTCATCAGTTTTAGTCGAGGTGTATTCAATGATAAAATCAGTTAACATTAGTGATTTTGGTGTTGATATAGGCACGAAATGTAAGCTGTATTGACTAAGTTCGATGCCCACTTAATTAGTCTTTTTGACAACTTGAATTTTTGTAAAATTTGTTTGAGTAGTGAATTGGTCAAGATATTCATTATGTGACATTGAAAGTATGGCATGGGTTTTTTGACTAAGGTGACGACAACGTAAGCTTGCTTTTATATTTTGGAGTAGTTTATGTGAGATCCTTATTAGTACTTTACTTATAAAATACATTGGTCTTTCTTTCACATCTTTTTCTTAAATCAACGTTGAATTGACTACCAGGCCTGTAGTTACCATGTAGAGGTATAATGCTTTGTTGGGCCTTAATTTTGATAATATAGAGGGAAAGCAGAGAAACTATTTTAGCTCTTTAAGAGCCTTTTAATAATAAGGTGTCCATCTAAAATCTGAAATATTTCTCAAAATTTTGAAGAATGACAGGCATTGATCTACCAATATTGACATGAATCTATTTAGGATGGTAACTTTTTCAATCAACCTTTGCATTTCTTTTACTAAGATTGGTATCTTTATGTCTAAGATGGCTTAAACATTTTTGATGTTAGCCTTTATCTCCATTTAGTTAATCATGTAACTAAGAAACTTACTCGACATGATGCCAAAGGCACACTTACTGAGATTGAGTTTCTTGTTGTACTTCCTAAGTGTGTTGAAGGTCTTTACTAGATTTTTCAGGTGCTTAGCTGAGCTTTTGCTTTTAACAATCAAGTTGTTGACATATACTTCGACATTGCAGTTGATGTGATCTTTAAAAACCTTGTTAACTAGCCTTTGATAGGTTGCCTCAAATTTTTTAGGCCAAAGAACATGACTTTGTAATAGTATAAGGCTTTCTTAGTTATGAATGTTGTTTTCTCCTCACATTCTTTTAGTATTTTAATTTGATTATAGCCTAAATATGCATCCATGAAGCTAAAAAAGATGTGTTCGGCATTGTCATTTACCAGTCGATCTATGTCAGGCATAGAAAAGTTATCTTTTGGACAAACCTTATTGAGATAGGTGAAATCAACACACATTCGCCATTTTTCACTATGTTTTTTTCATCGTGACAATGTTGGCAATCCTTTCAGGATAGTACACCTCTTGATAAAGCCTATTTTTATCAGTTTGCCAACCTTTTCGTCAATTGCTTTTTATCTTTTTAGGGTAAACGTCCTTTTTTTTTACCAAACTCATTTAATATTCAAATTAGTATATAATATATGGACCATTATAGTAGATCTATCCTAGGCATGTCAGATGGGGCCCATGCAAATAGATCAGTATTATTTATTAAGAGTTGGATTATTTGTTTTTATGGTTGAGCTTAACCATAATTTGCATACATTGGTTAGTATTGCTTTCTTAGGATGATACAAAAATGAGGTATTTTACCAGTTCTAGTTAGCTTGCATTGATTTCAAGCATTTAATTGTTGATTTTTTTTGTTCGATTAAGTTGAGACTATTTTCTACAAGAATGACGAATCTTGATATGAATGTTAGTTGACTTATTAGTCAAATAATGTATTGTAAAAAATTAAGCTGATCATAATGTAATTTTTATATTCATATTATCGGCTTAAGAGCTCAGTTCAATCAACATGTAAGTGTATGTCAACTTATGTCAGCTTCAGAGTGCAACTTAAAAAAATCTTTAAAAATTTTTTTCAAAATATATACAAGTTTTGAGCTTAAGAGTGTTTTTTTTTCCTTCTCTTTATTTTTTCTATGCTGCTTACCTTGGTCTTTTTCTTTTGTTTCTTCTATTTCCTTAAACTTGTTTTTTACTTTTTCATTGTTTTGGACTACTTTGTTTTGGCTGAACTATTAATTTGTTTCCTAGTCTTATCTTTCATAGTTGTAACATAATACTATTGAGACATGGACTAGTCTTTTCTAACCTTTCCAAAGCTGTTAGGTGTAAAAAACTTGATCTTAAAATAAGGAACTGAGATAGTGATTCTCATGACAAATTGGCTAGGTTAGCCTAATAACATATTGTAAGTGGAGGGACATTTATGACCATAAATTCAATTATCGAGGTGACATTCTTTGGCTTGGTGCCTAATGAGATTGACAATCTAATAGTTTCTTAAACTGGCACTTGTTCATTTCTAAAGCCAATCAAAGTGTTGGTAAATGGCTTCAACATCTCTTCAATTATGCCCACACTTAGTATTGTGGAATAGTACAAGATGTCGATCGAACTACCACTATCAAATAGGATCTTTCTTACCACATGGTTATAGATCATGACTTAAATGACAATGGCATCATTATGTAGAAACTGGATTCCTTCTAAATCTTTCAACATGAAAGAGATCGACTTGTCTTTCTAGCTTTTCTATTTCTTAGTTGAAGATCCAATGACCATTACTATCCCCTGATTAAAATTTTTTTTGGTCGATGTTGAAGTCCCTCTAGTGATCACATTTACCGACAATGGTCTTGTTATCCACATTGTTCCCTTTATTTTTTTCTGCTTGTTCCTCTAGTTGCTAACACCTTAATTTCTTTCTCTTTTTTTGTTATCTCGATTCTTTCTTATATTTTTTTCATGGTGTTTTCTCCTAGAATCTCTTTTCCCTTCCTTGTCTTTTTTGGTCTATAAACCTACCCAATCAACCTCTTTTGATTAGATTCTCAATTTTGTTATTTAGGTTATTGAGTTCTTAATGTTATGACCGTAATCTCTATGAAAAAGACATATTTTGTTCGAATCTCTTCTGATCTTCTACCTTAATGGCTTTGGCCATCTAAGCTCAAAATCTTTTTTAGTATGCATGAGAATCCTCTAAGAAGGTATTTAGTGTAGTGTAGTTATTATAGCATCAGCTCAAGCTTTTAGCCTTAGATACCCTTTTATTCTTTTCTCTCATGGGGGATTGTAGATTTTTTTTCTTTTTAACGAGCTGAGGAAAAGGGATAAGCCTTTCTCACCTCGATTGCTTTTTATTGTAGCTTTAACATTGATATATTTCTCAATGATAAGTAAGACATCAGCCAAAGTCTTCAGCGACTCTAGGAAGAAAGTAAGCTTGAATTAGTATTCTCGATCATTTAATCCACTTGTTAGAGTGATGACTGTAATGGCTTACTCTAAGTTTTTAACCTAAAGAGCCTTAAGGTTAAAACACATGATGTATTTTTTTAAGGATTCATTTGGCCCTGGTAGACAGACATCAAATTCAGTGAGTTTTCTTTGTTCATCGGCTATTAATGGACCTTGATAAGAAAAAATGACTAAACTGTTTGGAGGTTTCAATTGACCTTGGTTCCAAGTTGCTTGTATATTAGGGTATCATCGACTCACATTATCATATTAGTCTAATAAAACTCTAAATGATCAAAAGGGTCATATGTACTATCGTAGTCTCCAAAGTTGGCATCTTGATTTTGAAGTTATTGCTCGGTCAATCTTTTTGGTAAAGGAAGAGGTTTCCAAGAACCTCAATTCATCATCATAAGTAGAGGCATCATTCAGCTCCTTTTTTATTGATTCCATTTGAGCTTTCAGATCTTTTTTTGATTGGGGTTCTGAGGTAATTTGTTTGGATTTTCAGGTGGTAGCTTGCGTTAAGGTGTGTATGGGGTAATTGCTCATGGATGTTACTTATTCTTCGTTATCTAATGTCGTCAAGGCTACGGTGTCATCATAGCTTGGTAGTTTTTAGACATGTGGGTTTTTTGGAGTGGCGGGTTAGGTGCTTTTAAAGTCTGAGGTAGAGTAAGGTTTTGGATTATTTCTTTTAAGGATTGAAATTGTTATGTGAGTGCTTGGAATTGCTCCATGGTACAGCTTGATGCAAGAGGTCGGTCTAGGATAGGTTAGCTAAGCTAGGTGTTTGTTTCTGCGACAGCTATTTCTCTTTTCTCGATGATTTTTTTTCTAGGTGGCATTTTTAGCTTAGCTATATGAAGATTTCTTTTACTTGGTGCGCCAAATGTTTGGACCAAGTAGTTCTAGGGGGTAAAACCTTGAAATCACAAAAAAGAGAGAAAGAAAACGGTTACCAACAAAGGCTAGGGATAGTCCCAACGTTTGTGCTCCCGTTAAAATCAGTGATCGATCTTAGAAAAAAAAAAGAAAGAGATAATATTAAAGTGTATATACCAAATAAATCAAAAATACCTGAATAGTGCTATTTATACTTGTGAAATGGGGGTCTTGGGCAGCATAAGTTGCTCGACGTCAACCCTAAAAGACAAGAGCTAACCTAGTAGGTCTTAGCTGATCTAGCAATTAACTATCCACTTAAGACATGACAAGTTAGCATTTAGGGGGTCTAATGCATAGGCTACTGAGGTAGTTGAACTGACATAAACCCGAAGATTTAGGTCGGCCTAACACATTTGTTCAACTAAAACGACTAAAGTACTTTTAATTGTCAACTGACTTATATTAAGAGGAAAAAAAATCTATTTTACGTTTTAGACTTAAAAATGCTCCTAACAGTAATAATTTTAGACCATAGATTAGGTTCCAAATCATAAAAAAATAAATTTTATCCAAAAGGAAAGTGATGATAATGTAATAATTCTATTATCTGAAGCTTTTTGATCGATCTTTTAGGAATGTATGCACACAGAATAAGTAATGCAATATCCTGGCACTTAATATTTTAGGATATGTTTTGCTACACTTATACAATTCCCTTTTTCTTTAGGAATTATACACTAATGCTTCTATTTTTGAATTATTTGGAAATCCTTACTTGACAGTTGTATTATGTAAATGCTGAAAATTTATGATGATAATGCATCATGCTATGTGATATATTTGGACTTAAAAATCATGTTTTCTTCATGCCTTTTATTTAATTTTTTTGTTTTTGTTTTTTGAATTGTGAGAATTAAGATTCAAGTGCTGTTGATCATCGCAAGCATTATTATCCTCATAAGGAATTTGTGAAAATCATCGTTTTATCAGTTGCTTAGAGGAATAGAAATTCGTTACTAATATAATTTCATATACTTGTAATACTACAATTCAATGTTTTGTTTTATTTCATTATCATTCGTCATTTGTTCACTCATACAGGTTAAATTAGTCAAATGCTAATCGTACACTCAGAACAAAGTGCAAGCATCCTTTGATTGAAATATTAAAACATAACCTTAATTCTTAAACTAGATTGTATGAATCAAATACAAATTCATATAAATGTTTTATCGCATCAAAGCTTTACAAAATATAGAGATATAAAATCCATAAAAAAAAAAAAAGGAAAAGAAACGAAAATTAAACCAAGATTATTATTAGAGCTATATCACTGATGATGCATTTGGATACCATCGTAGCCCCATTGTGATGGTATTCAACCACCTTATCGCTTTTCAACTGCACCTCAAATAGCAGCCTGCGCTGCAGTTAAAACCTCCCAATTTTATTGTCCTTGTAGTTGAAGACTAGCTAGAAGGGAAATGGTTTAGTAAAGAATTTTCCCAGACTTCATTTTCCATTTTTATTTATTTTCTTTTTTTTTTCTCGAAAAAAGTTTCAACAAATTTTTTTTTTTTGGTAATTTAAGTTTTTAAAATATTTATTTTTGTTAACTTTCCCACTTTCTCTTTTATCCTTATTTCATTTCCTTTTTTTTTTTCATTTTATATTTTTTTATTTTGAGGTTTTCAACTATACATTTTTTTAAAGTATAAATAAATTTAAATATATGTAAATTTATATATAAACTATTATTTTATATTTATGACGTATAATTATTAAACTTTTTATTAATTAGAATCCTAAATATATATTTTAATATAAAATAATGTTTCCCTAATTATTAAAAAAAATTTTAAAGATTTTAAATGTTAATTAATAACATTAAAATATACATAAAATAATTTTGAATATTTAATAACAAAATTATTTTTTGAAATAAAAAATTTTAATAATTTATTAATTTTACAAATATCAAATATATAATATAACTTTTATTATATAAAAATTTTAATATAATATTATTAATTATCATTTTTTTATTTTCATTACAATTCATTTCATTTTTATTATTATTGCTTTTAAAATCGAATATATATTATACTATTAATTTTAATATTATTTTGAAATTAAATATATATTACATCATTAATTTTAATTTTATTATTATTATTATTTTTTTTTTTTTTAATTTTATTAGAGTGCATATATTCAAACGAAAGATCAAATTGATTGGCCGGTACACCATTAAGAATCCTTTATTTGATAGCAGCGAACCGCTTTCGGTGATTCCGATTCTAAACACGACTCTTTGCCTTTTCACGACCATTCTTTTCTACACGAACCGCCCTCACCGATTTGTAATTCGATGGGTATGGCATAACTGTAATAAGATCATCCGACCAAGGCTAAGATTGTTATTCTTAGTACCATACTTTTCTGCTTCTCTTCTCTTTTCTCCTCTATAGTTTCACCACTATAGTGATAAGCCAACATATAAACTCCAAATAGTTGTGATGCAGAGAAGGCTGAGGCCTTTGTATTTAGGGAAAATGGCAATAATATGGACCATATTTCTAGTGAGGCAAGCTATGAATCTTGCCATCATTCTTGATCCTTCTGACCTTTATTTTCAGCATCTTAAATATATTGAGCTCCAGCCCAGACCTTGAACCTATCATTTTTTGGTTTTGAGGAGCTTCATCTGAGCCAGGAATAAGATCAGCGCTTGCATTGGTTGGGCTAACATCACTAACTTGGATTTTATTGGACTGATCATCCGAGTTAGATGTTTTTGCAACACCATCTACTTGATAATGATCAGAATTGAGTTTTGATTCTTTATTTCAAGCGGATGGTGTACGGGTAATGGACTGATGAAAAGTTCAACTCTTGTGGCGCCATCAATACTACTATTAGGGCTTGGAGAGGTAGACAGCAGTACTGATTGGTTTCCTGAGAAGTTTGGGACACGAACGCTATAAGGCACATCAGGTTGATGGAAGGCTAGACCATTTACTAGGTTAAACTGGTTGACATTGTTGTTCAAGGAGAGTTAGGTTCGGTGGATTGAATCTGTACCCGATTGAGGCTGCTGCAACCATTTGGTTGGGGAATTCGAGTCAAAAGGCGGTCCAGGGTTGGCTTCTTTTTAGTGAGAACAGGCTCACGAAAGCCTGGTTGGTATTCAGAAGGAAGGTTGTCCCTGATGTTCTGAAGCTTTAGCAGATAGGGTGAAAGATTTCTTCTTCTCTCCTAATAGGTGATTTGGCGAATGCCAAGTCTGCCAAAAGCAGTAGCAGATTGATTTCTTTTGTTGAAGCCATTGGTGCGATTAGAGGGATGAAGCAAAAAGTTGATGCGGCTCCGGCCAGACTCATTTAAAATTGAATTGAGGAAAAAAAAAAAGGGTTATAAGCAAAGTTGAACTTTGAAATATTGGTGAAATTGTAGTGGTTAGACATGGGGGATATTGCGAGACATAGAGGTAGGAGGCAGCAAAGTGAAAATTGCAACCTAGACTTGTGAAAAAGCATTAGTTCGTATGGTCCATTTTATAGTTAAAGGTCGTCTATTACAAAAGTAGTAAGCGCTCATTTCATGAAACATTGTGCCTATTAACTAGAAGGCCAAATATGCAAGGGACTAATTATATATTTCTTTGATAAGAGCATATCTGATTCTTTGGAAAATACATGGCAAGAATGACAACAAAATGTTCATTTTTGCCTTTATTACTCATAACCATACCTAATTTACCTGCATATTATGTTACCATTTCTATCCTTTCTTAAAATGGTTGAGGTCTAAGGTTCGTCTCTCCTCGCTCCCTCTAGAAAATTTTTTTATTTATAAATATATTTACTTTCCAAAAACTTAAATAATGTTTTAAATGTGATAATAAAATAAATTATTTAGATTAATATTATGTTAGACTGTGAAATTATTATGCGTTAATAGTTTATAAGATCATGATAAATAAATATATATATATATATATATATTAGTTTTTGACACGTGCATGAGCACATGTAATTTTTATTTTTAAAGATTTGTTTAAATAAATAATTTTTTGATACTATGATAATGATAAATACTAATAATTTAATTTTTATTTTAGTATAATTTAAGTAAATTTTGATAATATTTTTATATAATTTTGATTTTGATAACCTTTGATAAAATTTTGGTAACTTTTGATACAATTTTAGTAATTTATGATATAATTTTGATAATTTTGATAAAATTTTAATAACCTCTTGATGTAATTTTTGTAATCTGTTGATAACTTATGATATATTTTTAGTAATTATTAATAAAATTTGTGTTATTATATATTTAACAATGGATTTTTGTAGGAAAGCGCAAGATCACATTACAAGAAATTAGAAGATTAGTGGTAATTTTGTAGCAACATTTAACTTAAAAACGTTGCTAGCTTTCATGTTTTTATAAAATTTAAGGCATTTTTTATAAAAACACCACTAAATATTCAAATAGCGGTGTTTGTACTTATAAATGCCACAAAAGACAAAAATTTATGGTGTTTATTGACTAAAATGCCTTGAATAATCTTTTCAAAAAAATGAAAGTGATTATTGAAGGTATTTTTGGCAGAAAACACCTTGAATAATCACTCATTAAAATGGATAAGAGATTATTGAATGCGTTTTTAGCAGACAACACTTTGAATAATCCCCTCATAAAAAAATGAAGGCGATTATTAAAGGTGTCTTCTATCAGAAACACCTTTAATAATTTTTCTAAAAAATTGGAGAGGATTATTGAAGGCGTTTTTGGTAAAAAATGCCTTTAATAAATATCCTCATCAAAATTTAAGATGGTATTTGGCTGAAATCGCCTCTTAAATAAAATTGGACTAGCTCTATCGGTTGGATCATACGATTATTAACCATAAAGTCGTAGGTTTGATCCTTTCCTTTAACATTTTTTGGGTTTTTGAAAGGATTATTTGTAAAGGATTATTCAAGGCATTTTCTAGTTAAAAACACTTTCAATAATCCATTCAAAAAATTTTTGTGAGAGAATATTGAAGGCATTTTCAACAAAAAACACCTTCAATAATCCATAGAAAAATTTGGAAGGGATTATTGAAGGCATTTTTGGTCGAAAACTCTTTCAATAATCCACTCAATAAATTTTTATGAGGGATTATTGAAAGCGTTTTTGGTCAAAAACGTCTTCAACAATCCCTACAAAATCTTTTAGAGTGGATTATTAAAGGCGTTTTTAACCAGAAATGTCTTCAATAACCCCATTCAACATTTTGTAAAAGATTATTCAAGGCATTTTCTAGCTAAAAATGCTTTCAGTAATCCCATCAAAAAACATTTGGTTTAATTATATATGTGAAGTCAATTGTAGGTTTGTGCCCATAAAACATTTAAATTCAATTGTAGGTTTATGCTCAAAAAATATTTAGTTTATATATGTGATACTATAAATTACATTTTGAAATTTACATGACGAATATTTTAATATTTCAATAAATTGATGACACATTCAAATTTAAATCTGATAACGTTGTCATATAAATATACTTTTCTCAAATAATTGTACTCAATGTATGTGTATTCATATAAGCTGCCAATTGATATAAAACAAATATATACTACTAATATTAAACCAATACCCCAATCTAGAAACTTAAATTATCCATTCAACATGGCATGTTAAATACATTATAACAAATGAAATGCATATATTTACACTCAATCAACAATATCTAACCTCAAGGTTTAGCAAACGATAATATATACTCACACCACTCTTTACAGACTTCATTAAGTTTGTCTGTTGTGAAGCTTTCTTTACTCTCCCACTAAGAAAAATCAGAAGTAAATGTTACTAAACGAGAACATTATTTAACTTTTTTTAAAGATATAACGATTTTATGAAATTAATACTAACCTTTAATGGTGTGGTCATAAAATCATATATAACTATCTCCTTCATAAAATGAAGGACATAACATCTACATTCAATATATCATGGTTGAAGAGGTACCTGAAAAATAAATTGAGTGGGTTTAGGAAACATTAATCTAAACAAACTCAGCATAAAAGAATAAATTTCATATTTACCGGTAATGACACCTAATTTATCTTTGCTTTTTTATCAAATGCAAATATTACCCTAAATTGAAAAGAAAAAAATTACTTAATAAAAAAATAAAAATAATTATGAAGAAATAGAAGATAATATAATAACATGTAATACCTCTTTATAAAATTTTTAATATAGGGGTTAGACATCGTTATTGGTTAAGTGGAATTAAATAAGTATGGTGTAAAGGAATTGGTATCAATCACAATAAACTGCCAATGATGACTACAAAATAATAAGAATGATAACTTAGATTAGGCATCATCTCAGATTTGGGTAAGGTTGGAATAATTATTTGTATGAATATAACTTACACAGTATTATATAGGAGCAAATAATAATCAACCTATTTTTTCATGCAATGAATCACATGATGAGCATGAAAAATGATTGTGCCATTTTGCTTACTAATAAAATTCGGGTCAATGAATCTAAATTTATGGGTCATTTGTCTCACTTTGACCTCCTATATAAGAAGCTATACGATAACAATCAACAATACTAGTTAGTAATACACCATAATATCGATTAATACATATTGACTTTGCATATTTATATTTATAAGCTAACCTTATATAAGCAACAATATTAGCAGCTGATATTTCATCCAGGTTATAAAATTCCTTAACCTTATCCTTACCAATGTAAAAAAGTGATGGTTGATCAAATAACCCGTCCTCGGACTCAATGTTAATGCATTTTTCTCTAGATAAATGATCAATTGAATAATTAGATAACTCATTAATCATAGCCTGAGCAAGGGTTATATTCTGAGTCCTAGCATCCTGCTACAATATATAATGGAATATAGGTAATAAAACTAAATCAATAAATATAATAAACAAATAAATATTAAGTGAATAAACAATATCATACTTCATGGTTGGTACTAAAAGTTGGGTTTTCTATTTGACTTGCAACGAAAGCTTGTCTTATGTGGATAATGTTATCTGACTGGCCTACGAGCATGCAAGGTTGCATTGCTATCAACATCACCTTCAAAGCAGTGAGTCATTACTATTGCTCATTCAGGCATTGCTCTTGTTCATCACGTCTTTGCTATTGTTACTCAATGATTGCTTCATATTATGTATTCATCATTTGAGGGGTTTTAGGTTAATTACTGAAAAACTTTGATAGTAACATAAATTTACCAACCTTACAAACTCGACCATGTCTTTCTTTCGCACCTAATGCTAAAGATAAGGGATTTTCACCATACTAGGTTACCAGTTCATCGAATTTAACTTTAGTAGTATAATCATCCTGAAAGGTAATAATAGGATGGGTTGTAACAATAAATCTATACAAGCTAGTATACAAGCATGCATACTAGTACAAAGCCAATCATACTTGATATAATGACCAATTATACATATAATCTTTTTAGCCATTTTTTCAATTGCTTCATCTGTAAATAATCCATCCTTTAACAGATATCTTTGTTTTCATATGTCCTATCTATAAACTTCAGTGCCTGAGCTAGTTGATTCCTAATAAACTACTGTAATACAAGAATTAGAATCTTTAAATGAATGTTCATAAATATTCAATTATGAGTATAAAACAAGTGTGTAAATACTTACAAGCTCATAGTTGACATTTGTAAAACCCTTTCTTGATGTCCGATGGCGATATACTTGTTTGGCCCAAATTTTCTTTTGTTTTTTTTTTATTTTCTAGAAAAAAAGAAATTATGTAAATCACATATTAAGATATCGAATATATTACATAAAATCTTATAAATAATTTTTTGTAATGGGTATGCGTATCGAGAAATCTTCTGATAGCCAATCTCTAACAAAAATCAGCCAATCATTATAACTTATAACATCTGTATATGAAATAGGTGGAACAACCAATACCTTACCCTGATTAGTGAGCGGTAAAACATATTGGGTTATCAATCTACTTTCAAAGTCTTTGAATGCTTTCCTAACCGATTGTAATACAAGCTTTTACACTCAATTGGGACGTTGAACAGTTCCTAAAAAAATTAACACTATTAGTATGAACATAGTGAATTTCAATTAAATGATCATTTAACAAATTTTATGAAATAGTTGAATAAACATACCACACTGACTCTCATATACAATCCTTTAAATCATCAAGAATTCATCACCAATTATGGTACGCAATTGAAATGGTACTATGGACAATGTTCCAATATGATTAGCCAACTTGACGACACCATCAGGTACATGCTACCCACTTTGACTGAAACCGATATGAATTTGGTGTTAGTCACTTCAATTTGTTTGTTTCATTCCCATGCTTTTCTTTTTTGGCCTACAGGTGTGTCTTCTTCATGTTCAATAGTAGGAGAAATATATTATTTGGATTTCATAATAGTTATGATTTTGATCATAATTATACGAAATACACCAAATTGTCTATCTAAATGTCACACACCATGTAATAAAAAATAACTAATATCATAGTACAGTTACTACACCAATATACATAAATCATCCTTAAACCCATAATATTTTATGAGTACAAGCCATACTATGATTCCAACCTTAAATAAGAGTTTCATGCAAAATAAATGATGAGTAAAAAAATAGATATAAATTCCACAATACCATTTAGCAAACCATAATATTTAAACCAAACTACACAAAAATACCTACATACAATAAAAGGTGCTGGGATGACTAAAGTGATAGTACAATGAATAAAAATAATATATATTTATATATATACAGTAAGGAACAAAAAAAAACCTATATTGAAGAATATAAATAATACAAAAAATAAATAAAATAAGGACATACTGGTAAGTAAAGAGGTGCGCAACGTTGAGTTGTTGAACGTCGACGGTGACGAGAGAGATAAAGAAACCTAAAGGCAAACTACATGGGTTTAGGGGTTTTGGTTTGGTTGCAATGTAGCTTTTAATCATTCTCTGTAATAGCAATTTGAGATTCCAAATTTCAAGACGGGAATGAATATAAAAAATGATCAGTGAAGGCATTTTACCAAAAAAAAGGTCTTCAATAATCCCTTGATAAAAAATTGAAAGGGATTATTGAAGGTATTTTTTACAAAAAAAATGCCTTCAATAATTTCTTTTAAAATTTTTTATGAGATTATTGAAGGCATTTTTTACTAAAAAAAACACCTTCGATAATCCCCTAATAAAATTTGAAAGGGATTATTAAAGGTGTTTCATGCAAAAAACACCTTGAATAATTTTTTAAAAAAAATTAAGAGGGTTATTGAAGGCATTTTCTTCAAAATACACCCTTAATAATTTTTTATAACAAATTTCAGAGGATTATTGAAGGCATTTTTTGCAAAAAAACCTTCAATAATCCTCTGATAAAAATTTGGAAGAGATTATTAAAGGCATTTTTAGTGAAAAATACCTTCAATAATCTCTTCATCAAAATTTAAGGGGATTATTGAAGGTGTTTTTTGCCTGAAATACTTTCAATAATCCCCCCAAAAATTAAAAAGGATTATTAATTGAAGGCTTTGTTCATCATAGAAATTAGAATCATAAGCCTCTTAAATCATTTTGTAATTTTAAACAATGTTAAATGTAATTTTTTAAAACTCCCTCTAACGTAAAACATTAAAAGTTAGTGGCATTTGTTTGTTGAAAATGCCTCTATTTGTTAGATTTATGGGCGTTTATCTTACAAACTTCACTAAAATTGTCCCTACACTTCACCTATCGAATCCCTAACTTCAAGCTTCAGCTTCATTAATCTACTATTTCTCTTTCCAAACCAACTACAATTTACTTTCCCTTTCCTTCAGCTTTTGCTATTTCAGCTTTGTCTTTTGGAACCTTATTTTTACTATTCTTATGTTATTTACTCTAGCGTTTACTTCATTCTACTATTCTTTCAGCTTTTCTAATTTTTGTTATAATTTTTGATATAAAATTTTTCTTTAAAACCCATCTTCTTCAAATACCTATTTGGAATATATTATATTAGGTAGTTGAGAAAATACTTAACAATAAGGAGTTGAAATTTTAAAAATGGGATGGTGACCTTTCTCATCTGTTACAAATTGTTAGCAATAAGTTGAATAAAGTTACCGAGGTAACTTCTTATGGTGCTTCATTCCAGTGGTTGAAGAAACTAAAAAATCGTTCAAGTATTACAGGGCGATCCTTTGACTGATATTGTTATAGTGTGCATAACTGCTTTGTTATTCTGGTCTTCTATAAGTACTAGTCTTGTTATTATTTTTGGTTTAATACATAGTATAATTAAGTATTTGACATGTTCGTTTTCATATAATTTATTTATATAATTTTGGTCTGATGATGTAGTAAGTACCAAATGGATAAGAGTTGGATGCAAAGTCAAGATTAAGTCAAAAGTACTGAGATGGAGTGAAATTTTTTCTTAATTTGCATTTAAGAATACAAGTGAAGATAATATGATATTATGCCTATGTTTGAAGTGTGCTAATATCGAATGGCAAATGAGTGAAGTTGTTTTGGAGCATTTAATTTGCATTGAAATTGTCTTGGGGTATGTTAATTAGTATTTTCATGGAAAGTCTGTATTGTCAAGGTCTTTGCCTAAAGTTTTTTCAACATCAAAAGCTTCACAACACCAACATGATCTTATTAGAGAAGATGATATTGAAGGCATGTTACAAGATGCTTTTAAAGTTCATAACCAAGATTTTCATCATTCGTCTCCCCAAAATGATGGATTTAAGAGTCAAATGTTGAAATGAATGAATTTGGTGAACATGGGATAGGTGTAGGTGATCAATAACCTAGTGAAGAAGCATCAAAATTTTATAGGTTGCTTGAAGATATGAATGAAGAACTTTATGAGAAATTTAAGCATTCAAGGTTATCTTTTTGTGTGTATCTTTTTCACTTGAAATGCTTATGTGAATGGATGAAAAACTCTTTGACTTTATTATTAGAGTTTATGAAAGAAATGTTTCCTTTTGCAAAAATCTTTAAATCTTGTAAGGATTCAAATAAGATGATCAAGGATTTAGGTCTTAGATATGAAAAAAATTTATAGTTGTCTTAATGATTGCATGTTGTATTGAGGTGATAGAAAAATTTAATAAATCTTATCATTTGTGTGATAATTCTAGTTAGGTGAAAAAAAATTTGATCAAAGGTTGAATGAGGATGATGATAAGGTTAATGTAACAAAGAAGCCTATAAAGGTTTTATAGTATTTTTCATTAATACTAAAACTTCAACGACTCTTCATATTTTCTAAAACTGTAGATTCTATGGGATAGCATTATGACAAACAGATGGATGATGGATCATTAAGGCATCCTACAGATTTTTTGGCATGAAAATAATTTTATTTTAGATTTTTTGGACTTTGCTTCTGATCCTCGAAATGTTATGCTTGGACTAGCATATGATGGATTCAACCTATTTAAAATGACGAGTACTTCTTATAATACTTGGCCAGTTATATTGATTTTATACAATTTACCACTATGGATTGCCATAAAACAATAGTCATTTATTTTATCTGTGATAATTCTTGGGGAAAAAAGTTTGGGTAATGATACAAACATCTACTTATACCTTTTATTAAAGAGTTAAAGCAATTATAAGAAGGAGTTGAAACCTATAATGCATCAAAAAAAAGAAAACTTCAATATGCGTGCTACTTTATTATGGACTATTAATGTTTTTTTTGTTTATGCAAATTTATCTAGTTGGAGCATGCTCGTCCATGTTATGCTACACAAATATGTTCGAAGTGGTTACATAAAGGTAGGAAGTTTAGTTATATAGGACATCATTCTTGGTTAGATGATAATCATTGATTTAGATTTTAAAAACATCTATTTGATGAAAATAAAGAGTTAAAGAGATCACCTTTACCAATTAATGGCTCAATATCTTGCCAAAGTTAAAAGGTATTAATTTCATATATAAAAAAATGACTCAATCAAGGAAAAAAGTGAAGGAGATCTTTGAAGGTGTTTGGCTTTCTATTACTCAAGTTGATGATAATGATACTCAAGGTGGTGATTTTGATGTTCAAAGTGATGAGGAAAAAGATGAAAAAAATGACCCTAATGAGTTTGAGGTGTGGAAAAAAGAAGTATATTTTTTGAGTTACCTTATTGGAAACTTAATTTATTATGTTATAACCTTAATGTGATGCATATAGAGAAGAATGTTTACACAAATTTTATTGGGACAATTCTCAATATGAATAAAAAATTAAAAGATGACTTAAAGAGTTAGCTTGACCTAGTTGATATGGAGATTCACCCTAACCTTTATTTGAAGTTGCTTCCTAATGGCAAATATCGATTACCTTTTGTCTATTTTGGGATTTTTAAAGTTGAGAAAGATGTGTTTTGCAAGGCTTTGAAAAATGCAAAATTTTCGAATGGCTATACGTCAAATGTATCGAAATGTGTGAATCTGAAGGAGCAAAAATTTTTTTCATTAAAGTCACATGATTATCACATTATGATGCAAGACTCACTTGCCCTTACTTTACATTCATCAATTTGAAAGCAAGTCATTTCAGTGGTAATTAAATTGAGTAACATATTTAAAGCTCTCTGTGGGAAAGTTCTGAATGTGGAAGAGCTTGACAAACTTCAAGATCGAGCCATGATTACTTTATGCCATTTAGAGATGATTTTTCCTTCAAAGTTCTTCACTATTATGATGTATTTGGTTATCCACCTTCCATATGATGATGGACTAGTTTATTATCGATAGATGTATTCTATTGAAAGGTATTATTTGTTAATAGTTTGATTAGGTTATTAGTGTTGATCATATCACTCTAGTTAAAAAGGTATATGACAAATATTTTATGCCTTAGGTTTTTTGGGAGGTTAAAGTCTTATTGACATAACAAATGCTATCCAAAAGGTTTTATTGTTAAAGGATATTTAGCAGATGAGTGTATGACATTTTGTTCTCTTTATTTGGAAGATGTTGAAATGAGATTTAATATGCCATAAAAAAATGTTGGTATGCAGTAGCATTCTGACTTTGCCTATAGTTATCTTTTTGAAAGTTTGGATAACCAATAGGCAAAGCTGAAATGGTGGAGTTAGATGATACATCTTGGGCATAAGCACATTGATATATTCTTTTTCATCATAACTCAATTGAATCGTTTCACACGTAAATTTTCTTGCAAGGAAATTATTCATTGCATTAAGCATAGATTATTGTATTTTTCTTATTGTTAATACTTTATTATGATGCTTTGTAGTGAGTATAAAAAAAATTTGAGAGTTCGTGCACATTATTAATGATCTAACCCTCGAGAGCTTGATAAGTTGTTCGCTGAAAACTTTCAAGAATGGTTAGGAGTAACTATAAGTAATGTCATACTTTCCATTATGAGAAATGTACATAGAATGCTTAGGGTATAAATAAAATTAATAACATATATATATATTCCACCTTTATAGGTTTGGAGTGGAAGGCTTGTTAGTGAAGAGGTGAAGTGTCTTTCACAAAGGCCGAACATGATTGTTAAATGATACAAAGGTTTTATCATCAATGAATTTAGAATTCACACAATCCTGTGAGAGATTTAGAAGTACACAAAATTCAAGAGTTGTTGTTACTTCATCAATTACTAGCTATGTAGTGCTAGGGACATAAACCTTTTAGAGGGAAATATTGACTATTATGGCATGATTAATGACATCATTGAGTTGGATTATTATGGCAAGTGGAAAGTTGTCTTATTTTGGTGTGATCGGGCTAATATGAATAGTGCTAGGGGTATTAAGAAAAATCAGTTTGGATTTACAATTGTGAATTTTTCTTGATTAATTCACATCAGACAATAACTCATTGATAAACCTTATGTTTTTTCCTCTCAAGTCAAACAAGTTTTTTATTTTGAAGATCCTAAAGAATTGGGTTGGTTTCTTGTTCTTCAAAACACACTTAGATACTTATTTGATATAGGGTCAGCTACCAAATATGATGTTGAACATGAAACTAAATGTTTTTATTTTGCTGAATAAAACTTGGATGAAAATATCTCCAATAACTCTACTCAAGAGGCCTACGAAGATGTTAATGAAGACATTTATGAACCATGATGGATCATCTATATTTTGTAATTCGAGTGTTTAAAGCATAATGTAATAAATGCTTGTTTGTAATTTATGTCACATTCATTTTTATTTCAATTATTGTATTGTAAGTCATACATTATCTTTTAATTTAATTAAATTGATATGTTCTTTATGTATTGTTGGTTATGATTTCTTAACTTCTCAATGTCTTTATATATGTTCTTTACATATGTTTTTTATATATTCGCTTTTATGATGCAGTTAAGCGACAATATGTAAGGGTACATTGAAAGGAATACATATAAGAGATACTAGTTTAAAACCATTTGTGGCATCAATTGATCTTAGCTATGGACTAAATCCTTTGGAGGGAAATGTACATACTGTCTGTTCTAACTTAGTCACTTCTAACCCGTTAACTAATATTGGATCTAGTAATGCAGGAGGTGTAAGTTTGATAGTATCTCGTCAATTGATTCTGCTGTTAATTTGAATACAGATATCATAAACACCATATTTAGATTCGATTATAATGATTAAAGTATTGGTAATTTACAAATTGATTTTTTATTTTTTGCAGTTGATAACAATGGTCAACGAAGGATCGGAGGCTAAATAACTTTGAATGAATTGTTTGCACTACCTCTGAACGAGCGTATTGTAGTGTCTGCAAACTTTGATAAGCAACTAATTGGTGAAAAGTCTCAACTGTTGGTCGGATTTCTAGGCATGATTACCTGTAATGGAATGAAATTGCCTATTCATTATGAAACATGGCATAAAGTTCCAGTTGAAGTTAAGGCCGATGCTTTAAACTTTTTTAAGGTATTAGTATAATTAATTACATCTAAAACATTAATTATTTTAAATTTGGTTTATTGATTAAAACTTTTCTTTTTGTATTATTACAATCAAGATTTGTACTTGAAATATCAACTTTATTTGTGCTTAAGTCATTGGGAAAGAAATGAAAAGACTATAAGCATAATTTGAAGAAAAAGTATTTCGATCGAAATACTACTATAGAGGCTATAATGAAAAATGTACTCTGTAATGTGATTAGCTAGCAATATGAACAATTAGTTAAATTTTGATTTTCACTAATTTATAACCTTTAATATTAGTTTTAATAATAAAGCTGTTTTATGATTTAAGTTGGTAATATTTGTATTTTCACCATATACGTAACTATTTTTTATGACAGAAAAGAGAATAAACTGGGATTGGTAGCAGAAAGGAACAAAAATATAGCCACACAAGTGCATCAAAAAGTTTTACAAAAAGTAAAAAGAAATAGTAAGTTTATGATATTAAACTGATCAGAATGAATGAACTTGGTTTTTCATTGTTGATATTTGTGTTGTAATTTGCAATTTATATCTATTTACAACTTTTTGTGCCATTACAAGGCAATAATGCAAATTTATAGTTATTGTTCTATAGTAATAGTTTTGATAGTTTCAATACATGATATTAGGTTGATCCAAATTATTAAACTTAGTTTCTATGGTTGATATGTATGAAAAAGTTATTGTTTATGCCTATTTAGTACATTGTGTCATTATTAAGTAAAAATACAAATTTGGACAAATTGTTCTATTTTAACAGTTTGGATAGCTCCAATACATGATATTAAATTTGTCTGAATGATTAAAATTGGTTTTCACAATTGATATGTGTGAAAAAGTTATCATTTACGTTTGTTTAAGATTTTTTATGCTGTTAAGAGGCAATATGCAAATTTGTTGTTATTATTCTATTTTAACAATTTGCATAGCCTCAATACATGATATTAAATTTGCTAGAATAATTGAACTTGGTTTTCATAGTTCATATGTGTGGAAAAACTAATGTTTACGCTTGTTTAGGACATTTTATGTCGTTAAAAGGCAAACTACAAATTTAATATTATTGTCTATTTTAACAGTTTAGATAGCTTCAATACATGATATTAAACTTATCTGAATGATTGAACTTGATTTCTACAGTTGATATGTTTGAAAAAGTTATCATTTACATCTATTTAGAACTATTTTTGCCACTAAAAAGCAAAAATACAAATTTGCTAAGATTAATCTATTTTAATAGTTTGGATGGCTTTAATACATGATATTAAACTTTTTTCAATGATTGAACTTGGTTTTCATGATTGATATGTGTGAAAGGCCCAAATGCTTTTATTATTTACGTTTGTTTAAGACTTTGGTGCTGTTAAAAGGCAAGGGCAAAAATATAATTTTATAGTTGTATTTTCATATTAACAATTTAGATAGATTAAATACATGATATTAAACTTACTCGAATTTTTGAACTTGATTGACAGGCTTGATATGCATGAATAAGTTGTGGTTGATATGTATTTAACAATAACATATGTTTTTATATAGGAGATTAAGATGGGTGAAAAAATTGGACATGTGAAACTTTTTCAATTAACTCATACAAAAAAGACAAATCTTACCTAAATGTCGAAACACAAAAAATTGTGGTAATTTGTTATATATGTTTTATACATAAAGTAAATATTTACTGTTTTAAACATATTATGAATTAATCATTAAACTTGACAGTTTTATATGATTAATTTATAGGAGAAAGTGAAAGAAAAATGGTTGATGAGATTGAAGTAGCATCTAATGGTTCTGTTAAAATGCAAGAATTGAAAATTTGGATTTTCATAAAAATTGATGGAAAAGAAAGACATGGATGGGTTCGAGGCCTTGGATTGGGTCCAACACCATCTAGCTACTATGGATGTAGCTCTTAGCAATATACATTCTCAGCAAATCAATCTTTGCGAGATATTTTCATATTGAAATAGGAGTTACAAACTGTGCAACAACGTTTTCAGCAAATGGAAGCGGAAAGGGAACATGAGCGTGCTAAAATTGAATAAAAATGGGTTAAAATGGACCAAGAGCATGTAAAATTTTAGTAGTTACATGATCAATTCAATACTTTTATGAATTTTGTGCAACAACAATTTTCAAGAACTAATCTAGGTGATCCACCAACTTAGGTATTATATTTAGTAACTATTTATATTTTTTAATATAACAAAAAATCCTATTATTAAGTGTTAAAACTTGTATTATATTATTCAGTAGGTTCTTGAGCACGCTAGTGACCGAGAAAAAAAAATCCTTCATTTAATGGCAGCATTTTATATCTATACAGTCATCAATTTCACACATTTTAAATTTTTTGGTTAATATACTAAAATAATTTGAATGTTATTTCATATATTATTAAACTTTGTGTTACATGCATATTTGAACAAATTATGTATTTATAATATTCAATTTATGAATTTAAGTTCGTTTTTATTTCTTTTAACATTTTTATTTAATAATAATAATAAATATAAAAGAAATTTTTAAAAAAGTAAATTTATTAATTTAACGGCATTTGTGTTCAAAACGCCACTAAATTTGAAATTTAGGGGCATTTGTAGTATAAAATGCCACTAAATTAGCAGTGGTTTCCTAAAAAAATGCCGCTAAATTAGCGACATTTTTTTTATACAAACACCCTTAATTTAGTGACATTTTTCTTATACAAATGATGCTAATTTAGCGTCAATTGTCTTTATGAATGCCACTAAATAGAATGGCATTTTATGATACAAATGCCTCTAAATTAGCGGCATTTTTCTGAAACAAATGCCGCTAATTTATGATCGATTGTCCTTACAAATGCCATTAAATATAACAGTGTTTAATGATACAATTGCCTTTAAATTAGTGGTGATTGTACTTACAAACACTGCTAAATTAGCAATGTTTTATACATTTTTCCTGACATAAAAATAACCGATACTCTTAGTGACATTTTTGGCAAACATTGCAAATATTTTAGTGGCATTTATAAATGCTGCTAAATCTTAAAAAGATGCCACTAAAGCCTTAAACCCCTCTAGTGTTAGTCCTAGTATGAGATAAATTTCTTTTTATTCATTAACATATTGTTTCATTCAAATTTAGAATGTTTTTCACTAGATTTTTTTATTGAGTAAGCTTATGGTAGGTTTACCTTAGACTCTCAAGATAAAATTTTTAGCTTCATTTTTGCTAGTAACCAAAAGTTAATTCTTGATAACTCAAGTATAAATAAACTTACTAATGACTGACAATTAAGTTATTATTGATTCATTATTATGTTATCATCGATTTACTACTAAATTATCAATGATATGCTACAAAATTATTAATGATTTACTATTAAATTAGAATTGATTTACTACTAATTTTTAACTGTTAAGCTATGACTTATTTACTAATAAATTGTTGATATTTTAGTACTAAGTTATTGATGATTTGTTATAAAGTTATAATTGATTTATTAGAGATCGTTTGGTGAATGATACATATTTTCAAGGCTTTAAACTCATTTATCCATACCTATGATGTAAGTGTATCTATCTTGTAACATTTTAAATGGTTGTTTTTTTTTTTTTTTAAATCTTAATGAAATCCATAGCTCAATATATGTAGGGTGTGTTAGTTACTAGAATACTCTTGATAGGTTTCACCTAGTGGGTGTTGGAGTGGGACCATTTGACAAGGTTCTAGATCACTACTAAAATTGGGATCAAGCATAAGGCCATAAAGTGCTTGCTTATTAGAAGCTTATGAACATTTGAATTATTATGTGTGCTATATAATTTTTTTTATGTCTTTACAATCAAAGTTCAATGCAAATGGCTTAGTACTAACTATGAAAAAAAAAAAAGAAACCTACACTAAGCAAAAGGTTTAATGTGACTACACACCTTTATTATGCATAATAATTCATCACTGTCGAAAACTTAAAAAAATGATGAATAACATGTTTTATAACGCTTTATTTTTAAAATAAAAGAGGGAATTGCTATATATATTTTAATAATAAAAATGTTTTGATTGTTACTATATATTTAATAGTAACTCCGAATATAATAAAATTTCTTCAACTCCTAATAGTAGAATTGTAGAGTGTATTATGAATATATAGCTTGGATGTTATATCCTAGAGGTGACACACTTTGAGAACCTATTGCATCAGTTTATACAATCCCATAAAAGAGTTAATCATCTTAAAGAAAGCGTGATATCCGTGTCTCAATCCAATTCTTTGTACTATCAATGAAATCAGTTTATTTTTCTTTCATTCATTATTTTTGTTACTAACATTTTTTTTTTTTAATTTTAGTTTCCACTAACAACATTTTTTTAATTGTTTTTATCTTGAATGAATGATCATAGGTTGATATCTTATAAAATTAACCAACAACCAATTTATTTTGAGAGATGTATAACAATACATGCTACCATTTTCCCTTTATGTTAATTGTTATTTTCTTAGAACCATGTAAATTTGTTCAGCTAAGAAATAAACAAAAAGTTTAGACCTACAAAGCAAATTTTTTATTCCAATATAAACCTAAAAAAAGCAATCATCTTGCCATTATTTTTATCATGGACTCATATTGAACAAACATGTAGAAGTAACTCAAAGCTGGGAATAGAAACTTTTAATAAGCAGGATTGTCATATTCTTATTGAAGCAAAACAAATAAATTGTATCTTAATTGATTTTATGGCTAATTGACCATTTGTGTCCTTTTTTTTTTTTTTTGCTAAGCTAAAATTTATTAAAGCAACCATAAGGTTGCAAAGCTAGTCTAAACTAGCAAAGACACAAACCAAATTACCAATACAAATCCATTTAAGTATCATAAATCACCTAAATATAAATCAAAGAAAAGCACCCTACCAGTTCTCAATGATAGCCAAGAATGATCAAGATACAAAACAAGAATCTAAAATATGACCAATTATGAAAAAGCCCATCACACTTGAGTTTTGAAGGAAAATATAAGAAGTTAATCATAGAAAGCAAGAAAAAAAAAGCATGCTTATGGATTCAAAGATAGATCGCCAGCAACAACTTACCGAATATAGAATCAACCACACCATCATAGAACCACTGAATGATAGCTATCGAACACTAACTATTAGCATTATCATCTAGGTCTTTCCATTCCATTTCCATCAACTTGTCAATAATAATTTTTTCATCGTCGTTAAAAGAAAACCCAAAACACGATATGTTTCCCAAGCTTTTAAGATTTGATAGCCTCTGTCATAACGTCTAGATCCGGGGATCTATCGCTAGACATTGACTTCAGGGTGTCGCCACCAATCTTTTTTTTATCTAGGTGCGATTGGCCACTTATGGAATGTGTCTTTTTAGGGAACACCTAAGTTTAAGGGTCCCTAGAAGAATAGGTTCAGGTCTACAAACCAGAACAGGGTTCGGGAGTTCGGTTACGTGTGAAGAAGGTTATAGCACCCTCACAACGCCCATCAAAAGATGGTACCAGCTTAAATTTGTGTTATCCAAAAGCCTTAAAATTTTACCAAGTAATTAATTATTGGAAATTTTCTCATTTGACTCTAATACTTTTAGCAAAAAATTGAGAAAATTTCCTCACCTCAAGAGTATGCAAGAAAAACTACTGTTTCACTTGCAGAGGCTCCGTCGTCGGATTAGTTAAAGAAGAATCAAAATCAAAATCAAAATAGGAGGAAGGAAAGAATGATTGCTCTTGCGTAGGGAAAATTGATACTTTCAACTTTTCCTTAAAAATCCATTTTTGAAAATTTATTTCTAAAGAAAATTGATACTTTCAACTTTTCCCTAAAAATATTTTTCGGAAATTTTGATTCTTAAGGAAAATTGATACTTTCAACTTTTCCTCAAAAATCTTTTTTTTTGAAATTTTATTTTTTTGCAAAAAATAAAAAAAAATAAAAATAATACTCCTCAAAATAACTAACACACAGAAAAAAGTAAATAAATAAAATACCAAAAAAAGATTATCTTACCTTGAGGAATTCGACGTGGCTCCACTAGATTATCATAGCCTTCACCAATTTGACACGATCTCTTCTATTTTCCACGAAGGAAATGATGGCTTGAAGTGTTGCTGAACATAACCATATACTCCCATTTGGTTGCCATACATTTGTTGCGGATACATAGAAGCCATTTGCTATGAAAGTATGTCCATATACTGTGCTCCCAGAACTGATTGAGGATGAAAACCAGCAAACCGGTTTCCCTGAACAGCCTTGTTATTAATTGCTGACAAATGACTGGTTGTGATTGGCTGAATGTACATACCCACCATCTGATCACTTCTCATATGTTGAGGTCCTTGAGGTTGGCCATGTGTTACACTAACTTGAGTAACCATTGATTGAGGATATTGAGCACCCGCAACTAGGCTAGAGTCTGGCGCCTGTACTTCCCAGAGTGGTGGTGGTAGCAAGCCACTTCTCTGAGCACCATAGACAGGTGAAGAAGGCTGCTGTTGTAGAACCAATTGACCATTCCAGGCAGGACCTGTGCCTTGAGCATATGACTGCTCAAATCGAGGTAATCCCGTGTTTGGTGCAGCTCCAGTCGCATGAAAATTTTGCTGCTACTGAGTAGGCTGTCGTTTCTGGTCTGTAAAATTCCCATCAACAACCTTCATTCCCACAAATATACACCAATCGATTCTTCCAGAAATTCAACGAAGCTCCAACACTGTCGCCTCTGCATGCCGCTACAGTCGCCCACCGTTGATGCTGAAAATTCACCATGAACCTCCCTTCGACCTACTCATCTCCTATTTATGGTCGGTTTCTCACCAACCATCCTCCAACAGCGTAGATCTAGAAAGGAATCTGTGAACTTTCTTCACTGTTTTGGTTCCTTTACACTGTACGATCATTCTAGGTTCTGAGTAAGTCAGTGGCCCCTTATTGCTCTTCATTTTTATTATTTTTTATCTCCAAAAGCTCAACATTCGCTATGGTTTGTCACCGGCGCTGACAGTGTATGACCAAAGGGCACTGTGGAAACTTGACCTTGAGAACTATTGTCAGAATGGAAAGTCATCTGCTGGAGTTGCTTTGAAGAATGCGATGCTGTCCCAAAAAATAGCTTCTGTCGAGGCTTCTATCAAGTGCACCATCTGCTCTCTTTTCTCATCAGCTTGGTTGCCAGGGCTGGGAGAAAATCAGAAATATTGGGCTGACCCCAAAGTCTCCATTATTTCCGAGATGACGTACCCGAACTTGGTGCCAAGACTGGCCATTGACAGGCGATCCAGCCTTGCTATACAGCCTTGCTTTCTTAACATCCTGCACTCAGGACCATAGGGGTTAGCCGCTAATGTTTGACCAGCAAGCATTCGTGATCTCCTTCGTTGGGTAACTTTGTTTTGGCTCGAGAGGGTGCCTCCAGCACCTCGATCTAACGGGATGCCCCCAGGATTTTGATTTTGCGATAGACCATGATCCTGAACGGGATCATCATTCATTGTGGGTGTAATACCCGAGATATACCACTCACTGCTTCTGTAATATTTTATAGACTGCAAGAAGTGAAAATGGTGGAAAAAAGAGTCATGTATGACACCCCGAATACCCTCATGATCCTCTTTCCACATACCACTGTCATAAAAACCAATCCCTAACTTGATTATGCCTTCACCTCTGAACACACAAAGCATGGGAAAGAACTTGTCTTTTTATCACCAGCTTGAAGCCGCTGAACCCGAGACTGACATCTCCAGAATTCCTTTTCCCTCTTAAGATCCTGCTTCAATGATTTCGCCTTTACATGGTCAAACACGGGCTGTCTAGCTAGCTTCTCCATTTTAGCAGCTCAACCCGAGGTTCCAAGCTATGTCACATCTGCCGTTTGCTCAGAGGGCAGTCATAGGCACGTCACGATTGACAAATACGATGTCTTGGTCTTTAAGCACTTCATGGGAAAGGAGATCGCCCACCAAAGAGAGGCCTTGAGGACTGGTAGAGATGGGGGCTTTCCCCGACTCCTCCTCTTATTCAGATTCCTCCTTTATCTTTTTTCCCCCCCCTTTTTTTTCTCTCAAATCAGTAGCTTTGCTTACTGTTTGTTCTCTGTGTGTTTCATTCTGTTCCAGGAGGTGCTTTATATAGGGATTGATCAGGAGTTTCTGATCAATCCCAATTCCTCTTTGGATGGGGATTCAATCTTTGAATCCAATCTGGACTCTTCTGATTGAATCCCCACTCACAGCAGGATTCTTCAACTTTCAATCACAGCCCTCCAAAATAAAAAATAATAATAATAATAATAATAGATAATTAGAAAAGATAAATAAAAAAAATTATTATAGGATAAATAAAAAAAATAATATCAGATATATAATTAGATAAACAAAAATAAAAAAAATAAAAAATAAAAAATATATATATTAGTAATAATAAATAAATAATAAATACATAGGATATACATAAAATATAAAATAAAAATAAAAATACCAATGACAAAGATAAAATTGGACCTACCCATTTGGACCAGGCCCAATTGATCCGGGCCTAGATCAAATTGGGTGTCTACAACTGCCCCTCTTTGCACATTTTCTGTGAAACAAAAATTGCGCAAAGACGTAGACACCTAATCAAGACTCAACTCAACATTGTCATTTTTTATTTTTTTGTTTTTTTGTTTTTTGTTTTGTTTTGTTTTGTTTTTATTTTTTTTTGTTTTTTTGTTTTTTTTTTTTACCAAAGCTCCTCTAAACAGAGGCTCAATGACTTTGAGAAACATAAATTGCTCCTCTAAACAGAGGCACCACGACTTTGGAAAAGTAAATTGCTCTTCTAAACAGAGGCACCACGACTTTGAAAAGGTAAATTGCTCCTCTAAACAGAGGCACCACGACTTTGAAAAGTAAATTGCTCCTCTAAACAGAGGCACCACGACTTTTGGAAAGTAAATTGCTCCTCTAAACAGAGGCACCACGACTTTGGAAAAGTAAATTGCTCCTCTAAACAGAGGCACCACGACTTTGAAAATAAATTGCTCCTCTAAACAGAGGCACCACGACTTTTGGAAAGTAAATTGTTCCTTTAAACAGAGGCACCACGACTTTGAAAAGTAAATTGCTCCTCTAAATAGAGGCACCACGACTTTGGAAAAGTAAATACTCCTAGACAATCATGTCCGAAGGAGTTGAAAGTTGTGTTTGAGGGAATTTCAGGAGATCATGCCCAAAGGTCTTATAAATCAACCCTAATACCAAAAGACATCCTATTTCAAGGATTAGGAACTTACCTGATAAGTTTCTTCTCCATCTTGCAAAATATCTTCATATTTGTCTTCTCCATATGGGATGTTGGAACACCCCTGCTTCTTGAATTTATACACTATACTTTCCTGAAAGTAGTGTATGCTATGCAATGTGCATGATTTTCAATGCAGGCTATGCAAATGTTGGCCAATTAATTCCTGTTCAATGTATGTAACTCAAGTTTCTCAAGCTCTTTTTTTCTTTCTTGAGTGTCAAGCCCTTTGATTCCTCAAGGATCCAATTGCACTGCTCTTCTAAGATCGAACCAGTGTAGCTCTCAATTGTCCTTTCCACTCACATTCTTTCCTTGTTCAGTTTCTCAATACTTTGGAATAAGCTTCATCAATCGATCATCCCTTGACCATCATTCAATGAATTTTTCAGCACTAGCAAATTTCAAAACAAATTTCATCCACCATCACTGGGTCCTTGTCTCAGCATCAACCATTCCAAAACAAACTCTGTCCACTGATTGTTCCCACCATTCGACCAATTCATCCTTGTACTCATCACTTGGTTGTATCGCTTTTCAAGATTTGCCCCATCATATTCTCTATTTGGTCACATATACATCCTTCTAAATCATCTCTTTTAGGTTTTTACCATTTCTTCATCATCTTAGATTTCTTTTCAAATGAATGTAAGATTCTTTTAAACACATATTCATTCATTCATTATCATTTCAATTCTTGACAAATATAATGCAATCAAGCATTTTCTTAATTCATTCTAGGGGTGAAACAATAAGAGAACAGAAGGTGAATTATGGTAAAGATAATCAATGGAGATCTATTTTGGTAGAAAATAAATGGGAAAGGAAATAAATTAGATGTCATTGAAGTGAATGGTATGTCCAAATGATGAATATTCAGACAATTTTCAACATTAATCTAGGATTCTTTTTCAAAAACTCATTCCATTTACTGTTGAAGTCATCTTGAGCTTGGCGAACTCTGCCCCAGTCTTTAAGGGATCTTCAGATGTCTTTGATCTTTCATTCATGTGAGCCATTTGACCTGGATCTTTTTTTTTGGTACCAAAATCACCTTTTCAGCTTTTCAATTTGAATCTCTTTTTTATTTTTTTCATTTTCTCATTTTCTCCCCTTTTTTTTTTTTTTTCTCTTTTCTCATTTTTCATCCATTGTTGATATCTTTCATGTAGCATGATTCCATTGCTTCATCATGAGCATGTCTTTGCTCAACCTATGATCATTCAAGTTGAGTATTCACATTTGATCCAAATGGACTTTTCAAGGTTGTAATGTAGGCCAAGGTGAAGGGTCATAAAAAAAAGGATATAATAGGCTCAAAACATGTATTAAAAAGGTTCAAAACCAAAGGATCATTTGATACAACTTGGCATTTTTCCCCCCACATCATTTCACTACTTTTTCTTTCCTCACACAAAAGATTCTCATTACTTTACCCCAAGTCATGTGTGGCTTTTATTTTTCTTTTGCTTTTCTTTCTCTTTCCATTTTTGAGACCTTTTGTGGTGTTTTTTTTTCTTTTTTTTTTCAAAATTTACCCTCCAGTGTAGAGGGTGATCCTTGGTTGGGGTTCTTAAAAAAAAAATGATAAGCTTAAAGGGGTAACAATAAATGGTTTTTCAAATAGTAAAAGAAAAATGGCCATTTTTCATCTCAATTGTGAATACCTTTCTTGAACATCATCTAAGCTCATGAATCTGTATAAAAGATTACACATCTTCAAGACATATCTATTTCACCTCCAGTAACAGCTTACTTTTTGCTCAAATCATCTTCTCATATTAATGTGGATGAGTTCTCAAAATTAAATCCCAGAATTACTGTTATCATTGTCTAAATATTCATCATCCAAAATTTGAGAATGGGAATGTGAAGTTATGAAAGGTGACAGGGCATGGGATAATGGTCGAGTGAAAGAGAAAATGAAATGCATTGACTTGCCTTTATTAAAATGATAACAAGTGAAATCATATTGCAGAAAAGAAATCCTAACATTACTTTAAAAGAACTCTTAGAATGACAAGTGGCATTCAACCAGTTTTAACATCCTCTTTAAAATCATGCCCCTGGGCAACCAGGTGAAGGATTTTTATCTCGCCCCATTGATTCATCGTGACTCTTCATATTCTTGATCCTCAAACAAAATGATTGGGCTTTTCCTGCTAAGTTCTAAAGATACAAGCTTGACCATTTGAGTGGCTGCTTCCATTATCATGCTCCCTATTGTAGTGCTTCTGGTAAAGGCAATCTTGTCAACTTTGAGATGAGATGCCAAAGAAATCATAACTTTCGGGCTCGATCCAGTTAAAATGTTCAAGACACCTGAAGGAAAACCAACCGTCCTACACATGTCAGCCAGCTCCAAACAGGTGATAGATACCAACTCGAAAGGTTTCAATATTGCAGCATAATCTACAACCAAAGCAAGAGCTACTTTTCAGGCTGTCATCAACAGTGGATACTTCCATAGAGTAATCAATCCAATGACTCTAAGTGGTTCCTTAAGCACATAACTCTTAAATGTCTCAATAGGAAGAGAGATGGCAACCTTTTACTTCACATCTAAACTTTCGGTAGGGTACGTATAGTACTCAAAATATCCAACAACATCATCAATGTCTTAAGTTGCCTCATCAAGTGGTTTCCCGTAATCAATTGCTCAAGCTTTGTTAATTCAAATTTTTTCTTTATTGTTTTGGAAACGATGGCCCGTAAATACTTGGCATGAACAGCGTCAGAAGCTGAAGCCTAATCTTTGCTTTTGTTTCTAGAAAAAGCTCTCTGAGCAGTAGCCACCACAAGCTTCACATCTTCAACTGTAGCTGTTGGAATATGATCGATGTTCTGTTCAATTGAAATTCACTTCTTGAAAAACAGGCTCTCTCCACTCGCTGTCGATGAGTAACATTTGACTTAAAATTTGAACCACCATATTAAATCAGTTTGCCCCTAAAATCTTATTCAACTCCCCTTTTAACTTTTCCTGAGCTTTCTCTATTCTCTCAAGACGACTGAAATTTTTTTGTTCCATTAGTCTAGCTTGAGCTCTTGTATTGGTGAGTGGGGTTATTTGATGGAGCTATCCTTGAACCTCTAGCACCATAATTATGATTAAAAATGCTATGTTATGCTTTATGTATGACGCTTTGATGCACGAATGAAATGAACATTTTTCTGAATGAAATCTAATATGAAATGGATGCAAATGATTGTGTTAAAACATGATCATGAAAGTAATACAGATGCATAAAATCAGACAAACAATACAATTAGTTTCATAGATGAAATGAAAATGATGCTGATGCGTAATGTTACATATGATAATGAAAATGATGCACAAAGTCAGACAATCAAGATGATTAGATAAGCACCCTTTTTGTGTCTTAATTTTAGGGTATATCTATCATTGGGTAGAAAGGGCTCTATCCTAGGTTTAGGCACTCTTAAGGTTCACTATATGTGGTTTAAGGTCAAAGTCTAAAGGTTCCCAAATTGCTCCTTACATCTTTGTCCATCACAAACTAGTAAGGCACCCTAATCCTCACCTATTACAGGCTACAAGCGGAAAAGGTTCAATTTGAGTGGGAGTATTTCGCTAGCCACTGCGGAGGCATTAGACCTCACAAAAGCAATAGGTACTTTACTCCCTCCTAGAGGGATAGAGCTCGGGTATAGAGCTCATGTTATGCACATGCATATCAATGACATAATTAACAAGGTAACTAAAACATGAATGAATAACAACACATATATACAACAAGGTTCAATTTCATTTGGCTTTTCGATAACACAAATTATTTGCTGGCCTGACTCTCAAGGTCCCCAGTAGAGTCGTCAAGCTGTCATAACGTCTAGATCCGGGGATCTATTGCTAGACATTGACTTCAGGGAGTCGCCACCAATCTTTTTTTTATCTAGGTGCGATTGGCCACCTATGGAATCTGTCCTTTTAGGGAACACCTAAGTTTAAGGGTCCCTAGAAGAATAGGTTCAGGTCTACAAACCAGAACAGGGTTCGGGAGTTCGGTTACGTGTGAGGAAGGTTATAGCACCCTCACAACGCCCATCAAAAGATGGTACCAGCTTAAATTTGTGTTATCCAAAAGCCTTAAAATTTTACCAAGTAATTAATTATTGGAAATTTTCTCATTTGACTCTAATACTTTTAGCAAAAAATTGAAAAAATTTCCTCACCTCAAGAGTATGCAAGAAAAACTACTGTTTCACTTGCAGAGGCTCCGTCGTCGGATTAGTTAAAGAAAAATCAAAATCAAAATCAAAATAGGAAGGAAGGAAAGAATGATTGCTCTTGCGTAGGGAAAATTGATACTTTCAACTTTTCCCCAAAAATATTTTTTTTGAAACGTTGATTTCCAAGGAAAATTGATACTTTCAACTTTTCCCTAAAAATATTTTTCGGAAATTTTGATTCTCAAGGAAAATTGATACTTTCAACTTTTCCTCAAAAATCCTTTTTTTTGAAATTTTATTTTTTTGCAAAAAATAAAAAAAAATAAAAATAATACTCCTCAAAATAACTAACATACAGAGAAAAGTAAATAAATAAAATACCAAAAAAAGATTATCTTACCTTGAGGAATTCGACGTGGCTCCACTAGATTATCATAGCCTTCACCAATTTGACACGATCTCCCCTATTTTCCACGAAGGAAATGATGGCTTGAAGTGTTGCTGAACATAACCATATACTCCCATTTGGTTGCCATACATTTGTTGCGGATACATAGAAGCCATTTGCTGTGAAAGTATGTCCATATACTGTGCTCCCAGAACTGATTGAGGATGAAAACCAGCAAACCGGTTTCCCTGAACAGCCTTGTTATTAATTGCTAACAAATGACTGGTTGTGATTGGCTGAATGTACATACCCACCATCTGATCACTTCTCATATGTTGAGGTCCTTGAGGTTGGCCATGTGTTACACTAACTTGAGTAACCATTGATTGAGGATATTGAGCACCCGCAACTGGGCTAGAGTCTGGCGCCTGTACTTCCCAGAGTGGTGGTGGTAGCAAGCCACTTCTCTGAGCAACAAAGACAGGTAAAGAAGGCTGCTGTTGTAGAACCAATTTACCATTCCAGGCAGGACCTGTGCCTTGAGCATATGACTGCTCAAATCGAGGCAATCCCGTGTTTGGTGCAGCTCCAGTCGCATGAAAATTCTGCTGTTACTGAGTAGGCTGTCGTTTCTGGTCTGTAAAATTCCCATCAACAACCTTCATTCCCACAAATATACACCAATCGGTTCTTCCAGATATCAACGAAGCTCCAACACTTTGTTTTGGCTCGAGAGGGTGCCTCCAGCACCTCGATCTAACGGGATGCCCCCAGGATTTTGATTTTGCGATAGACCATGATCCTGGACGGGATCATCATTCATTGTGGGTGTAATACTCGAGATATACCACTCACTGTTTTTGTAATATTTTATGGACTGCAGGAAGTGAAAATGGTGGAAAAAAGAGTCATGTATGACACCCCGAATACCCTCATGATCCTCTTTCCACATACCACTGTCATAAAAACCAATCCCTGACTTGATTATGCCTTCGCCTTTGAACACATAAAGCATGGGAAAGAACTTGTCTTTTTATCACCAGCTTGAAGCCGCTGAACCCGAGACTGACATCTCTAGAATTCCTTTTCCCTCTTAAGATCCTGCTTCAATGATTTCGCCTTTACATGGTCAAACACGGGCTGTCTAGCTAGCTTTTCCATTTCAGCAGCTCAACCCGAGGTTCCAAGCTATGTCACATCTGCCGTTTGCTCAAAGGGCAGTCACAGGCACATCACGATTGACAAATGCGATGTCTTGGTCTTTAAGCACTTCATGGGAGGGGAGATCGCCCACCAAAGAGAGGCCTTGAGGACTAGTGGAAATGGGGGCTTTCCCCCCCCCTTTTTTTTTCTCTCCTATTCGTACTCCTCCTCTTATTCAGATTCCTCCTTTATCTTTTTTCCCCCCCTTTTTTTCTCTCAAATCAATAGCTTTACTTACTGTTTGTTCTCTGTGTGTTTCATTCTATTCCAGGAGGTGCTTTATATAGGGATTGATCAGGAGTTTCTGATCAATCCCAATTCCTCTTTGGATGGAGATTCAATCTTTGAATCCAATCTGGACTCTTTTGATTGAATCCCCACTCACAGCAGGATTCTTCAACTTTCAATCACAGCCCTCCAAAATAAAAAATAATAATAATAATAATAATAATAATAGATAATTAGAAAAGATAAATAAAAAAAATTATTATAGGATAAATAAAAAAAATAATATCAGATATATAATTAGATAAACAAAAATAAAAAAAATAAAAAAAAATAAAATATATATATTAGTAATAATAAATAAATAATAAATACATAGGATATACATAAAATATAAAATAAAAATAAAAATACCAATGACAAAGATAAAATTGGACCTACCCATTTGGACCAGGCCCAATTGATCCGGGCCTGGATCAAATTGGGTGTCTACAGCCTCTTTTCTATGCAAAGAATTTACCTACCAAATATCATTATCTAAAATGCTATTTTCTTTTTTAAGAATCACAAGGGGATCATGAATACGTAATGGAATCTTTAAAATCTTTTTCCTATTCCATTTATAGTTTTTCTTATTTCTTTTTCTTGATTTTGTGACATTTGAAAATTTTTACCTAAGTAATCGAAATGGTCTACAATATCTTCATACTTAACACTATAATCATCATTTTTTTCTAATTTGCCATCATCATTTTGGACAATTCCTCATATTGCTCTTTATTAACTTCCTTACTTAAATTCATAGAGTTTGAACTATTTGATCTTTTAATAACTTCTTGTCCTTGATTATCCCTTCACCATTACCATATTCACCATTTTACGCACCACCATGTTGTTAGGCTCTCTTGCTATGTCAAAGAATTTGGAAACCACATCATAATCAACATAGCTTTTTCAATTAGATTTATAGTTGATAATTCCTTACATTGGATCAATGGTAGGAATAACCAAAAACCACACACCTTTAAAGATTGCTTATCGTCAATTGAAAGGTAAGCTTGTACTGGTTTATCCCCTAACTCTTTGGCCTGATCATAGTTTGCCATTTTTATTAAATGATCCTTATGTGACAGCTTTTTCTCATTGTTTTGCCTTCTCCTTTTTGAATTCTTTTAAGGCATAAGCTTTTAGAATCTGATCTGGACTGATTTTGATAACTAAAGACCCTTTGTCTAATTAAACTTGTATATGATTATATAAAACACCATAAGAAATAGAAACCAAGCTCTTATTGACCTTTTCCCCACCAATCATACAAGAATCATCAATTTTTTTTATTTTAGGTTTTGACAAGCTCTTTTTATGGCTACTAGAGTCATCTACATTTTCCTACCACATACCTTTAACCACCTCTACATAAAATTTGTAATTGTTGAGACAGACCTTAGGCCTACTACTAGGTTCTCTAAACTTGGTAGTCCTTACATGTTAAATTTGGTTTAAAACATCAAATATTCCTTTAGCTTTAAAAATTCTAAGTTTATAAGTGCCAATCCAAATATTGTTCAAAGCTATAAGTAAATATTCAATATCCTTAACATTTCTAAAATTGATAAACCCATATGTTTGACCTCAAAATTTTTTTTAGTAGGAATGTATACATTGACAATGTCACCATACCATTTGAATAGTTCCAAAAAAAATGAAAAGTACAACATAGATTAGGGAAGTTAGTTAAATGAAAAAGCCCTGAAATATCTTAACCATAGAAATTTGCATTAGATTGCTGGTGTTGCTGATCTCTCTAGTTTACAAATGCTATTTGAAAACTCTTTACATTTCCCTCCTAGATAGCATCTTTAGATTAAATTGTGTTTATACAAGAACAACCCCTGGACATATATTTTGACGGGACTAGTAATTAGACCAAAATTAGCTCTCCTATATTCAACTTTCAAATTAAAATATAATGGATTGGTGAAGGCAAAATGGCTCAGAAGCAGTTGGGGTACGAAAAACTTAGGTTGTGTAGGTATGTGGCTATAATAAGTAATGTAAAGGGTCACTTTATAGCACTTGTCCATTTGAAACCTTTGAAACGGCCCTACCCTAAATGATATGATGCTAATGCTAGCTATGACTATCATGCTAGAAATATCAGTCACTCAACCAAGAATTGCCTTACCTTGAAATACAAGGTGCAACATCTGTTTAAGGTTAGTTTGTTGAATTCCAATGCTTCAAGAGGACCAAATATCAATGAAAATCTACTACTAAATCATGCTAGGGGAACAATCAATGCTTTAAATAATGACAAAGCCTATTACATCAAGAGAAGTGTCAATGATGTCAAGACTACTTTATACCAAAGCTTTGATGAAGGCTGACATGATTCATCTAATGCCTTTAAGTCACAAAGTTAACTGTGATAAACTTAATTTGAACCAATCTTGCAAGTATAAAAAAAAAAGCCTTGGGACATTCTATTCAGCATTGTGATGCCTTTTGACAAGTGTTACAAAAGATGATGGATGCTTCCCTAATTGAGTTTTATGAAGAACTTAAAAAAATTATGGTGAATGGGATAGTTGAAGAACCTTGCAAAGCCTTGGTCAAGCCTCTCGTTATCTATAGTAAGCCAATATAAAACCAAGAAAAGCTTGCTTTAAAGCCAACTCTGACAACCAAAGTCCTAAGTCATTTTCCATATCAAAGTAATAAAGTAGTACCATGAAAATACAACTACAACATGGTAACTTAAGGATTGGGTGATGATTAGACGTTAATTGATACTGCAAATATAACCAAAATATAAAGCATGACCAAAAATGGACAATGTTATTTGCCTAAAATGGTGGATAAAGCTAGAAAAGAAAAAGCAAAAGAAGGTGAAGAGGGTGATAAAAGCAATCTTGTGGAAGTTCCTATTAGGGGAATCAAAAAGCTAGTTGAGTAGATAAATTTATAAGTGCATAGGCCGTACAAGTAATAATAGTGACCTTTTGTCAAGATATTGTCTTATAAAGACTAAGTAAAGAATTTCTTAAGCTAAGTATCTATTATCATGCTACCTTTTTATAGTTGGCTCGATCACAAATTGAGCATGAAACCTAACTACAAAAATAAAAACAAATAAAGCATCAAATGGAAACTAGTTAAAATAAAGAATAAACAAAACAATAGCTAAAATAAATAATAAAAAATTATAAAATACAATAGCTAAACTAAATGAAAACATATTTGAAATGAAAATAATAGCCTAACTAATGAATAAAATGGAACTGAAGTAAAGATTGAAAGTAAAAAATGAAATTCAAAACACTAATGGAAAACTAAAGATAAAGTAACAATAATGAACATAAACCAATAATCAACTAAGAAAATTCTAACATTGATGTAATTCAACTACATGGATGTAAGTTGTAAAAGATAAAAGAAAATTAATACATGAACTAAGGAACAACAAATTTGAAATGAAATGTGAAGAGATCATCATAAGCTATAAGATGAAAGTAAAAATCATACCTTAAATGCAAAACTAGAGAAAAATGGTTTTTAAAAGAAATTTCTAACTTTAATTCTTGTCAAAATGTATGAATATGAATTGAACATTAAAAGAACAGTAAAAGAACTACATGAAAAAGTGAATTAAAGATCAAAACTAACGAAAGTTTGCAAGATCTAACAAAAAGTAGCAGAAACCAAAACTAGTTTTGAAAGCTGGAAACTAATGATTTAAGAAAGAAAAATTAGATCTACAATTGCTTAGGGAATGAACTAAAACTAACCTAAAGTAAGAATCAACAAGTTTACTACAAAATCTAACAAGAAAATTGCAGCAAAAATAAGAAAAACAAGCTCAATGAAGTAGCAAATCTAGATCTATTCAAAATAAAGAAAAATAGAACACTATCAACAAAATTCATCCAAATAGCTAACAAATCCAAGAATTAAATTGCAAAAAAAATGAAAATAAGCAAGGTAACAAGTAAATCTAAAAGATCAGAAGTTGGAATAATCAAAAAATTGCCAAATGAGAGAAGAATTGTGCTCAAACTTAGAGATCATGCCTGCATTGCTCTAGATCTAGATTTCAACCTCAAATTACAAGAGTTAACTTTATTTATTAGAATGAATTTGATACTGATTTTCTACTATGTTAGACCCTAGTGAGCTATGAAATTGTGAAAAACATTGAAGCAAAAACAAGTACAAAACAATTGAGTTTTGATTAAAATATTGCCACCTATGTCAAATACAAAAATGCAAAAACAGATTTGAGATCAGTGAAAAACTTAACAGATTCAAGTAGGAAATCAATCAAATTTGCAAGTTTCTTTGCCAAAATGTAAAGAACACTAAAAAATACGTCAGGAAAGTGAAAATTACAACAAGAACAAATGAAAAAATTGGAATTAAAACTGTTTGGCAAGTAAGAAATGTAAGAAAGTAAAGTGCAAGACGATGTAAAATAAAGAAATTTAGAGAACATAAAATTTAAATCCTAATCTAAAGTCTCTTTAAAATGGCTGGCTCCATTATTAGGTGAGTGATGAATTAAGCCCAAAAAATCTTTAAAAAATTTAGGAAATGATAGGTCTTCTAGAGATTTCTTTGCTCTTTTCCTCATCTTGGTACACCTATTGGATGTAGGCTTCTTTATTCTTCTTCAATTGCAAGCTTTCCTTTCATGTGTTTTTCCACTTCCAAAAGGTTAAAGTTATAGCCAATGAAAGCCCTCCAATATGCCATGTTATCACCTCTTAAAGTCTCTATTTGAATGCCAAAATGGGGTGCCAAACAAATGATTGCATGAACCATGCACCATACCAACAACATGCTTATTTCTTTCCTTCTCTTTGGTGACAACTTTATGCTTTTATTTGGCTACAAAATTCAAACCATAAACTGAATACATTTTTCTTTAAAAATTGCTAGAAAAATTATGGAAATAAGCTCAATAAATTCATAGAAAAAAAATAAAAAAACTCCATTCAAAAGGCACTAGTAGCTTAATAACAATAGTTTAGGACATTTTCACAATTTGCACAAAAATCCTTCAAAATATATCTAAATTGACTGAAATTTCTCATTTTCTCCATTTTTACCCACACATGAGAAAAATGTGCATTTGAAAGTGTGGTTGAACAACTAAATAAGATATCTACAAGGATTTTGCTTCTCTCACTACTTTTTTCCTCGAAATCATACAAGAATGCATTACAAAAAGTGTTGAACTAAACTTATGTCTCTCACAGCATATCTATGGAAGTGGTTAGTAATATTGCTAAAAGTTTGGTGGTTTCCAACTATATAGCCTTTAATGATGATGAGATACCTCATGAATGATGAGAAAGCACAAAGGCCATTCACCTCACTACAAAATGCAAAAGTCATACGATTGCAAAGATTTTAATCAATAATGGCTCTTCAATTGATGTGATGCCTACCACTACTTTGGCTAAGCTACCAATTGACTCATTTTATATGAAAGTTAGCTACATAATAGTGAGAGCTTTTGATGGTTCTCAAAGGAAAGCATTGAGAGATATCAAAATATCACTATTAATTAGTCTTTATACTTTCAATGTCAAATTCCAAGTGATTGTTATCTCTCCAGCCTATAGTTGCCTACTAGGAAAACTATGGATTTACATGACAAGTGTTATCTCTTTCTCTTTGACCAAAAAGTCAAATTCATTATTGATGTCTATTTGGTTCGTATTTATAGAGAAAAAGATTTGCTAGTGACATAATCATTACCCACTCCATATGTAAAAGCAACTAATGGAGCATTGGAGTATTTGTACAGATCTTTTAAAATAATCAATATAACATATGTAAGGGAAAGATCTAAGCTCTATGCCTCTTAGCTGTTTACAAGCACTAGTATGATCATTAAGCAAGTGATTAAAAAAGGTTGGCATCTTGGGAAGGGCTTAGATAAGAGTTGGTAAGGGATAAACCTACCTCTATTGATAACCAATAATAAAAATAAAAGTGGTTTAAGACATAAGCCAACAAAGTTAGACAAGATGATAAAGGTGAATGCCAGAAAGAAAAATAGGATAGCTGATCTTATGGGGTATGAACCTGAGGATGAAAAGTTGGTCATTCCCTATTTGTATAATACTTTTCATTCCAGAGGATGCATCTATCTTAAGTTATCTTAAGCTACTGATGAGATGTTGTATGGGATTTAAGAAAGATCTTTTCTGGGCTCTCTATTATGATGGTAAATGATAAACTATTGAAAATCAAGAAACAAAGCCATTTATGTATCTTACCTTGACAAGTACTGAAATGAAAAACTGAAAGATAACGAAGTTACCTGCTATCCTTGAACCTCTAAAAAAGTAATATAGTGAGTCAAACCCCAACTGTTAAACCTAAGCACTAGAGGTATCTTTTATGTTTGGGCTAATTTACTCATTATTATTCCAATAAAACAATTTACATAATGCATTATCATTACATTTCCTTTTTCAATTTTTATTTTTTCATTCTTTTGCATATACACTTTCCTACATCTTCCAATTGTACTCATTTTTAAGTCTTCAAATAATGAATGTGAAGGAAATCATGGTAATAACCCAAGATTTAACTTTGAAAATTCTATTCATATTGATGAACTTGATATGAAAAAGCTTCAGATGACTATACTTTGCCTTATAAATTAATGAGATTAATGAAACAAGAAAACAAACCAATTAAGCCACATCAAAAAACTCCATAAATGGTTAATTGAGGGAAAAAAATAAGAAAAAGGTTAAAATTAGCATAACACTATCACCAATTGATAATAAAAGGTTAATAGATCTACTTCATAAGTATGTGGATGTATTTGCATGGTCTAATAAAAATATGCCAAGACTTAGTATTGATATAATAGTGCATAAACTACCATTGAAACTTGAATACAAGCTAATACAATAAAAGCTGAGATGAATGAAGCCTAAAGTGTTGTTGAAAATCAAAAAGGAAGTCAAAAAGTAGTATGATACTAGTTTTCTTGAAGTAGCCAAATATCCTGAATAGGTGGCTAACATAGTTCCAATTCTTAAAAGGGATGGAAAAGTCAAAATATGTGTAGATTAGTGAGATCTAACAAAGCAAGTCCTAAAGATAGCTTTTCACTGGCTATATATTGACACACTTGTGAATAACACTACCAAGCATTCTATGTTCTCATTCATGAATGGTTTTTTAAGCTAAAATCAGATTAAGATCGGCTCTAAAGATATGGGAAAAAAATCACATTTGTAACAATGTTAGAAACATTCTATTACAAGGTAATGCTTTTGACTTAAAGAATACTGGAGCTACATATTAAAAAGCAATGATAACTCACTTTCATGACATGATACATAATGAGATGGAGATATATGTGGATGATATAACTACCAAATCTCGATAAAGAAAGGATTTTGTCATTAATCTTAGAAAATTAATTTGAAAGATTAAAAAAGTTTCAACTCAAGTTCAATCCTACTAAATGCCATTTGGTGGCAAATTTTTGGAAACTGTTGACATTCACGGTTAGTGAAAGAGTGATAAAGGTGGATCCTAATAAAATACATGCTATTCAACAATCTATCTTCTCCAAAAACACAAAAAGAAGTACGAGGCTCTCTTGGGAAATTAAACTACATTACTCATTTTATCTCTTAACTTACCTTGAAATATGATCATATTTTTAAACTACTTTACAAAAACAATCTAGGTGAGTGGAATAATGAATGTCAAATGGCTTTTGAAATAGTCAAAGAATACTTATCAAGCCTACCAGTAATGGTACCACAAGTCTTTAGGAAGCCATTAATATTGTATCTAACAGTGAATGAGAATTCTATGGGAAGTATATTAGGATAACATGATGAATCAAGCAAAAAAAAAAACATCTACTATTTAAGCAAGAAATTCATTGATTATGAGTTAAGATATTTGCTCTTAGAAAAAAATATGTTATGCACTAGCCTGGATAACTCAAAAACTCAGGCAGTATATGTTATATCATACAACATGACTTATTGCAAAATTGTATCCTCTTAAGTATATTTTTTAGAAGTTTTCATTATATAGGAAACTTACTAGATGACAAGTTATACTATCAGAATATGACTTGTTTATGTAACTCAAAAATTGATTAAAGGAAATGCAATAGCTAAATTTTTAGCAAATCAAGTTGCTAATGTTTATGAGCTAATGAAGTTTGATTTCTTTAATGAAAATTTAATGACGTTGAAGAAGAGGTATCTGTAGAAAAGCTACGAAGATGTTTTTTTATAGGGCTTTAAATGGTCTTGGACATGAGATTAGGGCAATCTTGATCTCTTTAAAGAACCATTATTACCCAATCATTGCTAGATTGAATTTCAATCACACCAATAATGTGGTTGAATATTGAAGCAAGTGTAATAGGACTACAAACCACAACTGAGAAAAAAATTGAGGTCTTAAAAATGTATAGAGATTCATCTCTAGTAATTTATCAATTATGTAAGGAATAGGAGATAAAAAATACCAAGCTAGTTTGATATCAAAAATAAATCTCTCAATTGATCAAGCAACTTGTAAAGATCCAACTTGTAGCTGAAGCACTAGCTACATTGGCCGCTATGATGAAAGTAAATGTGAATTCTAAGATTCAACCCATCAAGCCAAAAGTAAAGACTCAACAACACATTGCTCAAGTATTGAAGAAAAAGTTTATGGGTGACCTTGGTACAATGACATCATGTAGTACCTGAACTGTCAATAATATCCTAAACATGCAACAAAAAATGAAAAAAAAAATTAAAAGAATGGTAGTAGGATTTTTCCTTAATAAAACAGTGTTATACAAAAGAAGTCAAGACCAAGTACTTCTAAGATGTGAAACTGCCACTATAGCAAACAAAAAATACTTGAAGAAGTATATAATGGAGTCTGTGAAGCCCATACCAATGGTCACATGATGGCTAAACAAATAATGAAAGAAGGATAATCTTGGCTATCAATGGTGGGTAATTGTATCAACTATGCAAAAATGTGCCACAAATGTCATATCTATACAAATAAGATTAATTCTTTTCCAACCAACTTGGTTGTTCTTGCACCTCCATGGCTATTCTCAATGTGACATATGGATGTGATTGGACCCATTATTCCAAAGGCTTTAAAGGGTGATCAATTTATTTTTATGATAATAGATTATTTCATAAATATACTAGTGTTACAAAGGCAATGATGTTCAAATTCTTAAAGAAAGAGATAATATATCAATATAAACTACTAGAAAGAATCAATTTTTATAATGCTAAGAACTTGAACATCAAGATGATGAAAGAAGTATATGCTCAGTTCAATATCAAACATCATATTTTCATACCTTATCAACTAAAGATAAATGGCATAGTAAAGGTTGCTAACAAGAATATCAAAAAGATTTTAGAAAAGAATATCGATACTTACAAGGATTGGCATGATCTTAGTGTGAAAATGCACTAAAGTTATTCTATTTTCACTAGTTTATGGAATAGAAGTAGTGTTGGCCATTGAAGTAGAGATTCTTTCCCTAAAAGTTCTAATGGATGCTAAATTAGAAAAGGCAGAATAGGTTAGAAATTGCTATAAACAACTGAACCTCATTGAGGAGAAAAGAATGATATCATTATGCCATGGTCTATTATATTAGAAAAGGATGATGAGAGTACATGATAAGAAGGTTCGTACTCGACAATTTTGAAAAGAAGAATTACTTTTGGAAAAGTTCTTTTCAAACTAGCGTAACAACCAAGGGAAGTGGACATTAAATTAAAAAGGCCTATATATGATGAAAAAAGCTTTTTTCTGGTAGGGCTTTAACATTGGCAAAAATGGATAGGGATGAATTACTGAATCCAATCAACTCAGATACTATGAAAAAATATGTTGCTTAAAAAAAAGAAAAAAAACTCAAGGTGAAAATCCAAATAGGCAATTTAAGTAAAAAAGGGAACATATAAGTTGAAAATTTGACAAGGCTACTTACATGCAAGAAATGAGCAACATTCTAAAGATTTCACCACACAGGGTCAATGTTAGTTTTACAAAGCTTATCATGGTTAAGAACATTGATAGAATAGGCTTTGAGGAAAAAATATTGGATTAAAATGCTAAGGATTTTTAGAACATTCAATATTTGGATAGTTGATACCCATTCAATTATTAATTGATCATTGTCGTTTTATTTACCAAATTTGTTTCTTGTAATAAATGCCCTTTTAACTTTTCACATTATTTTATTTCTTTCCATTTTGATGATTGTATTATTTTTTTGTGATATTATAATAATGATGAGTAAATGAACAAAAATTCATAAAAGATCTCTATATTCCCTTAAAAGAAAATTGAGAATAATAAAGGCAATAAAGAATGACAAGAAAGCCCAGAAAAATGTCAATCCCTAGTGATTCAAAATAAAATTCTTGAGATCATATTGAAAATAAGTCTTTGGGGTTTGGATGATAACCCGTGTTGCAAACTACAAGTGTTGAAGAGTTAAAGAAAAAGAGAATATCTGAAAAGAGCTTTGGAAACCCTCTGATTTACCACAATTGAAAAGATAAATGAATTGAATTGCATTGCATTGCATTCACTACACTCAAGCATTAAATTTATTATGTATGTCTGAAAAAGAAGAAAAATTAAAGTTTGAGCTTTGAAATTGAGTTTGAGAATTTTGGAAAGACTTTTCATTCATTGCATGCATTCACTGTATATTTTTGAAAAGTAGGAAAGAGAAAGTAAAAGTTGAAATGATTTGGAAAAGAGTCATGGGAAACTAATCAATAATGATCTGGTTGAGTTAAAAAGAGTCACTTTAAAGTAAGTATTTTTAAAGTTTCAATACTTTTATTAAAGAGGAATTTTTTTTTAAAGTAAGAATGATCTATAAGACCTCAGGGCATAATTTTAAAAATCCTAAGGAGCATTTTATTTTCTCGAAAGTTTCAAAGCCTCCAATTAGGGGGAGCATTTTATTTTTTCAAAAGTTTCAAAACTTTCGGTGGGGGGAGCATTTATTTTTCAAAGCTTCAAAGCCTTTGGTGGGGTGAGTGTTTTATTTTCTCAAAAGTTTTAAAGCCTAAAATGGGGGGAGCATTTATTTTTCAAAAGTTTCAAAGCCTCTAGTGGGAAGAGCATTTATTTACTCAAAGTTTTGAGGCTTCTATTGAGGTTGCAATTTTTCTTTTTTGATTTTTCTTAAGTTAAACAAAATGGATGTCATTTGTTTCTGTACAATTCTTGTTTCATAAAAAATGTGCAAATGGGGCAATTGTAAACACCCCATTTTGTACGAAGATTTTTTAAAAAATCATTGGGTTTTGAATTTTGATTTGGGTACAATTGGGCCTTACTACAAAAAGTGAATTTTAGGCCTAAAGATTAAAAGCAAAAAAATTTTAATTTTAATTTTAATTTTAATTTTGATTTTAATTTTGACGTTGATTTTAATTTTAATTTTGACTTTGATTCCAATTTTGATTTTGATTTTGATTCCAATTTTGATTTTGATTTTGATTTTATTTTTTGTTTTAGTTTTAAGTTTAGTCAAAGTCAAACTCAGAGAAAAAGTCAAGAAAAAAGAACAAAAAACTAAATGTGAGATTTTTGTAAAAAAGAAATTGGTAGATTTAAGTTTTGGGATCTTATTGAATGTTGAGAATCTAAGAACCAGTTTTTTATGGAAATTCTTAAGCTGCAATTCATTGAAAAATAAAACTTACAAAAAGATTAAATTTAGGCAAATTTTGCCAAGATTCATTAGGACTTGAATGTTTCTAAAGTAAAAAGGATTGAATCCCTATATAGTTTGTAATCATAGGGGACAAGCAATCAACAACAAGCAATATAGAAACAATTAAGCAATTTCAAAGTTATATATTATGGGTTCAATTTAAGAAATTTCAAAATTTGTTTTTGGGATTCTTTTCAAGTGGGTTTCTATTTTTGAAGTTTTTAGAAGAATATAGATTTTTTTTTAGGCTTTGGGAATTGAAATTGTTATGTTTTAGGATTATTTTGAACTTCTAGGTTTTGGGGAATTTGTTTGAATTTTTTAAATTTTTGGCTAGGTTTCTATTTGAATTTTGGGTTTTTTTTTAGTTGCTTTGAATTTTTTTGTGTATTTTTGAACTTTTCGGTGAAATATACAATGGCCAAAAGGTTTTTATGATGGTCAGAATCTACATTGGTGAACCTTTTTGGAAAATTTTAAATTTTTTTATGATCGATTGAATTTTTCAACATCGAAATTTGAGTTTCTGGGTCGATTTTTGGGATTGGTTAAGTTTTTTGGGAAAAGAAAGAGAAAATGAAGTTAGAAAGAGTAGCAAGAAGTGAAGTTAGAGGAAAAAACTTGATTTTTGGCTTTTTTAATAGCATTAAAGCAACGCCATTTAGAAAGGGATGGATCTACACTTTAATCCACTAACCGCATGACAACCTGACACAAATCGCAGGTTTTTCTTTTTTTTTTTTCCTTTTTTTTATTTTAATTTTGATTTTATTTTTTGTTTTTCTTTGTTTTATTTTTTCTATTCATTATTTTATATTTTTTATTATTTTTTATTTTAATTATGTGATTGAATTTAAGGATAAGGAAAAAAGAAAAGAAAAGAAAAATTGGTGGGATTTTATGATTATGTTTTATGAATTTAATTTTTTTATATGGTACTTATTTTTGCAAGAATTTAATTTAATTGCATGAATAATATTAATATATTATATAATTGCATGATTATAAATATAATTGCACGATTATAAATATAATTGCATGATTATAAATATATTTGTATGATTATTAATATATTTGCATGATTTACTAGCATGATATTTTTGCATGATTTATTATTATATTTTTGATATGATTATTGCATGACTTGATATTTAGGCATGATTTTTAATAACATTTGTATATTTTTACTTGATTTTTGAATGATTTGCATAATAAAAAGCCATTTTTTATTAAGGTTTAAACAAATAACATGTGATTAATTTGGAACCAATTTTGAGCGTAATGGGGGTGCTAAAACCTTCTCTATATGTATTCGACTCCCAAACTTAGTTTTGTTGATATAGACTAAAATCTATTCATTTTAGGGACCTTTAGTTTATACTTAGGATAACTTTAAAAATGACATATTCAAATAAGTGGCAAATCACACTTAATTAAAAATGATTAATAGTGTCTCCATATTTTTGCATCTAATGAGTAGATTCTTGAATCTAAATGTTATGATAGATTACTTAGGAAACTCAAGTTATTAGGATGTTTGCCTAGATTATCTAACGAACGAAGGTTGGACTAAGATAGATTTTGTTATGTTTTTGTATATTAAAATCTTTAGCTTACATTTTCTCTTGTTATCTAATCAATGTTTGTTTGAAATTTTAGGTTATCTCATTTGTTGATTTTCAATTATTCATGCCAAAAATATACTCTTCCCTATGTTTTCTTTTTAGTTAAAACCATGAGTGACCACAAACATTTATCTATTTTAGTTATTGGTTTAACATGCTATAGGTATTGGAAAAGGAAAAAGAGATTGAAAAGGGGAAGTTGAAAAATTATTCAAAAGGACTGGGGTAGGCAAAATCTTTAAAAAGGTTAGATACAAAAGCAAAAAATATCCCTAATCTTTATGTAGAAGGTATGGATTAAATTGATTTGATTTCTTCTAACATGTTTTTTCATTACAATATCATTTTTTATGTACAAATTGTTGCATGAACACTTATCGAAAGATGTATTTACAAATTTCAAGCCTTTTTGCGAGAGAGTGGAGATTGCTTTGTTTTTTAACAGTAAAGTAGCTTTATCTATTTTAGCTTTACATTCTTTATATATTTACAAATTTAAAAAGATACGTATTGTTTGTGTAAAAGAGTGAAGATTGCTTTGTTTCTAAATAGCAAAATAGCTTATCTTAGCTTTATTTCCTTTATATTTGCCTTTAGTGATCTCAACCTCTTAATCTTATGACCATTTGAAATTTCAAAGAATGAAACAAAAAAAAAATTTCACTGAATTAATAACACAAGTCTACTTTCATTAGTCTAGACTTAATGCCAAAGACTATAATGCACTTTTATGGTAATTCTATTTCATTTTTCCCCTCTTGTTGGTCAATTTTAAACTTTTATTTTGATGAGTTTGAATTAAAATAGTTTTCTTCCTTGTCATCAATGTACTAGTATGTCTTTTGCTTTTAGTTGATGGTGTGTTTTAAAGTATATCATGTTTTAGTTTTCAATTTGTGGAATAAGTAGTTATGCTTGCCACTATTTTCCAACATGAGCTCCTGAAATAATGTTAGCCATGAAAACTATTTGTATTTTAATAATTCTAATTCCTAGGTTAGGTTCCAAATGATAAACAAAATAAAATTTAGTAAAAAGGAAAATGATAATGATGTAATAATTCTATTACCTAAAGTTTTTTAATTCAATCTTTTAGGAATGTATGTATGGGTAAGGGTGATGACGGTTTGGATTAGATCAAATTGGATTCAACTTGGTTTGATTTTTTAAAACATGTATAGAATTATGAATTTTTAAAATATAATCCAAATTCGAATTGAATTTCTATATAATTTGATTAAAACCAAATTTTTTTTATTCAATTGATTAGTTTTTTAAATTTAAATTTTTTCATTTTTATATATTATTTTAATATGATTTTTAATATATTAAAATAGATTTAAGTATAAAATAATTATCTTATTTTCTAAAAATTTAAAATATGTATAAAAACTAATAAAAATATATAATTCAATTCGATTTTTTTTTTTTGGATTTTCTCTTCTCAATTCTAACCTAATATATACATTTAACATCTAAACTTAATCAAAATCAAATAAAAAAAATCCAATTCAAATCGAACCGAACACTACAATTTTAAATCAGTTTTTTATTTTCTTAATTGTTTTTCTCATTCCTATGCATGGCACATATGTTTGTGTTTTCACATGCACGGTATAATTAATGCAAAATCTTGGCACTTAAAATTTTGGGATATAATTTGCTACATTAATGTAATTCCATTTTTTTGGAGTTGTATACTAATGCTTCTATTGTTGAATTATTTGGACATCTTTACTTAGTAGTTGTATCATTAAGATGCTAGACATTGATGCTAATAATGCATAATTCTATATGGCAAACTTGTACTTGAAAATTTTATTATCCTAATGCTTTTCATTTGATATTTTTTGTCCTTTGAATTGTGAGAATTAGGATATGTGTTATTAGTCATCCCAAGCATTATTACCTTTACATGAAATTAGTGTGAATCATTGTTTGGTTTGCTTAGAGGAATAAGAATAACTTACTAATGTAAATTTCATATACTCATAATCTTATAATTCAATGCTTTATTTTATTTTATTATAATTCTTTAATTGTTCTCTTATATAGATTAAATTGATCAAATATTAATATTGACCTAAAATGAAGCATGAACATCTTTCTAATCTATACCTTACTATTAAAGTTATCCTCAACTCTTAAATTCTCCAATTTGATGGCCACATCACTATTATCTTTTAAAAGAAGTTGATGAGTGATTTGAGACCAAAGGCTTATGTTAAATTATTATAGAAAGTTCTAGACTTTTTAACTATTCGTCCTATCTCAAACAATACTTAGAATTTGTCAACAAAAAAAAAAATCCCATACCTACTAGATCTAGATATCACATAAAACTCAGGCAAGAAACAAGATCTAGTTTTTTAAACCTAAAATTCAGCATCGACGTTGACAACAATGGGTTTAGCAAGTTCTGGGCCAAGTTAATCGGGTTTGAAAAGAAAAGAAAAGAAAGACACTTTATAGGGTTGTAGTGAGAGAAAGGGGAAGGAAGAGATGAAAAGAGAGAGCTAAACATTGGGCTTCTACCATTTATAAAAAACAACAACATTTCAACTGAAAAAGATGAGGGTCTGCGTGCTACTCAAGAACTTGAAACTGCGATTTGCATGCCTTCACCAACCCTATGTAATTTTTACATTTTTTAATTATTTTTTTAATTATCATTTTAGATTTTTTATTTGTTTTGGTTCAGTTCATGTGAAAATTGGGATTTTTTATGGTTAGGTTTCCTAGCTTTTCTGTTTCACGTATTTTTCTTTATTTCCCTTTTATAAAATTTTTGCATGTGAAGTTTGCATCCATTGCATGTTGTTTTAATGTTAGGTGATGGCTGATTGAATGTTCTTTTATTATTTTAGGTTGTTATTGGAATAGATGTTGTTGTGTCTAACTTTTATGGATTAGATAAAACTTATGATGTAAACTTCAAGGAAGAGGTAAACTGTTTATATATGAATACATGAAATACCGAATCATTGTGTCTTTATGAGATCTATTTATATATGATTTTTGTTTTATTATATCTTTATTTTCATTGTTGAAAAACTGAGAAGTATGTCTGAAAGTGAAACAATTTTCAAACAAATTGGTAAAGCTTATTAGACCACCCTAAGGATTCAATAAAATTTTGATATAGAGCTTTTCAATGTACATTTCTAATCCTTGCCACTGGCCCACAATTTTTTTATGGCATTGAAAATAAAATCTACATTTCTAATCCATTTGCACTTTATATGGCAGTTGAAGCTGAGAATCCGTACTTTAGATTAGGTTACAACATCTTAAGAGCATTTGCTACAATCAACCACCTGTATTTCTAGGTATCTAACCTCCCAAATTGGTACTTCATGTACTTTGTGCTATTATAATGTTTGTTAGATATAGTTATGTACAATTTGAAAAAGAAGGCAATTTAACTATTTCAATCATTGCAGGCTTACTACTTGGCTGTGTCTTTTCCCATTGAAAAAGCTACCACCAAGAAGATAACCACTTTGAATGATAGAGTGATCATCTCAAAACTTTTAAAGTATTTGGTTAGAGGTATATATTTGCTAGATTTATTTGGTTCAAATTTATGGTGTCAGAGTTTTAAGAAAAGGATTTGGGTTGTGCTACAGTAATGAAAATTATGTATATTGTTTTGTGAGTAAAAACTTTTTAGCTAAAGAAATATGGAAGAAAACAATAGAAGTAATTTCTAATACTAGATTCTTTAGAATCATAAAGCTCAACTTATTGAAAGTTTAAAACTATTGCAAGAAATTAGTGGAAAGAAAGGGTTTCTTTGAAGAACAAATGACTTTAACACTACTAATGTGCTTACATTTTCCCAATTTTAAATCCATAAAAAACAAGTAATTATTCTCTGCTGTAATGTTGTTGCCATAGTTAACTTTTTCATAGGATTTTCATTTTTATTCTGTACATAAAACATGTGTTTGGGATCAATAAATTTATTTCATGGTAGTTACAAATTTATTAGGATCAATAAATCCAATAAAGGTTGGTGTACTTTAACTAATAAAATCATATTGCATAAGAGCTTTGAGCTTTTATTTCTATGATTGTGGCATCAAGTCCAGTAAGCATGATTTGTGCATATCCATTTTTTAAACATCCACTGAAATAGAAAAAAAATGACTATTGGATTACACAAATGATTCCTTTCTAAGTTTTTTCTCCATTTTATCTTTCCATAGTCTTCTAGACTTTTAAGGATTTATAAAAACCATAAGACTTCCTGAATCCATGTATTGAATCCATTTTCATCCATGAGACTTTCCATCATTTTGTATGCCAATTACCAAGTACAATAGTTTATTTGAACATTCCACTATCTATAACTAGAAAAGTTGGGCAAATGACATTATAAGCAATACTAGACTTAATTTAAGCACTGATAATTGTTTATCTTTTCATATTTAAGCATTAGGCACATGATTGCTACTTTATTCCCCTTACAAAGATGATTTGGAATGTTTAATCTAGTTGCAAAGTTCAAAACTTAAAATGTTGGATAAACTTTAAAACCATTCAAAATGCAGGTGCTGTTATGTAGCAAGGAAATGTAACAATGTGAGTGGTGCAAGGTGATATAACATTGCTCAGATATCACAAATTATGTTAGATATTTTTTCATTTCTCTTATTTTGTATGCTATGGTGTAATTTTTAGGTTTCCAATAGGACATCATCAAGTACACAGGAATTATCTATTCGGAGTTATTAAATTTACAAAATCTCCAACATAACAATTTATAATGTGTTTCTTTAATTTTAATCTAAATGGTATAATTTAATATTTCTTTGAAAACTTTTCCTTTTCTTCTTCCTTCTTTGTTGAGAAATTAGATTTGTCCATTTTTTTGCGATGATCTGCATAAATAAAAAAAATGTTATTTATTGTCATTTTTTAATTAGAGACATGTAGATTAATGTCATGCCTCAATTATACTTGGTTAGGGTTTTAGAGATTAAGAAAAGAATTGAAAAGACTAAAGAAAGAACAGATAAGAATTGAGGAGACTAAAAAGAGAATAGAGAGAGGTTCAAAGGAGAAATTATTTTTCCATTCATGAAAATCAATTACAGCCATAAATTATGTAAATAAAGATATTGTGAAACTACCATGCAAACTATAAAAAATACAAATTTGTAGAGTATTACTAGCCAATAGATTAATACCTAACCCTAATCCCAATATATTAATAACTGACATCACCATCTTTTGCCAAAGTCTTGATCATGCCACTATTGTTTTTTTCCATCCAGTTCATCATAATATCTTCTCCATCACTATATCCTTGTTCCTAAGGATCAAAATCTGAAAACTGTGACTTCAATACTATATAGTCTTCTAAGTTGCATTATCAGGCTCTAAATTCAACCATACCATAAGGAGTTGTGTGACAACTTTATTGTGCCTCTTAACTATTCATTTATCAATCACAACAGTAGGATACACAAGCGTTTATCCATCTTCATTAGTTTATGGTAGAGCTAGGTTGGGAACTACCTTGTTTCCTAACCTTTTTTTAACAAACCGACATGAAACATTGGATGAAGCTTAAAAGTAGGAGGTAACTGCAATTTATAAGCAATTGAACCAATTTTTGCTAATATAAGATAAGGATCATAATATCTAGATGAAAGTTTTAAACTCTTTTGAAGTGCCAAAGAGGTTTATTTGTAGGGTTGAAATTTTAAATAGACTTTCATCTCCCACCTAAAACTCTCTTTTACTTATTTTCCTATCAACATACAATTTCATCCTCTATTGATCTTTATTCAATTGATTAACCATCAACCTACTGACTTGTTCTCTATCTTTTAGTAAGTCCTTCACATTCACCACTTTTGCTTAACTATTTGCATCCCATACTAAGGCTGGTGCTGTATAGCCATACAATGCTTGAAAGAGAGGCATTCCCAAAGAAGTGTGATAGCTTGTATTATACCACCATTTGGCAAACGATAGCCATCGAACCTAACTTTTAGGCTTGAAAAAACACATACACCATAAATACTATTTAAAACACTGATTAACCCTTTCGATTTACTCATCAAATCTAGATGATATGTTGTACTCAGATAAACATGGTTCTCAATAATTTCATCAACTCTTACTAAAATAAAATAGTGAAAACTGGATCCCTATCAAAAATAGCAATTTTAAGAGTCCTATGTAGTTTATGAACTTGGTTAAGATATATTTTAGTTACTTCCATAGCTATAAAATGATGGGACAAAAGAAAAAAGTGACTATATTTAGTGAATTTATCCACTATCACCATAATATAACTAAATTTTTTAGATAAGGGCAACCCTACAACAAAATCCATATTGATTACATCCCAAGCTTACTGTGGCATAAGAATTTGCTACAAAAGATTAGGATAACGAACATGTTCATATTTGTTCCTTTAATAGTTATCACATTGTTGGATATACTCACGAACTTGTTTCTTTATCTCAAACCAATAAAAATTCAATTTAAGTCAGTGGTAGGTGGCTTGAATTACTAAATGCCCCTTTGAGGTGAATCATGCAAGGCTTGCAAAATTTTTTCCCTTAACTGCCTATTTTTACCTGCATACACGTACCCCTTAAATCTTAAAACTTTATTATTGATTGAATAGTGAAAGTTATCAAAAAGATGGATGATAGAAGCCTTAATTTGCTCTTGTGCCAGTTTATCACCATTATAGCTATACTTGATCTCTTTTACCCACTCTGGTATAAATATAATGGATTGTAAGCTATAGTTTTGTGCTTCCTTGTCATGTTGCATAGATAAGGCATCTGCTGCTATATTCAACTTGCCATTTCTATATTGTATAGAGTAATCTAGCCCAAGTAATTTGATTAGTCCTTTTTTTTTTAAAGGTGGTGGTCAACTTCTACTTAAGTAAATGTTTTAAGGTTTCATGATCTGTCTTGATAATTAATGGTTGTCCTTCCAAGTAGTGTTTTCATTTTGTTACTGCTATTAGCATGGTTATATACTCCTTTTTATAAATAAAAAGGTCTCTATATCTAATACCTAGAGTCTTGCTTAAGTAAGCTATTAGCTTTCTATTTTGGGAAAAAACACCTTCTATCCGATTGTTGCTAGCATCAATTTCTAATATAAAAGGTTTATTAAAATCAAGCAATGCTAAGACAAGGGCAAAACACATGGCCTCCTTGAGTCGATTGAAAGCTAATATTGTTGTAGGTGTCTACTTAAACCCATTTTTTTATAAGCATATCTGTCAATGGCTTATTGATCTCCCCTTAGCTTTTTATAGATTTCTTGTAATATCCAATCAATCCAAGAAATCCCTTCAAAGACTTAAGGCTCTTAGGCTGTGGCCAATTTTGTATTGCTTTTATCTCAATCGGATCGGTAGATACTATTTCAGCTGGTAAGGCTAGTGAGCCTTAAACTTTAGTAATAGCTTATAAGCAAGCTAAGTTACACCAACTAGCTTTGAAAGTTGAATACAAAAGAAATAGACCACTTACTAAACCTAGTTCCACAAATATCACCTATATTCCTTTCAAAAACCCTTATAACCCCTGGTCCCAACCATAAAAAGTCAACCCAATACAACATCAACTACACAGAAGCAAACTCTCTTAGAGCAAAGAAAATTACAGAACCTATGCTTTAAATGTGGTGAAAAATTCTTTCCTGGCCACATCACCACATTTGTAAGAACAAACAATTAAACTCCATCATGGTGGAGAAATTTTTAGAAAAAAAAGACGGATGATGAGGAACCAGTTGACAATAGTCACGATATCCATAATGGAGTAGACCAAGCGGATGGTAATTTAGAAATCTCTATTAATGCTCTGATACCAATTTGTCACGACTTAATTGTGACTTGGTTAGGGTTTTAGAGATTAAGAAGAGAATAAGGGAGAATTGAAAAGACTAAAGAGAGAACAAAAAAGAATTAAGGACACTAAGAAAAAAATAGAGAGGGATTCAAAGGATAAATTATCTTTCCATTCATGAAAATCAGTTACAGCCATAAATTATTTAAATAAAACTATTGTGGAACTGTCGTGCGAATTGTAAAATATATAAATTTGCAGAGTATTACTAGCCAATAAATTAATAACTGACCCCAACTCCAATATATTAATAATTGACATCACCATCTTCTGCCAAAGTCTTACTCATACCACTATTACTTTTTTTCCATCAAGTTCATCACAACTAACTGTGAACATAAATAGGAAAATAAAATTCAATCAATTTATGTTTTAAGTTAATTAGAACGTGTAGTAATTTAGAAATAGAGTATGGAACGGTGGACCTATGGTTCCTTGAAATGTTGCAATTATAGATAAAAGCACTATGACATTGGTAGTTTTTATTGTTGTTTGGAACTGATGTTTACTATTGATATGTGTCAAGTGTTTTGCCATTTTTTAAGATGATCAATTTCTTTTTTAGTTGTTTTTTTATCCAGTTTAACTTGCTTCATCATTAATTATAAGGAATCAATTAATTTTTTTTTTGCTTTGTATTTGATTTTGTAAAGAGCCTGAGATTGTATTAGTATTCATTAGATGGAGATTTAGCTAGACAATGGTTTGGTGGAATAAGCTTTTTAAACCTAGCTCGCTCATATACTTATATGATAAAGTGTGTTAACTCTATAAATTTTATATTACATCAACATTGTCATTTTTATTTTCAACCGTTAAACTTATCATGGTTTAATATAAACAATATGATCTTTGACAGCTTGAGGTTCTATTTCAGTCTATGTCACTATCTAACATGTGGGACATTTCATAGTAGCAATAGGTTTGTTTTTGCAGCACCACACCACGATTTAAAAGCATAGACCAAGAAGGTTGAAGTTTCAATGATCTCATGTACTGCCTTTCATTTTTTTGGGAAACACCATGTTCAAATTGTTTTTCCACAACAACATACTATGAGTGAGGATCTCAATGGTTAAGAAGTATGATTGCTTGACAAACTCCTATTTGTCCATTGTGAAGTAGTGATGCCAGCTTAATTCCATGCTAAACACAATGGTTATGCATATGATGCTGCTCCTTGATGGTAAGGCTTGCTTTACTTTTTCCATTATTTTTTTAATTTCTTTTTAGTGGAGCTATAAATTACTCTTTGCCCGGAGGCTTTCGAAGAATCTGAAATCATATGATAAACAATGTGAAACAACAATTCATGTGGTTTTCTTTCATGCTTGCTTAGACTATGGTTTTAATTTATGTGTTTTTTGAACAATTTATTATGGTGACTAACCATTTTGATATGCTTGCTAGAAAAGCTGAATTATGAAACTGATTTATGTTTGTTTTGTGAACTATTTAAGCATTATGACTCAATATAAAATGACATTTTTCAAAATAAAATGATTCACCTGGGAAGCGCAATTGTTGGTGTGGTGTGTTTGGAGCTAGATTCCATCATCAAATTAGGGGATATCCCATACCTAGATCTAAAAAAATACAAAGTCAAGTATCAGTTCATTCTTGATAAGTTATAAATTCTGTCCCCTAATCTGGGGATGTTCAGTATGTTACTCATTTTATCTTTTCCTTTTATTTTCTTCATGTAATGCCAATTTTTTTTATATATATTTGTGAAATTCTATTGACTTTTTTTAGCTTGAATTTTTATTGTGTATTAGAAATGAATGCACTAAAAAATAAAGATCTAAAGATTCTTAAGATGACAAGGATAAATAATAAACTATGTTTTTTTGTAATTAAGTTATAAATTTCTTTTTTATTCTGTCTACTTACAGTTCTATTTTCTTTTAATATCTTATGTTTGTTTATATTTATTGGGCTTGAAGCAATAAACACAATAATGCATAAGCATATATCGTAATAAACCCACAACAACAAATAACAATCAATAATAAAAAATACAAAAAAAATAAAGCACACTAAGATTTATGTTAAAAACCCTTCAGTGTAGAGAAAAAAATCACAGACCACTAAAAAAATCTCTACTATCAAATAATGGATATATAAAGTTCTTCTCTAGCTAAAACTAGAGCCAATCAACAACTAGAGAAAGATAACTAGAGAAATCTCACCAAATAGGTGACTCAATAAATACACCTTAGATTTGTTTCTAAAAAGCTTCAAACCCAATCGTCATCATTCAGAATGTAGAACTCTGAATCATAAACTTATTGACAAAGTTTTAGATCAATCGGACCACAGATCGACTTCCGTTCAACTAATTATCCCTTCTCTTTTTTTTTTCGTAGCTTTTTTTCTTTTCTCTTCTTGGTTTTGCAACACTACCTTAAAACAATCCCACCTCTTTTTATTAAGTAGCTAGGGCTCTATGTAAAAAGAAAGACCAAGGCTTATCACCTTTGATTGGTCCAAAACCAATTAAATGGGGCTGGACCCCATTTTCCTAACAATTTCCCCTTCCAGCCCTATTAGGAGGAGATTCATCACCATAGCAATTTCATTTGAAACTTATCTTGGCCAAAGAGCTCATTTTGGTCAAGTTACTGCAGAGTTCAAGCTTCTCCCTAAGAAGTGTCTTAATCAACATATCTATTATATTCTTATCAGTATAGACTTTCTTCAATAGTATCTGTTGTTCCTCAATCACTAAATGTAACTAATGATATCTAACATCAATGTGCTTTGTTCTAGCATGGTACATGGCATTCTTACTCAAATCTAAAGCACTTTGGCTATCACAAAACACCATATACTCTTTCTGATTCAACTCCAATTCAAGAAAAAAATGTTTCATCCAAAGCATTTTTTTACCTGCTTCGGTTGCTACAATATACCCAGTCTTTGTAGTTGACAAAGTAACATACTTTTGTAACTTAGACTGCTAAGACACAGCTCTTCCTGTAAAAATGAATAAATACCCTGAAGTAGATTTTTTACCATCAAGATCACCTGCCATGTTAGCATCAGTAAACTCTTCTAAAACTAGTTATGAAACTCCATAACTCAAGCATATTTTTGAGGTGTCCCTCAAATATCTGAAATTTATTTCATTGCTTCCCAGTGAACCTTTCTTGAATTAGAAAGAAATCTACTCACTATATCAACTGCATGAGCAATGTCAGGCCATGTACAAACCATAAGATACATTAAAGAACTGACTGTAGAAGAATAAGAAATACTAGACATAGCTAGTTGTTTTTCCTTAGACACTGGATAAGATTTTTTACTCAGATGAAAATGGTTGACAAGTGGACTACTAACTGATTTAGCATGTTGCATGTTTAATCTACTAAGTACTCGTTTAACATACTTTTCTTATGACAACCATAGCTTTTCAGCTCTCCTATCTCGGATAATATTCATACCGAGAATCTGCTTTATTTGACCTAAATCCTTCATATCAAAAGACTTAGACAATTGCTCTTTCAACCTGCAAACCATACCAACATCTTGTTTTACAATTAACATATCATCAACATCTAATAAGAGAATAATGAAGTTACCATCAGAGAATTTTTTTACATACATACAAGGGTCCGCTGCCATTCTTTTATAGTTGTGACTCACCATAAAAGGATCAAACTTCTTGTACCATTGTTGTGGAGCTTGTTTTAAGCCATATAAGTTTTTCCTCAATTTGCAAACTAAGTGCTCTTTCCCTTTCACTTCAAACCCGATCTTTACCGTTCAAAATGTAGAACTCTTAATCATAAATCTGTTAACAAAGTTTCAGCTCAATCAGACCACGGATCGACTTCCGTTCAACTAACTGTCCATTCTCCTTTTCTTCTCTATTTTTCCTAGCTTTTTTTCTTTTACTTCTTGGTTTTACAACACCACCTTAAAATAATCCCACCTCTATTTGTTAAATAGCTAAGACTCTTTGTAAAAAAAAGATCAAGACCCATGGCCTTTGATTGGTCTAAAACCAATTACATGGAGCTGGACCTCATTTTCCTAACAATATTAACTAAAAATTATTCTTTCAACTGCACTAAATTTATGGAACACCATTGAAGGGACTGCTGATTTGCACTAAAGTCATTGATCGATGGTAAAAAATTTTCAGGTTCCTACCATGCCTTTGGTGGCAGCTGTTGTCATTCCAACACGGCCGTTAAGGTTCAAAGGTGTATAGGAATTATCAGACACAGCGTAGGTTAGCAGACTCTGCTGTCGCCGCTGAAGAACTCTGGTATGTTCATAAAATCTTTCTTTGTTTTTTTTTTTAATTATTTTTTTAATATTATAAAAATCTTATATTTCTTGGGTTATAAGTATTTTTTTTTCAGGTGGCTGGTTTTAGATTATGCAAGGCTTAATGACAGCACAATTTCTTTTTTACTTATTTGAAACTAGAAATTGCTGCTTCAAGGTGGAATTGTGTTAGCTTAAATGTTTCTGAGGCTTTTTCTTTTCTTTTTCTTCATTATTTTTATTAAAAAACCATTATTTTAAAAGCTAGGACTTTCTTGATTTTCCATGTTTTGTCCGTTTTTCTTTTAATTTTTACAAATTATTATTTTATTTATTTATTTGCATAAATAATTAGCTTTGGAATTTTGGCAAGTTGGGAAAAGATTGTGCATAAGCACAAAAATTGGCTTTTCAACATTGGATTGAAGCTGTAATTTACTCTTCTTAATCCTTTCGCTTGAATCAAAAAAATAATTTCATTTCAAACGGTAGAGTGGTTGCATTGTGTGCTGTTGAATCTGTGACGAAATAGAGGACCGCCATGCATGCTGTTCTTCGGAATTGGTAAGCTTGGTAGTTGATGTCCCGCCATTTTTGTGGTTGCATATTTTAATTGAGAACAAAGACTGCTTCTAGAAGTTTTTAAATTCAAGTTTTTTGGGGTTGCATGCTTTTAATTGAGAACAGATCTGGCAACTGCGCATTTGAGAATAGTGATACTTTTGGGATAACTTGAATAAGGATGGTTCGAGGTTGAGTGGGGTCGGTTTTATTGGCACAATAATTGTCCATAGAAATTACAAAAATGCGCAAGGATTTGGAGCAGAAAGCGAAGATTTTGTCCACAATGCTAAGGAAATCTAAGTTGGATACGTCCGAGAAGCAGTTGTTTTTGAAAGAAGTTAAAGTATCAAAGGCAAAGAAGAAGCAAGTTGAACTAGGATGGTGGAGGGCAGTCTCTGAGTCTAGACATGAGAGACATTCGTTGAAGGGTATTTTTGCTAACCAAGCCGATTCAAAATTGGATGTTTCCTTGGGTGTCAAAGAGGTGTCAAACTCTAGTAAAACCAGATCGCAGCCGACTGATATTATTTTGGAATATGACCATTCAGAGTTTAAAATAGATCCAGAAGTATTTTCTCCTCTTCCTGATTATCATTCTCTGGAAGGGAGTGAGGACTTGGGTAAGAACAATTTCTTTATAATTCTCGTGATTACTAAGCATTGTGTATGAATAGTATATGGAATCCAATCAAATGCTTAATGTGTTAAGATCATTATCATTTCTGTATTAGATTTTCTTTTCTTGTTTTGTGTTTTTATTCCTTTTCTGTCCTTGCATTTAAAGTAGTGACAGCTGATGTCAAGAGATTGAAAGGTTGGGTTCGAGCAGCAGCACAAAAATATGAAACTGTAATTGAGAAGAGGCACCATTTGGAACTGGATGCTTTTGTAGAACAAATGAGATTGAAAGATGCGAAGTTAAGAGGCTTTTCATTGGCGTCTGCTGAGTATGGAACTAGAATCCAAACAGCTGCTGTCCCATGTTGAAGGACTAAACCAGGATGTGTCACAGCTCAATCAGGACAATATGAAATTGGAGGCCTTGCCACTGGAGAGAGAAGAAGAATTGGATTCCTTGAGGGAGCAGTTTGCATCACAATTAAAGCCTCTGAGTTGTCAGAAGAACAACCTGTTAAATTTATCTTTGCATGATCCAGTATTATCACATGATTCCTTTTGGCCAAAACTCAATATTATATAGAAAAAGTCTACTGTGGAGCAAGAAACAAAAACAACTTTGCTAGATAAGTCTCAAGAAAGACATGCCAAGAAAGAAGAGGCAATCCCATCTTTCAACGAGTCCAAGAACATCAGATTGATAGTCCAATCACTTGAAAAGGAGTTTGAAGAAGAGAGAATATCCCAACCCAGATCCAATTCAGAGCGAAACTAATGAATCAATAATAGTCGATTATATTGACAAGTCAGCATTAGCTGGCCAGTACTTAAGTACAAGCTCTTGGAGTTTCGTACAAGATCAAAAGGCTGAAGCAACAACTTCTCATGGTTGAAAGACTAACAAGAAAGCAAGAAAGTGGAGATGATATAAAAGGCAGTGACAATGGGATAAAAGGTTTCTATTGTTGATACCTTTGCTAAATAAACAAGTCAGCCTCTACCAGTCCTTTCAAGGGAAGACTGATGATCTCTGTAAGCGGATGGTAAGCAAATTACCTAATTTCTAATTTATTGGCTTCCACTGATATCAATGTTTTTCACTGGTGATCAGCAACTTTTATCCATGCAAATTTTTTAACTTTTTCTTCTTTGTTTGTTGTTAACTGGAATTTTCAGCATGACGATGATCTAGACACGATTCAAGAAGATTGTAGTACTACAAAAAGTACTCTGGAGCATTTCCTTAAGGAGACATTCCAGCTGTAGAGATACATGGTTACAACAGGTCAAAAGTTGATGGAAATTCAATCTAAAAAAGCCATTCGGTTTATTGGGGTGGAGCTAGACAAGACAGCCACCTTTGACTTGAAGCGCGTCTCTGATAATATAAGATCTTTATTTCAGGATGTTCAAAGAGGCCTTGAGGTTTGAATAGCTCGAATCATTGGAGATCTTGAAGGGGACATTGGGTTGTGAAGGAATGATAAATTTTAGGTAGTAGGAATAATATAGGACCTATAATACCAAGATGAAGCGCAATTATATTAAGATTAATTAAAAAAAATTATAAATATATAAGAAAAAATCCCTCGGCGGAGCGAGATCAGTAAATCTAGTGAAATATTAAAACATACCCTTAATTCTTGGATTAGATTGCATGAATCAAAAATAAGTTCATACAAATGTTTTTATCATATCAAAATTTGGCAAAACATAAAAGATAATAAAATTCACAAACGAAAAGATAAAAAAGAAATGAAACGAAAATTAAACCACGATTATTATTATTATTAGAACTAGATCACTGAAGGTGCATTTGGATACCATCGTAACCCCAATGCGACGGTATCCAAGCAGTTTTTGTTTTTAATTGCATTGTGGCGTGCATTTGAATAGCACCATATGGTGCAGTTAAAGTCTCTCAATCTCACTGTCTTTCTTGCCGGAGACTAGAAGGAAAAAGGGTTCAGTAAAAAAATTATCCCCTAAGGTGGGACTTCCTTTTCCATTTTTACCAAATTTTTTTATTTTTACTCTTGCTTAAGTATAAGTCTCAACAATTTTTTTTTATTTAGGTATTTTATACTTAAAAGTTTTAAAATTATTTTTTGTTAATTTTCCCACTTTCTCTTTTACCCTGTGCTTCATTCCCCTTTTTTTTTTTTAATTTTTTATTGCTTTTTTATTTTTAGGTTTTAAGCTATGCATTTATTTAAAGTATAAATAAATTTAAATTTTATTTGATATAAAAATAATTTTAGTAATTTTTTATTATTTATTAATTTTACAAATATAAAACATATAATATAAATTTAATTATATATAAAATTTAATCTAATATCTTTAATTGTAATTTTTTATTTTCATTTCAATTCAGTTCCTTGCCATCGTTATATTTGTATTCACACATATTACACCATCAATCTTAATATTACTATAATGTTAAATAATCTTATTTTCATTGCTATTTTTAATCTCGAAAACAATTTTATAGAGCATGAGTTTGAAGAATATCAAGCTAGGACAACATTGATAGTCTCTTCGTTTTGAGCAACGCTTTGAGTGGTCCTGATTCTAAACACGACTCTTTGCTTTTTAACAGCCATTCTTTTCCATAGGACCCGTCCTCATCAATTTATAATTCAAGTGGATTTGGCATAACTGTTATAAAACCGTCCTTTGTGATACCACGGCTGAGATTGTTTTTCTCAGTACCGTACTTTTGTGCTTCTCTTCTCTTCTCTTTTCTCCTCTACAATTTACCACTATAGTGATAAGCCAGCGTATAAGCTCCAAATAGTTGTGATGCAGAGAAGACTGAGGTCTTTGCATTCAGGCAAAGGGCAATAATATGAACCATGTTTCTTGTGAGGCAACTATGAATCCTGACATCATTCCTGATCCTTCTGAGTTCATTTTCAGCATCTGGAATATATTGAGCTTCAGCCCAGACCTTGAACCTATCATTTTTTATGGTTATGAGGAGCTTCCTCTAGGCGAGGAATAAGATCAGTGCTTGAATTGGCAGGGCTAACATCTCTATCTTGGGTTTTAATGACTGATCATCCCAGTACACCATCTACTTGATAATAATTATAACTTGAGTTTTGATCCTTTATTTCAAACGGATAGTGTACGCTCAACGGTGATGGACTGATGAGAAGTTCAACTCTAGTGGCGCCATCAATACGATTATTAGGGCTTGGAGAGGTAGGCTGCAGTACTGATTGGTTCCCTACGAAGTTTGGAACAGGGACGCTACAAGGCACATCAGTTTGACTGACGGCTAGACCGTTTACTTGGTTGAACAGGTCGACGTTGTTCACGGAATTAAATTCGGTGGGTTGAATCTGAACCCAATTGAGGCTGCTGCTACCATTTGGTTGGGGAATTAGAGTCAAAATGCGGTCCAGGGTTGGCTTCGTCTCAATGAGAACAGTCCCATGAAAGCCTGGTTGGTATTCGGGAGGAAGGTTGTCCTTGATGTTCTGAAGCTTTAGCAGATGGGGTGAAAGATTTCTTCTTCTCTCATGTTAGGCGATTTGGCTAATGTCAAGTCTGCCAAAACCAATAGCAGATTGATTTCTTTTATTGAAGCCATTGGTTCGATTAGAGGGACGAAGCAACGAGTTGGTGAGGCCCCGGCCAGACTCATTTAAATTGGGATTGAGGAAAAATGGGTTATACGCGTTGTTTAAGTTTGAAGCATTGGTGAACTTGTAACCGTTAGACATAGGGGATATTGGAAGATATAGAGGCAGGAGGCATCAAAGCGAAAATTGTAACTTTGACTTGTGAAAAAGCATTAGTTCGTATGGTTCGTTTTATAGTTAAAGGTCGTCTATTACAAAAATAGTAAAAGCTCATTTCATGACTAAAAACCTTGAAATAAAGAAAGTAGAAGGCTAAATATGCAAGGGACTCGTATATTTCTTTTATAAGAGCGTATCTGATTCTTTTGAAAATACATGGCAAGAATGACAACAAAATGTTCATTTTTGCCTTTATTACCTGCATATTCATTGGATGTTACCATTTCTATCCTTTCTTAAAATGGTTAGGTCTAAGGTTAAGTCTTCCCTCCCTTCTCTAGAGATTTTCTTATTTATAGATATATTTACTTTCCAAAAACTTAAATAATGTTTTAAATATGATAATAGAATAAATTATTTAAATTAATATTATGTTAGATTGTAAAATTATTATATGTGTTAATAGTTTATAAGATCCTTTTCCAAATAAAGATTATAAGATCACGATATATAATATTATAGGTTAAGGAGTATAGAAAGACCTAAGCTACAATTAAAATATTTTCCAAGTTTTTATTTTTTTATTGCATTTAATCAATATCTCTAATATTTATTTGGATCCAATTAAACTTTTATTGAGATAAAAAATTTAATACCATTAATTTTTTTTTATCAATTAAGATAAAATTTTATGTGATATTAATAAATAAAGAAAGTTTATCCCATGATGTAATTATTATATGTAAAAATTAAATAAAATAAATTTTTTTCTTTATTTTCTCTATTCCTCTCTCTAAGATCATTGTAAGGATTCAATTAATTATAATTTTAAAATTGATTGATTAAATTTTGTCACATAACTAAATTTCATCTATTTAAGATTTCGATTGAATCAAAATAAAAAATTAAAAATTTGATTGATTGTAATAAAATATTAAAAATTTAAATAATTATTAAATTATAGTTCAAAAACATTTTTGATTGTGTAAGTTTAGTTGATTAATTTTTAATTCGATTTTCGCTAATTGATTTTATGCTAGTTGATCAGTTTGTTAATTGATATTATTATTTTATTCATTGGTTTCTTGGGGGCAATAAAAATGTTGTGTATAAGGGATTATTTGATTATGTACTGCTTAAAATTTTAACTTGTATATGTTGTTTCGTTAACAAAAACATGATACTATCAAACACATTTCAAAATTTATGTTGGGCAATGTTATCAATTTAGATAATTGCTTAAGTCCATTTATATGTATGATAAATCATATAATAAGAAAATTATATTTATCAATGGAAAAAGAAAGGAAAGAAAGTAGTGTAATATATTTTTGTGCTCAACCAATTTAATAGAGAACCATCATCTATATATTATGTGATGTCAACAAATATCTGACATTTCCCTTTCACATTCTTTTTAATTAAAGTAAAAACGTAGATAAATTTTTATTCTTCCGATATCATTGCGACAGAAGTGATATAGTTACCTGCCTATCATAGATATATATAAGATAAAACTAATACTAGAGCTTAGAGGGGGAAAAAGTTTAATTAAAGCACAGCATGTTTCTACCATGCGCGACAATACTTGTTGCAGCACTTGCACATTTTTCTACCATCTTTTATTAAGGCAGAACTTAAACATAAAGCTAGTCGGCAACTTTTCTACATTTTTCTACCATTTTTTATTTAATGTAGCACTCGCACTTGCCCAGTTAACAGTAGTCTAACTACGTTTTCATTGACCTCAGCTGGCTGGCAGCGACCGGTATTAGAACTTGTTGCGATACCAGAAAACACCTTTGCCATCAGCACCCTCATCAGGCTCGACGTAAAGACACTCTTTTGCTTCCCTCCACATAGCCTTGTAAATTGGAGTTCCATCAAATCGATAATACTTGCCCAGTATTGGTTTGATTGCTTTAGTGGCCTCCATTGCATGATAATGTGGCATTGTTGAGAAGAGATGATGAGCCACATGTGTATCCGTGATGTTATGAAAGACTTTATTCAACACCCCGTAATCTCTATCCACAGTTGACAGAGCTCCCCGCAGCCAATCCCATTCGGATGAGTCATAATGTGGCAGTGCTGGGTGAGTATGTTGCAAGTATGTAATCAAAACGAGAAATCCATTCAAGATAAGTAACGGCATCCCATAGATGCATAAAAGCCAAACCAACCCTTTTGCTGTAGCAATTGTATAGAGCACATAAGTTGCTGCAAATGTACCAGCATCGGAGATGTAAATTTGAAGCCTTTCACGATCACAGTAAATGGGGCTGTAGGGATCATAATGGCAAGCAAATCGATCATAGTGTCGGCCTGAAACATTGAAAGCTAAATACAATGGCCAGCCAAGAGTCAGTGTGACTGCAAAGGACAGAACTCGGCCAAGTGGATTGTTCAGGGATTTTGAATACCATGATACTCTAGATTTGGGTTTGGGCACAAACACTTCATCACGCTCCATGGACCCCGTGTTAGAGTGGTGGCGGCGATGACTATATTTCCATGAGAAGTATGGAACTAAAAGGGCAGAGTGGAGGATCAGCCCAACAGTGTCGTCAACACGTTGGTAGTCACTGAAAGCATGGTGACCACACTCATGTGCAATGACCCAAACACCTGTGAGGATGCAGCCTTGGAGAAACCAATAGATAGGCCAAGCAATGTAGGTAAGAGTGTATGGAAGAAGGTGAAAATAAGACGTAGCAATGTAGTAGAAGAGAGAGGCTAAGCAGAGGTCGTGAACAACATATGAGAATGAACGAAGGAGGGAGCGCTGAAAACAATGGGGAGGAACAGCTTTCTTGATCTGACTGAGAGTAAATGGAGGCTTCTCGTAGGGAACTCGATGGAGGGGACTTTCTTTTTCTTCATTATTGTTGCTGGGGACAGGCATCCTACCACTGGCACCCATTGTTTTTGGTTATTCTTCTCTATAAACCCTGGAAACACAAACGCTATCAGTTCCAATTCTCATAACTAAACGAACACACTTCATATTGAAATATTGAATATTATTTATTGATGGTTGACCAGTGTAAATAACAAATCTTACAACAATATGCACAGAAAGAGAAAATAAGTTTAAAGTTATGACCTGCAAATCAATCTAGCTCAATTTATCATGTAAAATTCCATGAGTTTGCACTGGCTCAATCAATGATGAAGTATAATACCAAATGCTAATAATTAATAACAATTCAACAGCTAATAGAACAGCATTATATAGTCCAAAAATACAACAGTTCCACCAAAATCACTATAGCACCTTATGAGGCTAAAACAAAATGTGATAGGTTAATGCAAACAACACTACGGTCTCTGCGAAGGTACATTGGGGTCCAGCATTTTAACTCTATCCCAACAGAAGCCTATTTTTCAAGGTCCTTACCACTGATGGTTAAATTTGCTGACCAGTGACCACCCATCAAACCCTTTATGGAATCCATATAATGGAAGAAATTGCCGAATACCTTTGAATATGAAAATATATGTGGAGAGAAATAGGTTGTAAACTACCAACCAAAACTAAACAAAAAATCTCTAACTTTCCTGCAGTTTTACGGAACAAAAGTTGTGGGACTTACTCAAATACGTACAAATTCCATATTTAGAATTGAAATTCTGAGAAAATAAGTTGTAAGGTTCATATTAAAAGATGGGAAAATCACAAAACCTATTATTTCTGCTTCGAAAACATTATATTTTATGCTTTGGAGTCCAATATGTTATAGTTCCTAGGTAGCTATTAATGACATTGCGTGCACTCCAGATTCAACGTTACAATTGCAAAATTCATTCACTTTAGGAGGGAAAACTCACCATCTTCCCAAACCAACACCATCTTACAATAAACATGTGCATATCAATTTGGATGCATCTTACTGAATTAACATCATAGCCATAGGAATTGATCAACAATAGAAATTCATGCCCACCGCAGCTTAATGAGCTGGAAAAAAAACATTTAATTGGGAAAAAATAATTTTGCCTTCCTGGTGTCTATGTGAAGAAAGTATCGGTCCGGTTAACCAATACCATGTCCGGTTGTCTTAAGCAATTTTTTATTTTGCTAGAAAAATAATTTTGCTAGAAAATGTCTTCAATAATCGCTTTCATTTTTTATAAGAAGATTATTCAATATATTTTCTGTCAAAAACTCATTCAATAATCATTTTAATTTTTTAGAGAGGATTATTTAAAATATTTTTGTCGATAAACACCATTAATTTTTGTTTTTAGTGATGTTTATAAATATAAACGCTACTATTTAACTATTTAATGATATTTTGTATCAAAACGTTTTAAATTTTATAAGAACATTGAAATTAACAATATTTTAAAATGAAACACCGTAACAAAACTGTTACTAATCTTCCATTCAAGTAACGCATTACTTTTCTCAACTCTCATGAGCAAAGAAATAAAAAAATTAAAAAAAAAAAGAGAGAGAATCGAAAGAAAAGGCAAAAATATAACCAACCATTTTGAGAAGCCAAAAGTCTTTCTTTCATCTCAAGATGGTTTGAATGAAACAAGCCCCCTGGGAATCCCATCAGATATAAAATGAACACATCACAAATTGTGGCCCGGAAAATGTAAAAAGAAAGGTTTTTTTTTTTTTTTTTCCAAAGGGTTAAAAACAATGGAGATCGTAGGACTGGTATCTGGGATCACAACAAAAAGTAAAGCCCTAAAAGTTTGTCAGAATTTTTAACAAAAACGATGCCTTCAAGCATAGAATATTAGATTTAAACAATAAATTTTGAGTTAAAAAAAAAAAGTAATAAAGCTTTGCATGGCATCTGCTTCTTTTATTGTTTATCTCCTTTGTGTTTCTCTTTCCCTTTGGTTTCTCAAGATCTTTTCTATTTTCTTGTGAAAAGTGAAAACAGTTAAGAGTTTGGCAGTCAAATGCAAAAATAATAGCAAACACCCCTGGTAATTAAGTTAGCATAACAAAAGCATGTATGCTTTCATTGTTCATGTATTAAAGCCACCATTTAATGATGACCGTGACAAACAACTATAAAAAAAAAATCATTAGAAATAATATTCACAACCACATTATTTTACAAAAGTTAAAAAAAAACTAAAACAGCTAACAAAAGAAGTCGACTAGTCTTCACTTATCTATCCATTATAGAAAGAGAAAAAACAAAATCTTAACAACAACTTAAAAAAAAAGGTAGAAAGCTGCAGACATTGGGACAGCAACAAACATTTTTCACAAAAGATGTCGCAGTTGGATAAAAAAATGAATTGCATGTGTTTAAATTTGAGCTGAATTTATTAAATATATACTAATATAAATAAAATGAATTAAATTACATCCAAGAAAAATAATATTATTAAAAAGAAGAGAACAGACCCAACAATCATTAATAAAAATCAACATGGAAACACATAAAAGAAAATAAAGTACCTTAGATTTAGGCAAAATTTTCGTAACGCCAGAAGCACTTCTTTTGCGAAGGAGCACTTCTCTGTCTACGGAGAAAATGAGTTATTTTTGGAGTTATTTCAGGGTTAAATAATAGAGAAAGATTTGATATAGGTATTGCATGGTGGTGAGTCCCACTAAATTACGCTTGGAAGAAATCATCTGCCCTTTTCCCCACTTACATCTTGAGAGCACCTTCACCATGGCTTTTAATGATAGTCTGATTTTCTCTTTATCAGCCACATCATCTCCTTATTCCCTTCTACAAACGCTCTTGACCTTGCTTGACCAGGTCATCTATACCACCAGATCTTTTTCTTTAAAATCTCCAAAACACCCTTTCTAGATTTTACTTTTCAGCAATCATTATAACAAATTTTTTTTTTTTTTTTACTTCTAACATTGTTAGAGATTAAACACAAAAGTTTAATATTTTATACAAACCACAGGATTATCAGCAAAAATTACTACGATCCTCGTTAAATTTAAACATTTTTATAACCAGATGCAAATATCACCTATATTTTATTTTCATAACGATTTTTCGTTCAGAAATTCAATCGTTAAATTTAGTAAAAATTTTTAGAGTTATAATTTTTTTTTAGGTGTGATTGATCACAAAAATATTATTTTGAATAAAAAATTTTAAAATTAATTAAAATTTATTAAAAAAATTTAGGTCTGCAAAATCAAAGTTGAATCCAAGAATATAATTACGAGTGAAGAAAATATTAACATCCTCATGTCATCTGTTCAAAGAATGGTTTTAATTAAACATGTGTAATCCTTTAATTTTTTACGATGTAATCTTTTTTTACATTTAAATTTAATTTCTTAAAATTTATATATAAAAAAAACCTTTTTTTTCTTATGAAATTAATTTATTATTATTTCGTATTCTACAAAATTTTTAACGTTTTGATAAATTTTATAGAAAATCTTTATTTAAAAAATATTTCGAGAAAATTAATCATTCACAAAATTCTTAAAATTTTGTAAAATATTTTATTTATTTATTAAAAATATTTTTAGGAACATTTCAAGTCTTTGGCAAGTTCTTAAAATTTATTAAATAGATTTTAAGATTATTTTGACTCTTCAACAAAATCTTAAAATTTTAGACAGATTTTAGGATCATATCAACTTTTTAACGAGATCCTTAATAAAATCATTTTTTTATTAATAATAATTAAGGGATTTAATTAATTATTTATTTTTTATTGTGATTATTTTAATTTTTTGTGATTATTTTTATCTTTTTTATTATTTGAATGAATAATTTATTTAATAAAAACAAACTTTTTTTTTTATTATCTTAATTCTATGGTGAAATACAAAAATATTGTGGCAATTAAGAGATTTATTTTAAAAAAACACTTTGATTAATTTTCTTATTATTTATTGTTTTTATATTGTTAAATAAATCTTTATTCTAGTAAAAATAATTTTTGACTATCTCAACTCTATGAAAAAATCTAAAATTTTATTTTTTACTCGCAATAATTAAATAAAATCAAACTTTTTTAATTTTCTTTAAAAATTACATATAAAGGATTAACTTAAGCAAATCCTTAGTTTTATTTTTTATTTTATTATTTTTTAGCAAAAATTATTTTTTAAAATTATCCAAACACCTTGGTGAAATTTAAGCAACATTTTACTTTAAAATTATGAGAAAATAAAACTCTTTTTACTTTTCCTTAATATTATTATTTTTATTTATCCTTTTATTTTAAATTAAAATCTTAGTATTTATTTATTTTATTGTTGTACTTTTTTATATTATTACTAATAATTATTTAATTTTAGTAAAAAAAACTATATATATAAAAATATTATGAATCATAAATTGTAAAAAAAATATTAAACAAAAAAATAAAATAAAATTTAAAAAATAAATATAAAATGAAAAAAAAAAAAAACTTACATACAAGTAAGATCTTTTGGCAAGTCACGAGTGGATCCTACCTGAGTCGAGGGGTGAGTCAAGACGTTAAAATGGTCTTATTTTGGTGCGCTTATAAAAGACCTATTTTTTGTGTTTTTTTTTTTCCTTTCCTCTTTCTCTCTAAAAAATAGAGCCTCTTTCTCTAGAAATCCCACCTCTTCGCCAGTTATTGTGATGCCTAGATTTCAACTGGTTGTTGCAGTGCACCGATGATCGAAATCTTCAATGGTTCTAAAAAATTCAAAAATTTTAGTTGCCAGTTGTTTTTTCAAATTTTGGTGGTCAAAAAATTCAAATAATTATCGAAAATTTTAAATTTATTCAAATTCTAGTGACTTGAAACAATTTTTAAAAAATGCCAAAAAATTTCAAATTACTCCTTTTTATTTTCTAAACACTCTTTCAAAATCAGATTTTTTTAAAAAAAAAGTCTCAAACCTCCTAGATCGATAATTTCATTATGAGGGTTTTTTTTTTGTTTCTGAACAAAAATTTTTTATGTGTTTGCTATTAGTTTCTCTATCAAAGAGGACTGTGATTGTGTTTTTTTTTTCTTGCTTGTGCATGTTTCTTGTTTCTTTTTGTTTTTTTTGCACAACCCCTTTACTTTTTTGTGTTTTTCTTTTTAGCAATGTTCCTTTCTTTCTTTCTATTCCTTTTGTTTTATAAGAATTAGCTCTATTTATAGAGGTTTTATGATTCAAATCCCAGATTTTTTGAGATTTTTTTATGGATTTTCTGAAGTTTTTGTGAAAAAAATGAAGTTGTTTGGTGACTTTTAGTCACCGAATTTCATGTTGTCAAGTTAGGCAGTGCAGAATTTTAGTGCATTAAATGCACGACCTTTGGGGAAGAAAAACATTCTAGTAGCTTGATTTTAGCTATTAGAGTTAAAAAATTTTTTTAACTTTTCCCTTTTTTTAATATTAATTAATTAATTAATTAATTAATAATAATAATAATAATAATATAAACAAAATTATATTTAAGTTAAAATAAAATAAGACAAATGGTGTCTCCATTCATATTTGGTTACTACAACATATACCACCTCTTGCGGACTTTGTTGTATATTCTTCATTTGATTTTAGTATACTTTAAATGTATTAATAAAATTAATATTTTATGATTTTTAATATCAAAAATAAAATTTCATAAAATATAGATTTAGAATATAAAAAGATAAGAATTTATATATTAAAAAAACATAATTTTGACATATAAATAAAATCTCATTTCTTGGCTAAGAAAAAATATAAAAAAAATTGACACATCTAAAAAAATTAAAAAAATTATTTTATAAATATTTATAAACCTTTGTTAACTAAATCATTTTTATTATTAGAGTACTTTTTTAAAAAACATATATACCAATTATTTAAACTTTTATGTGGAGTTAAAAAATGAATTCCATAATAAATTTTATTAGATACATTTTTGGTAATTATATATATATATATATATATCTTTAATTAGAGGGGATCTTAAAATATTGAGGTTTTAAGTTTAAATTTAAGTGTATTTGAGTTTGATTGTTTAATTATGTTTTAATTCGTTAGTTAATTATCCAATTATTGTAAATTAAATTATAATGTAATAGTTGATTGTTTAATTAATTATATGAATGTAGGACATGTTTGGTATACATAATTATAATGGATAAGATAAGATAATATTATAAATAGGATTAAATTAAATAATGCTATCATATTTTGTATTTAACGTATGCAAAGATTATGATAAGATAATTTATTTATTAGTAAAAATCATTTTTCCTCAAAGTTTATACAATTTAAATTATTAATATAATTTTTAAGAGTATAATAGAAAATATAAAATTAATCCTATAGATTAAAAATAATCCTCTTTTATTTTAGGAGGATTGAATCATTCTATACCAAAAGTATGATTAATCCACATTGTAATTATATTTCTTTCTTTACAAACAACTAAACATAATATAAGATTATTATCATTTTATCCTAACCACTTTTTTTATATACCAAACATTATCATAATAGTTGTTTATGATTCTAATTTAAAAAAAAAAAAAAACGTGTTTAATTCTTGTTGATTAGTATAAACTTTTATTCAAAATAATTTCTGATAATTTAGATGAATTGACCCCAAAGTGGTCCAAAGTTTCCAAAAGAAGTGATTTTGTTTTCAAAGTTGTATTTAAAATCTAGGGTAGTCTCGGTAATTAGAAACGGTAGTATGAATTGATTGAGGAAAGAGAAATGTTAACTGGAGCCTATAGGTGGCCATTGATATGCCCACAAGGAAATTATGCGTCAAATTGATCTTACAATAAATCCAACGTATCATTTAAAGAGTAGTTGAATGTTAAATCTAATGAAAGGTTAGATATCTATCCAAATTCGATGGTTTGTCCAAAATTTAAAAAAGTTTGAATAAAAATTTAAAGTCTTGTTAAATGGGTTTAAATATAATTTTTAAATTCGTTTAAATTTCAAATAATGTATTGAACAAAAAATTTAAGATCTAAGTCCAACCTAACTTGACCCGACCCATCACATATATATATATATATAATTTTTATTTTTTTATATATGTGAATTACATATAAATTAATTCACATATCTATAAAAATTTAAAATAAAAATTATATATTTTATTAAATTTAAAATTTATTTTATATAATAAAAATTAAATTAATAAAAATAATATATATAATTTTTATTTTAAATTTTTATATATATGTGAATTGAATATAATTCAATTAAACTTAATATAATCATAATTTAAAAATTTTTTATTATATAAATTAAGTTTTTGGGTGGGTTTGGGATTTATTTTTTAATTTGAGCTAAGTTTGAAAAATTCTAAGGCCCAAAATTTCAGATTGAGTCAAGTCTAAACAAGTATATAAGCTATTAATATCAAACATGAGTCTATCCAAACCTGATCCAATCCAACTCATGACCACCTTTATTCACTGTCATCTTTTAAGAAATCAAATTAATGAACAAGATTTTTTTTAAGGATATAAAAAGTGTCTAAACTATAATTAAAAAAATTTAAATCTTTATTTTTTTTAATTACAATCAATCAACTTTTTCAATATTTATTTACATTTAATTAAGTTATTATTTGATGAAAAAGTTAATATTGATAAGTTTTTTACTAAGATAAAATTTTATATGTTATCAATAAAATATATTAAAGTTTGTCATGCAACGTAATTAATATATATAAATTAAATAAAATAAATTTTTTCCTTTTTTTTCTCTATTTTCTTTTTTGCTCTCTCTCTAATATCACTCTAAATGTTCAATTGATTGTAATTTAGAGATTGATTGATTCAATTTTTTCACATCACTAAATTTCATCAAATTAAAGATTAATTGGGTCAAAATAAAAAAAAATTAAGTGATTAATTGATTGCAATAAAATATTAATGGTTTAAATTATTATTGAATTATAATTTAAGGATTTTTTTACATTTGAACTTTTTTTCTTAATGAGTACTTTCAAAGCATTTTTTCGCTATCTTATGAATATTGATAGAGTATTAAATATTTTATTTTATTAATTAAGATTTAGATTTTGATAATTTTAATATAAAATTTTATAAAAATTTATTAAGGAAAAATAGCGGAATTGCTTTGGTTAAATTTTTTGAATTTTTCATTAAAAATCAATTAAAAATATATTAAAGTGAATCAACATTTTTTCATTCATAAAACTTACTGAGTAAATATTAATATTTGTTGAGTTTAAATTTTTAATTATATTTATTTATTTTATTTTAAGTATGATTTGTAATTATTTTTATTATTATTTTTTATCAAGCTTCTATGCACCAAAAAATTGCTTTTGTTTAAAAACACAAGAAAAATGAAAACAAAAGTTTCAAATTTATTAAAAGTAAGAATTCTGTTTTATATTTCTTTCCAATTAATTTTTGTTTGAATTTTCATTTTTCTGTTGTGTAGTATTCCTTCCACTCTAGACTTTTTAGGAAGTATTTTTCATATAGTTTAATCAACAATAAATTAAAGATAAAATGAAAGATAGTTAAAGTTGAAACAAATTGATCTTCAAAGGCCAACTGGATAAGATAATATTTATGAGAGAGAATATATTATATAATTTTATATTTAAAAATTAAATTTATTTTTAAAAATTATTTATCACTAATTAAAATTTAAAAAATATATAATATTCCTACACAAGAGCATTTGATGTAACTGCTACGTGACAAGTGGACATACGTATGTATTCTATATGTATTTCTTGTTCAGAGTATATTATATAATTAAAATTTTAATTCAAAAAGTAGATATTTTTTCTATTTATAATATTTTTAGCATGACGAAACTGCCCTTAGGCCGGCATGTTTTAGATTGGATTTTTGTTAACAAAATTACCAGAGTTGCAAAAAAAAAAAGGGATATATTAACAAAAAAGGATGGTCACTGGGTCAGTGTCAAAAATTCTCAGAACAGCCAAGGTAAAACACTAAAGCTACTGTGCACGTGATTCTCACATGTCTACCATGCCTCGATTTCTGTGAACTGTTGGAATATCTCCTCTACGTGAAGGGATATTCTGTTTAGGTTTTGACTCATACTCTCACAAAGTTTTCTGACGTATAAAATGCAGCCTTTTATTACTTTTTTTTATGACCGAAGAAAATAAGTTTTTTTTTTTTTAAATAAAAAGAATATTACTATAGTAAAAAGTAATATTCCATTTTTAAATTAAAAAAAATAAATATCGTACATTTTATTTTTATTTCAGCATCTGGTTTATTGTAAGGATATCTCTTCTACGTGAAGGGATCTTCTATTTAGGTTTTGTCTCCACAAACTAACAAAGATTTCCAAGGTATAAAATTCAGCCTTTTTATTACTTTTTTTTTCAAAGAAAATCTGCTTTTTAAATAAAAAGAATACTACAATAGCAAAAAGTAATATTCCATCTCTAAATTAAAAATATACACAAATATCATATTTTTATTTTATTTTTCATTTCACCTTCTTATTTATGTAAAATTGTTGGAATATCCCAAGGATCTTCTTTTTAGGTTTTGTCTCCACATTCTTACAAAGTTTTTTTATGTATAAAATTCAGCATTTTATTAGTTTTTTTTCTTTTAAAATAAAAGAGAACATTGCCATAGTAAACAACAGGGACAGATTTAGAATGGATGCAATGAGGCAGGTATATCATTAGAATTTTAAAAGGTAAATATTTCTATTAGTAAAATTGTGGAAGGAAAAAATTTTCATCCAATCATGGATTACCACATGTCCAATAAAATTTCTTTAATTAATTAATTAAAAAAATTTTAAGTGACAAATCAATTATCACCATATGAATTGATGATATTATTTTAATAATATAATTAATTGATTAATTAATTTTATGATTAATTAAATATATCACTTGTCAATTGAAGATAAAATACTTGGTTTGACAAATTAAATTTCACCAATGAATCATCAATTTTTATCTTTAATTAAATTACAATTATTTAGAGATAAAATCAAAGAGGTTAAGTTCCCTTGAAACTCCCCCTCTTATCTAGTGGCACTATAAATACAGTGCTTCCCAATTCACAATTAATAATTTTGAAGAGAAGAAAAAGATTTTAAATACCTAAAACTTCTCTAAAGTCTGAATAAGCAAGCTATGAAGAATTGAAGAAATTTTGAAGAACTCGAAGAACAAAGCATTTGGGTTTTAAGAATTGTCAATGTATTGCTCTTCAATTTTATTCCTTATAAAGGAAAGAGATCAATTCTGTTTGTTCAAGATCAAGTTAACAAGACCTTTGAAGTATTCAAGAATAAATCTCAACACCTTTTAAAACATTCAAGAACAAGTTTGCCTAACCCTTGCAGCTAATTTTGCATTCAAGATTAAGTCAACAAGATTCTTGAAGCATTAAAGAACAAGTTTTAAAGACACTTAAAGCATTCAAGAACAAGTTTGCTTGATCCTTGAAGCAGATTTTTGCTGAATGAAAGAATAAAAGGATTTTCTTTGTAATATTTAAAGAATTGATTAGTGATTTTAATGATTGATAGTGGGAAAGTTACAAGTCAATGATGTTAAAATTGAATCATCAAATGAAAAACCTTTGTTTGTAAGTTTAAGTGTCATCTCAAGAATATTATTAAGAATATGAATTTTTGAGGTCATGTTTTAGTGTTTGCATTGCATGAATAGATCTTGTGCATCAAGAGTGTTCCATGAATTTATATTGTCATTTGATATTTTTAATTTCTGTTAAATTTTGGACTTATAACTGGTAAAAAGGGGAAAATGTTAGATTTGAATAAAACCCTACATAGTTAGGTCCCAAGGTTGAAATATAAAAGAAAAAGTACTTAGGAAAAAGTGAAATAAAAAAAAATAGAAAGGCAAGAAAAAAAATTTGAGTCTTGTATGAGTTGGCAATCATTATTAGGGATTTGTCAAATACCTAAACTCTCTTTTTTAGGCCTTTCAAATGATTCCATTCAACAGCCATGACCCCTCAAAAGCTATAAAGTTGAATTCGTGAAACATCTAATTTAAAAAGGAAGAAAGGAATTTGGATTCCTAGAAGATCAGGTAAATATGACATTTTTTTCTTAAAGATTCAAATGTGATAATTTGATGTGTCAATATTACGCTATAGTTCCAAAAATTTTTGAAATCAAAGCTAACACAAATCCTATAAAATGACCACAGATTTACCAATCTTTCAATCTGTTACCCAAAATTTTGCCTGGCTCATGTGTTTCCGTGGCATGTTGCTTATATTTACCAATTTTTCAACCCTTTTACCCAAAAAGTTGGCCTAACCCATATGTCATCAAGGTCATGTTGATCGCAAAACTTACCAAACTTTCAGTCTTTTACCAAAACTTTTGCCTAGCTTATGTGTTTTCAAGACATATTGCTTATATTTACCAACCTTTCAGCCCCTTTACCCAAAAAGTTGGCCAGACCTATATGTTGTCAGGGTTATGTTGATTACGAAACTTACCAACCTTTCAATTCCTTACCTTAAAATTGGCCTAACCATGCGTCTCGTGGGCATATTATTCAGAAAAGAAAGATCCTATTGCCCTTTAGACAATTTGAGTTATGATCAACCCATTCTTATAATAACTTTCCATTAAGGATGATTTGCTAAAATATGACATCTTCTATGAAACACATTATTGGAAAAATGAATTTGGAAGGCACGTCAAAAAATAATAATAATAACAAACAAAACAAAAAAAAAAAAAGAAAAAGAAAAAGAGAATGAAGAAAATATGCTTATGATATCATGCATTTAGGAAATTCAAATAAATTCCAATAAAATCCTGATAAATTTTGAAGTTTTGAAAAATGGGACAAGAAAAAAAGCCCCAAAATAAAAAATGTCAAAACAAAAAACCTAAAAAAAACTATTGAAATGAGAACCTTTCTTCGATGTCATCTTTTTAAAGGGAACTGCTCTTCAATTTAAATGTTTATACTTGAAATGATAAATGGTCGTCTTTCATTACCATTTCACAAATGTAAAAATTTATTCCTTGTTACCCTTTTTAAGCCTAATTGAATTCTTTCAAAATAAACCCTAACTAAGGATCACCTTCCATATTGGAGGGCAAGAAAAAACACCTCTAAGGGTTAAAAATAGGGATATCCAATTAGAAACACATATGCTATGCCAAAGGCTCAATATAAAAGTTCACAAAAGTTTTAAATCCACTCAATGACAAGATTCAAATGCAAAAAAAAAAAAAAAAAGTAAAGCAAAAAAGAAAAAGGAAAGGAAAAAATGAAAAAAAATAAAGAATAAAAGAAAGAAAAAAATGAGTGGGTGGAAAGTAAAAAAAATTAGACTTCAGAGAGTATCCTTCGAATAGAAAAATGATCCTTAGTTTTAATAGCCTTAAATACTTGTTTTGGATCTTTTTATCCTTTTCTTTAATAACCTCAAACCTTAACCTACATTACAATATTTGAAAAGTCCATATTTGATCAAGCATGAAGGCCTAAAATTGAAGAGTTTTCTCTTGGAAAAATGATCATAAAACTTTTAAGTCTCCATTTCTTACATAATTTCTTATTTGGATCGTTAACCCCTTTTGAAAAAATTATTTTTCTCTTTCAGATTAGTTTTGAAGTTTTTAAGTGTATGATACATTAATAAAAAAAAAAATAGAAAAATGGCTCTAGGGTGAAAACCTTAAAAAAGGCAGTCCTAGAGCAAACATTGAAAGCCATTCCTAATGTTAAATGTGGTGGATGCTGAACCAAGTTAAGTCAAACCTTATTGAAAGATCTGAAATATCAAAGTCACAGAAGTCTGAGATGAGTTGATTTCGAAAATCTCAACCTTTGTCCATTTTCGAATGACCTTTCAAAGTCTTAAGCCTTTACAGCTAACTTTGACATATATCAAATATCACATTTGAAGATTAAAAAAAGTGTTTAACATGTTTGATTTTCAAGGAATTTATGTTTTTAGAAAAAATTTATATTTCATCTATGAGCTTGTATGAAAAAAGTACATGCCTTTTTATCCCTTATAGGTGCTAAAACCCTTTTGAATAAATAGAAATCTCCATATATAGAACTATTCAACCTATTTGGAAAGAATCTTCACCTTTCATTTCTAATAGAGATCGCTAATTCTCGGGCATGTAAGCCCAGTTTAGCTATCCTTGAAAAAAAATATTAAGCCTAGATTAGTTGGCCCTTAATGAAATATTAAGCCCAAATTAGCTGGCCTCCAATGAATGTAAGCCTAGTTAGTTGGCCTCTAATGAAATTTTAGACCCAGATTAGCTAGCCCCTAATGAAATAATAAGCCCAATTTAGCTAGCTTTCAAAGAAAAATTTAAGCCTAGATTAGCTAACCTCCAATAAATATAAGCCCAGTTTAGCTAGCTTTCAAAGAAATATTTAAGCCTAAATTAGTTGGCCCTTCAATGAAATATTAAGCCCAGTGCATCTGCATCACTAAAAAAAAAAGATGTTTGCCTTAGTTGCATCTGCATCACTAAAAAAAAAAAGATGTTTGCCTTAGTTGCATCTACATCACAAAAAAAAAAGATGTTTGCCTTAGTTGCATCTACATCACAAGGTGGCCCTCAATAAAATATTAAGCCCAGTGCATCTGCATCACTAATAAAAAATGATATTTACCTTAGTTGCATCTACATCACAAAAAAAAGAACATTTGTATTCATACTTGCATGTGCATTATAAGAAAAAAGACCTTTGCATTGCATCATAAAAAAGACATTTGCATTCAGCTCTGCATCAATAAAAAGATACTTGCATTTACATCACTTGCATTTGTATCATGAAAAAGACATTTGCATTTAGCTCTGTATCAATAAAAAGACATTTATATTTGCATCACTTGCATTTGCATTATGAAAATTGCATTTACATCACTTGCATTTGCATTTGCATCACTTGCATCTGCATCATAAGAAAGATATTTACATTTGCATCACTTGTATTTGCATTTGTATTTGCATCTTAATCGAGGTATTTGCATTTGCACCATAAGAAAGAAGTTTGCATTTGCATCATGACATCTGCATCCTAAGAAAAGGTATTTGTAGGGCATTTACATGAAAGGAACATTGTTATTTGTATTGTGAGAAAGTCATCTGTATTTACATCAAGCATTCACATTGACATTGACATTTGCATTTGCACCATAAGAAAGAAGTTTGCATTTGCATCATGACATCTTCATCCTAAGAAAAGGTATTTGTAGGGCATTTACATGAAAGGAACATTGTTATTTGTATTGTAAGAAAGTCACCTGTATTTACATCAAGCACTCACATTGACATTGGCATTTGTATTGACATTTGTATTTACATCATTTGATAGAAATTTGTATCAGGATTGTGTTTGTTAACTTTGTAAGGATAAAGATCACCAAATGATTATTGAGGTTCATAAGAAAGAAGCTCTTAGAATATGCAAACTAGGTTTAAGAATGGTTTTTTTTAATAAAAAAATAAAGGAAAGGACCAATGAAAAGAACCTTACTATCAAAATTTGGATGCATCATATCATTTTCTAATAATACTTGCATTACATGTACCATATTCATTGTATTTGTGAATTACAGTTAATATATTTTTCAAAAAAATTTAAACTTTGTTTTTCAAGGAAAGATAATTCAAATAAAGGACTAAGGTATGAAAAATGATTTTTAAAATAATCAAAATTTGTGAAATTCTCGAGCCATGACATCATGAGTCATTTTCAAACCAGTTTCAACAGAAAGAGAAAGAAAAGAGAAACAAAATTTTAAAAGTTTCAAAGCCTCTGTTTAAGGAGAACCATTTTCAAACAAGATTTTGAAGCCTCTGTTTAGAAGAACCCATGTTTAAATAAAGACCTTTAGAGTTTTAAAAATCTTTTATTAGAAGAAAGCCATTTAAAAAATATTTTTAAATTTTTGAAGTTTTATGGCCTCTTATTAAAGGAGCATTCAAAAGTTTTGATATTTGTAAAATATTTTAAATTTTGAGTTTCATAGCCTCTGATTGGAAGACCATTCAAAAGTTTCGAGATTTGTAAAATATTTTTAAAATTTTAAAGTTTCATGGTGTCATAATATATAGATTTAAAAATCTATAACTAGACTTAACAAATGGAGTCACCACCAATCTTTTTTACCTAGATATGATTGGCTACCTAAGAAATCTATCCTTTTAAGGAACTCTTAAGCTTGGTTAAGGGTCCCTAAAAGAATAGGTTCAGGTCTATGACCAGAACAGAGTTTAGAAGTTTGGTTACATGTGGCGAAGGTTATAGCACCCCCACATGACCATCCAAAGGATGGTACCATTTCATTTTAAATTTATCCTAAGATTTTGATTCTAATGGTTTTAAAATTTAATGTTCAAATATTGAAAATAATTCTTAAGATTTCTCCATTAATCTGGTAGAACTCTTAAAAATATTTTCTCACCTCAAGAGTATTCAAGAATCATATTTGTTTTCTTGAAGAGGCTCTGTCATTGAAAAAAGATTTAATTATTATTTTTTTTGTTTTTATTTTTTATTGAAATATTTTCTCTTTTGAATTTTTAAATTTTTCACCATTTGGGCTTATTTAGAAATTTTCTTTATTTATTTATTTTTTGTTAGATTTCTAAATTTTTTACCATTTGGGTTAATTTAGAAATTTTTTTTTTCAAAATCTTTAAATTTTCGACCATTTGGGCCTATTTAGAAATTCTTTTTTTTTTCCAAAATTTCTAAATTTTCCACAATTTGGGCTTATTTAAAATTTTTTTTTTTGGAAAGAAAATAATATGACAATTATGTTTTATTGAAGTTTCATTTAAATTCTTTCACCATTTGGGACAAATTTAAAGAAATTTCTCACCTAGAGATTTATTAGGAATTTATCATTTGAAATTTCTAAAATTCTCATCCTTGGATAATTGTCAAATATTCTTAACTAAAAATTTTTTATTTTTTCCTTTTTTTTCTTTTTTAATAAGAAAGTTCATGATGAGCAATATCAAAATGTTCAATACTAGAGCCAAACACTATTGATCACTTACTAGTGAGAAACCTTTACTTTTTTTTATATGGAGTCCCACCCATAACAAAGAAATTAAAAGCACAGAGTTTAACAAAAATAGATCAAAGATCATATGACATCTAAGCTTCAACCTTAGTGCATTTCTTGGCAAGAGAGCAAATGAGCCAATCGTATCCATAGGGAGCTTTGACCTGGCCCACGCGTCCACCACAGCACACTTCGTCGCCCCCTACAATGACTTTAGTGCTCACGACTTTGGCTATAGCAACTTCTACATTCTCAGTCTCGATGCAGAGCACACATCCAGTTTCCTTACTTTTCACCATAACAGAGTCATCAACGATGTTAGATACGAGAATGGTAGAGCCAACGAGCTCAAGCTGAGTGAAGAGGATATGATGGAGCTCTTATTCAGCTTTGCATTTGGAGTAAAGAGAATGGCCATCATCAATAGCATCGAATGTGGTCTTGTAGAACCATATTGCGTCAACTGCCTTTGGTGCTTCCACCATCAACTATAGCTTTATCGCCATGAACTCCACTGCCACTACTTTCTTCACTCTTCTGTTCTGGACCTCCTGCTATGTCATTGATAAAAATAAACAAAGCTTTTCATAAAAATGGGAATTGGAGCTTGTGAGCACATGGGTTTTTAAACTAAAATCTCTTAAAAATCAATTTGTTGGCTTTATCAAATCCTTTTACTTTTCTTGTTTATTTTTTTCCCTTTTTTGTTTGCTTCTCTCTTTCTTTGACTTTCAGTCAGGACACTTCTTTCCTTGCTTTTTCCCACAAGCTAGTGACTTTACATGATGGTCTACTACATGTCATCACTCTAAACACAAGCTATGCCAATTTTTTTATTTTACTACTGATTTTCTTGTGTGTTTTTTATCTTTGGATCTTTTTTCTCCATGTTTTTTTCGTGTATTCTAGCTTGAATATGGTCTGTATTTATAAGATTTAACTAAAGAATCCCCATCCGAATAGTAAACCCAATTTCTTTTAAGCTTTAACCTTAAACCTAACTCAAACCCCACAACTCAGTTCCAATAATTTCATTTAAATTTTACCTCTTATTTTTTCATTTTTTTAGCTTTTCCATTTTTATTATTTTTTATTAGCAAAATAAAAAATAGACCCCTAGATAGATTGAAGTGTCTACACATGGCCTCTAATCGGAGGAGCATTCAAAAGTTTTGAGATTTACAAATCATTTTTAATTTTTTAAAATTTCATGGCCTCTGATCTAAAGAGCATTTAAAGGTTTTGAGATTTGTAAAATGTTTTTAAATTTTTAAAGTTTCATGGCCTCTGATTGGAGGAGCATTCAAACATAAAGTTTTATGGCCTCTAATTAAAGGATCATTCAAAAGTTTCGAGATTTGCAAAACCTTTTAAATTTTTAAAGTTTTATGGCCTCTTATTGGAGGAGCATTCAAAGATTTCGAGATTTGTAAGGCCTCGAACATAATCTCCAAAACATTTTAAATTTTTGAAAAGTTTCATGGCCTTTTATTAGAGGAGCATTCAAAGATTTTGAAATGAATTTTAAAGTTTCATGGCCACTGATTCAATGAGCATTTAAAAGTTTTTGAGATTTAATCTCTAAGACCCCTAGTAAAAAAAACCAAAAAAAAAAAAAAATTTCAAATGCAACATTCAGACAAAATTGTTGTCTATGTCTTTGCATTATTTTTTATTCTTAAAAATATGCAAAGAGGGACAGTTGTAATACGAATTTTATCTAAAATATTTTTCAACATGATTGACTCAGAACTCATTTGCGAACATGGGCCAAGACCATTTAAGAAGACTATTTATGACCAATAAAGAGCTCATAAATTTGCTATTCAAAAATCTAAATTCAACTCAAGTCAAATCCGATCAAGTAAAGTCAAAATTACATAAAACTTGATCAAAATAGATAAGAGCCTAGATCAATTCTAAAAAATCAAAACCTAATCAAAATCAATGTTGTTTAAAATTGAATTTGAGATTTTTCAAAACCTTAAAATTTTCATCGTGTCCGGAGAATGGCTAAATTACCAAAATACCCTTATAAAGGTATTTTCTTAAATTAACCTTTTCGAGCTTGGATTTTTGTGAAACATTTCAGATCTTAATTTTATAATATTTAATAATTTTTGGTGCATTTAAAATCATAGTAGTACCCCGAGAAAGGTAAAATTACCAAAATATCATTATAGGGGTATTTTTGTAATTTAGTCTTCCTGAGCACAAAATTTCATGAAACTTTCTAGATCTTAATTTTATAATATTTCATAATTTTTGGTGTATCTAAAATCATAGCAGTACCCCGAGAAGTGTAGTATTACTGAAATACCTTTACAAGGGTATTTTTGTAATTTGACTTTTTCAAGCTCAAAATTTCACTAAACTTTTCAGATATCAACTTCATAATAATTCATGATTTTTGATACTTTAAAATCTAAAAAATGATCATGGGAACATTGATTTTTAAGAAAATAACCATAAATACCAAAACTTTGCACTATAGGTAAAATGATCTTTTTCATGGGTTTAAGAGGCATAAAAATTCAACATTTACAGTGTTTAATCTGAGCCATTGGATCCTTTGTTGGCTTTTAATTCAAGGGCCAAATATGGCACCTTGGAAATAAAAAAAGAAGGAACTATCGCCTTCGGATGAGATTTTATCTAAGGGCCCTCATTAAGCAAGATTAAAATATCGTATTTCTTAGTAGGGTCTGCCAAATAAAAGCATGGAGAAGAAGCTATAGAATAAGGGAGAAGGAGGATGAGGCTTTGGGTAAAAAAAAAAAAAAAGAGTTAAAAAAAAAACACAAAAGAAAGAAGTTACAAAAAATATAAAGAAAAGCTCCAAGGTGAACAGCCCATACAAAGGCACATGTCTATTATTATATCTTTGTTTTTGCTCCATGTTTATACCTACCATGTTTTATGTTGTTGTTTGTTGATAAAACTTAAAGCTTTATTTGTTCTTTATTTCTGTTTGGTTAGAATTTCATCTTCTTTTTTTGGTGTTGCCGAACAGTTGCTACCTCTTCCAATAGTAGCAACAGTTGGCCTCCTACCACAAAGTTTTCACTTTTCTATCTTTCATGAGTAGTCATTAGTTAGCCTAAGCAAAAATAAGAAAGAACCTAAGAAGTAGCTAAATAACCAAACTATGCTGCTTGGTTCCTATAGGAGGCCATGGTTTGGTTGTTTCTTCAGCTCAGATTACGAAAGTTCCTTCTTTTGTTGGTTGCAGCCATCTCTTTTATTTCTTTTCCTTGCATGTGACTTAGGTTTGTAGTGGAACTAGGAAGTTTTTTTTAGCTAAAAGCTTTGGAAACTATGGAGCTGGCCCTTAAAAGATGAAATAAGAAAGCTACGAGAGCTGAAAGCTTGAACTGATGGCTTTCGGTTATGATCCTTTAGAGTTTTCTAAGAACATCAATTTTCAAGCTTTAGTTCCTTACCTTTTATATGGAAAGAAGTTGTTTTCTCTTAAAATATATATTTATATATATATATTTATATACATAGAACATGGTTGTTTGAAAAGGGATTGATAAGGGGAAGAAAAAATTTAAGGTCCAAGTTTTGTCTCTAGCTTATTGTTTTCACATGAGGGAGGGTCCGTGTTGGTTTATACTTGTTGATTTTTCAAACATGATGAACACATATGCTATAGCAAAGAAATAATGAAAGTATAATTATTCAATTATAATCAAAATTATTTCAATGCAAAACAATATTCTTAATCCAAACATATGCAAGTATTCAATAATATATTTCAATCAAAATAATACAGGCATTTGTAAAATACATGAGCAATCTACCTAATTAAAAATATGCAACCATTTAGGCATTATTTGGTACCTGTCATCTTAATTATCTCAATTAATGAACATGTATATAAATTTATAATTTATAATTCATAATCTATGAGTTATATCAATTAAAAATCAAGAAATCAACATAGCTAACTTATAGTCATGTTCAAAGATTCAAACAAATATTCATGCTATAAAAACTATTAATCAAAGCAATCAAGAACTAAGCATGAATATTTATCAATCCAAGCATTTAACAAAGTTAAGACACATTCTATCAAGTAGCTTGGTGATTAATTTGTGCAAAGTGTTCACAATAATATATCATTTTTGCACATATGAAAGCAAGCATTTATCCAATTATGCATTAAACATTACAAATCATAGGTGCATAGTATAGATTTAATACAATTACCTTATTCTTATCAAGTTATGTTGTTAAGCTCATTGTAGTTGAGTTAGACTTTGAATCCTCCATTCCACTTCATTTGGGTAAAACTAGGCTTAATTGATAAGGATGACATGCTTTGCTTGCTATACTTGAAATTCCAAAAATGTAAGGTCATTCATACTCATTTCAAGTTCTTTTAGCATAGACTTAGAAAATATTCTTAACAAAGAAATGTTCATTAATAGCATCAAGAATATCAATTAATAAAAATTATACCAATTGTAAGAAATAAATTTTCATTTTCTAAGTCATTATAGGCAAAAGAAAATTTATTCACTAAGCACAAGCTGCCAATTGCAAGGGAGATATATACTTAAGTTAGAGGTCATATATCAATTTAAACATCAAATAGCACAAGAATGGCACTAAAGCAAAAGTTCTTAAGTAATGTGCAAAAATCAAACCTTTTAGATCATTCATGAACACATAATAGACATATTCAATATTCAATATTCATATATATATATTTAATAAATCACCAAGAAATATATCAAAATGAATTTTAGGCTATATGAAAACTACAAACTCAAAGAAGACATATTTATCATCAAAAACATATTCAAGAAAATTTTAGCACAAAAGCATAAATATATCTACACAAATTATAGGCCATTATCAACAATGACTTAAGCTAAAAATAAGCATCATAAGAAAATCATTTATTTAAGCCATATTGCAACCATGTCAAGTTAAGAAAAAATCATATTATCATATATGCATACACTTGACAAGAACAATAGATGAACCAATAACATATATCATTTACAAGCAAGTAATTCATCATATTCAAAATCATAAATCAAGAGATATATCAATTGAGCATAAAAATCTAAAATATTTCACAAAATTAATAAAACAAGTTAGCACAAGAGCAAGTATATTTAAAAATATTTTAAAAATCAAGAAAAAATTTAAGTATTTTCAATTCCTAAACATTAAGGTCAAGTTGAATCAATCATCATATGAACACATGTCTTGACCAAAAACATAGATGAACAAAGAATCAATATATATCTTTTAAGCACATAAAGTTCATCAATTCATCAACACAAGAGAAAAATAAATCTTGAATTAATAAGGATAAAGAATTAAATCATATTTCAAGATTATTTAATAAGAAGTGAAGAGATGAACAATCAAACATCAATATTTATTATTTAAGCATAAGATGATCATCAATTTTTAAAATCACAAATCAATAGTTAAAACAATTATGTATAACACAATTAAGTTTAAACAATTCACAAGATCCAAACAATATAAACAAATTGAGCAATTTTAAACATCATGGTCATATAGGCATGTTTAACAATCACAAATCAATATGTATAAAAAATCACAAAATCATTTCCATCATGCCAAAATCATTCATACAAATATATTTATGCAAAATATAATAGGATAAATCATTCAAAGCTTAATATTTCTTAGATTTTTATTTTTGATATCTTGAAGCTCATTTTTTACTTGAAAAAGAGCTTAATAAATTTCATAACTAGTCAAGCTTATTTTTAACCAACTTGAACCATTCCAACAAGTTTCAAATGACAAAACAAAGTTGCTCAAGTGGTCATTTGGCATTAAAAACAAGAAAATTAAAAAGTCAATTCTTAATCCCATATTTCCTTTAAAAAGGCTATTAAGATAAACAAATATGTTTAAACATACATTTAAGTTCTTCAAACCATTTAGAAAAGTTTTATATCACAATTTAAATTGTCTAAATAGTTTTTATGCCCATGTATGTTCAAAAATAAGATTTGATCTTTTAAGTTCAACAATCCTTTCAAACTTGCATGTAACATTATGAAAAATTAAAACCGATGCAAGTTATCAAGTTTTTTTTGTTTGAGCAAGTTTAAATTATTGAATTCAAGATATTCAAAATTCATTTTACAATTAAAAGCTTGGTAAAATAAAATTTCATATTTTAAGGCTTGACTTTAGCAAAAATCACTTTCAAAGCAAAATATAAAGTTTTAAAATCATTAAGCTTTGAGTGCTCCCTCTAAGTTTGTGCATAAATATGAAGACAATTAAGCCCCCATAAATAATCACACCAAGCATTAAAAAAAATTCACTTACAAAATTATGCTCAAGCAATTTAACACCACAATTAATTTCAACAAGCAACTCAAACATACTTAAGAGCAAAGTAAATGCATATTCAATTCAAGCTCACATTTTCTCAAGATTATGCAACATATGTTTTGTAATCAATGTCAACAAAATTTTGCATAATCAATCAAGCATTCAAATTTCATTAAAAATAGGTAACTAAATTCAAATTTTTTTCAAATAAAGTTTAGAGGTTACCCATCTCTCCATTGTATGTCTAGAGTTCCAATCTTCAATCTTACAATGTAGCTTCTTGCTCTAGCACACCTACAAGAGACATTTTTTTATTTGATTTTTAGTACTCAAATTGCTTTGAGTCCTTGAAAGTTAGTCACCAAGTCTCTTATTCCTTTTGGAACCCACACTTGTTTAATTCTAAATAGAACTTTTCTCTTTATGAGATAAGTATGGATAGTATGACCATGAAAATTACAAAAATTATATTTAATCATTTTAGCACTTACACTCTTAACTAAAACCTTGTTTCATTCATCAAACATTAATTTCTTTTTCAATCAAAATTTTCTTTTTTCTAAAATTTTACACCTAATTTGAGAGGCTTTTAAATCTATTTCAACTTTTCATTTGTTTTCCAAATATTCTTGTACATAAAAAATTCATTTCAACTTTTAATTTTGAAATCATTTCTTATGTTTCAAATGCATATTTTCAAACTCAATTACTAAATCATTATAAGCATCTTGTAACTCACTAAAAATATAAGAGTTTGAATTACAAGAGTTAGAGGTTACCTTTGGTTCCTCAATATCCATGAGACATTATGCATGTTGGTTGAAAATTTATCGTTCATGTAGCTTATCCAACTTTTTTCATATTTCATTAGAGGTTGAGTATCTTGAGACCAAGTTGAAGTTATAATAATCTAAAACTCCATAAAGAATGCACTTGGCCTTTGCATCATCTATTATTTACCTCATGTAGTTTGCATCATTTGAAGGAATTTCAAGCTTTTTTTCAATCATATTCCAAGCTCTTAAATCTTGGGCTATTATGAACATCTTCATCCTTTTTTTTCTATTCACAAAATTCAAATTTATCAATCATAGGAGCTTTGAGGACTTCTTCATAATCTTGAAATCAAAATTGAGCCATAGGATCTTTACTTAAGATGGTTAAACCTACCAAAAAGACCAAAGCTTTGATACCAATTGTTAGCTTTTTAGGTGAGATGGTGATCCAAGAGGGGGGTGAATTGGATTTCTCCAAATTCATCACAAACAGATAATTTTAATATAATTAAAAGAAAATTAAAACAATAAGCACTTTTCCTGAAAATACAATGCAAACAATAACAATTAATGAACCTAAAATCAAATATAAACAATAATAAAATTTAAGGAGATAGGGATAGAAACATCAAACATAATAATTTATAGAGGTTCAATCCTTCTCCATAAGACACCTATGTCCTCTCTTATTGGTTGTCTACACCAAGGCTTCAATCTATTATTGAAGAAAAACTCTTACAAGATACAAACCTATCTTGTACTAAATCTTTATCTTTTTCTCAAGGCTTAGATAGCAACTTTTACCCTTACAATATCAAAATGATACCTTACCTCTTGTTTATAAGATAACCCAAATAATTATTACAAACTAAAATACCTCTTAATATTGAGTGTTTACCTAATGAAGCATAAAGAAAATGATGAATGAAACACAACAATATTTTGGATACAAGAAATACAAAGTATATTGAATTTAAGCTCTAAAACTCTTGATTTTTTTAGAGAATAAAAGTATTACTTGTTTGATCTTGCTTTTTTAATTCATCAACCTTCTTGGTGTGTTAGAGTGACCAATTTATAGAGAAATTGAAAAGCTAGCCATTGGGGATGCTTTGGATGAAGGAAATAGCCGTTGAAAGCTTGAGAACTAGCCATTAGAGTTACTTCAAGGTTGACTCGATCGATCCCTTCCATGAGGGGATCGATTGGTTCAAGTTTTATGCCATTTACACCTTTGAAAATCATGACCTGATCGATCCTTTTTATGTAAGGGATCGATTGGTTTAAGGGGGTGATCGATCCCATACATAGGGTGATCGATCCCGTCTTGCCTTTTCAACACAAAGTTTAATTTTGTGTAAAAAACCAATCAATCTCTTCCCTAAAGGGATCGATCTTGTTCAAGTTGGGTGATTGTTTCCTATTTTGCACTCTACTTACTAATTTGATCATATCTTGAGTTATACAAATCCAAATTAAAAACTATTTAAAGATTTAGAAAGTAGACTTAAAGAGCTTTTTATTCATATAAGATTCATCACCTATTTCATTATGTACGAATTATAGTAAATTTTTAAAATTACCCATTGTGCAGTTTTTAAATAATTGCAGAGTGTCTAGCAAAAATTTTAAATTTTTTCTTAGAGAAATTGGATTTTGATTTGTTTGATCCATTAAAAAGTAGACTCAAAGAGATTTCCAACCATATAAAATACAAATATTAAAACTTTGTGAATTAATGCAAAAAAATAAAACAAGTTCAATGTTGGAAAAACTTTGTTCTTATAAAATAGCTTTCTTAAGTTAATCTATTTCTTAAAACCAATATTATCAAAATTTTATTATGTCCAAAATGAATAAGTTCACTTTAAAAACAACAATTGGACTTTCAATTAAGCTCAAATAAATAATGTTTAAAGATAGTTTTGATTTGACAAATATGAAAACAAAGAAAGGTTTGTTTAAGCTTTGAAAATCATATTATTTATTTAGTACCAAAATATAAAACTTAAGAACATATACTAAATAAATCTTTTTCAAAATCTTGATTAAGTTTATTTAGCTTAATGTTTTGTCATTTCAAAATAAGGATCAATTCAAGGCTAATAAGATTATATTTTTGAGATAAAAATGCAGTCTTTGTTGAAAACATAAAAAAATATTATTTTTCAGAATTCAATAACAACAATGTTTTTAATATTGAAACTCAATCTTTGTTAAAAAGACAGTGTTTTTAAAATAAAAACACAGTTTTTGTTGAAAAAATGAAAAATATATTTTTTAGAATTTAATAAAGATGATGTTTTTAAAATAAAAACGTAGTCTTTGTTGAAAATATAAAAAAAATATATATTTTAAGATAAAAATATAATCTTTGTTGAAAAGATAATTTTTCTAAGATAAAAATCACAGTCTTTGTTAAAAATATGAAAAAAAAAATAAAACTTAAAATATCTTTATTTAATATTATTATATATAAAATCTAAAATATATTTATTTAATATTATTACACATAAAATTTGTTTCAAGGGTTCGCCTTGAAAACTCTCAAAAGGAAGATTCACCACTCTTTTCCAACACCATATCGACATTACCGCGGAGATCGATTAGTTTATTTTCTCTACGTAAGGACAATAAACATTAGGATAGTAATTAGACTTGTACTATTGTATTTGTTGAAAATATAAAAAAATTATTTTTTAGAATTATTTAGTTTCAACAAAGATAATGTACTATTCAAGTATCGCGTTCACATGTCAATATTATGAATGTCACATGTTATTTACGTGTTATTAAGGATAATATAATAAATGATTTTATTAGGTAATTATATATTTCTATAAACTAAACACAAAATTTTATAATTCTTAAGTCAACAAAACCTAAGAATCATATATTCTTTTTTAATATTACTTTCTCCTTAAATCACTTTTTTTTCCCAAAAATCTAAGAATTCGTGAATCAAACACCCCAGAAGGTGCACAATCTCAATACTCAAATCTCTTTCATATATCTTAATCTCCATAGGAATGATCTCTACTTACTTTTTTTATTACTCGATTATGATTATGTGCATTTGTAGATTTGCTCTCATCACATGGACCATGCGTTTTGTCTCCAATTGGCATCCGATTCACAATAGAAACTTGTAATTCTCCATTTTCTTCCCCTTTCAAATAAGACTTCTATATCGACACGTAACTTCAACCAAACCTCCTTTCATATCATCACCAACCTTCCATTTGTCCTATAACAACTTACTCGAAACACACCCTCATATTGCATTTTCTTCTAATTTTATCAAGCTCAGCTACTTGTAGAATAGTTTCACTCAAAAACACCACATTAAAATCTTTTCTCTTCAACATTTTGTGAAAAGTATGAATTGTTTGTGGGTTCCCAAGCCCACAAAAGTTCTAATTATGCATTTTATTGTTCCTAGCAGTACAGGGAACTAGTCTTCACTGCTTGACATGATGTAAGTGATACCTTTCCCAAGGATTTAAATAGCGGTCGCGGTAATGTTTTCGATCACATCGCATTTATCATGTTTTCGGATATAACGGAGATCATTACGGTCATCGCGGTCGTGAAATTTTTTTTTTATTTTGCATAATTTGTTACAAAATATAATAATTATAATTATAATTATAAAAATTTTTGTTTAATGTTTTTTTTAAACAGTTTATGACATCTATGTTTTTTATTTTCTAAAAAAATTATTCATAATTTTATTTAGATTATAATAAAAACATTTATATTTGATTTAGCAATAAAATTTTTACTTGAGTCAAGTTCATATTCAAAATTAATTCTAGACAAATCAAAATATTAACTAAACATAATACGTTAAATACCAAACATTTATTTTATTAACTAAACATAATACGTTAAATACGTTAAAATAGTTTTTGAATGATTGCTATTCAAATGAAGTTATTTTAAATCACTTATTGAAAAGATTACCTTAATAATAAGATCTTTTTAGTGATTAAATGATTATAATAATCTTGAAAATAGTATCAAATGCTACTTTAAATGTTAGAGTTTGGAGAGGATTTCCAGCTATTTTTTTTAAATTTTTTCATAGATACGTCATTGTAAATTAAATATTAAATATTTTTATTTAAATTTTTTAAAAAAAGAGATATGATTTTATAAATATTTATATTGATAAAAATGGAAGAAAATAAATGTTTAACAAAAGATATATCAATATTAATATAATTAAATAAAAATATTTTCTTAAAATAAGATTAGCTTTAACACAAGTAATTTTTAATTACTTATGATTTTTAATATGTTTAGCTGAAAAATCTTATTGACATTAAATGATTTTAGTTCTACTTTTAAATTCGAGTTATCTTTTTAGTGACAAATGATTTTTTATGAAATTATAAGTACAAATAAAAATTATAATCAAATATTACATTTATATATAAAATAAATTTTGAATAATTAGTAAATAAATAAGAATATTGGACAAAATTAATGTAAAATTGAACTAAACTAATACACAATGAGACTCAAGATTTTAAAATTTTAAAAAATTTTCTTTACTAATAAGCCAAGGCACTGCTAGCAATTACAAGTGATTATTATTTATTACAGTAAATAATATCCCTATACTCAAATTTTGAGGGCATATTAGTCCCTAAGTTTCAAAATGTAATATATTGGTCCATCATTTCAAGTATCATAACGAATTGGTACCATTCTATCAACTTATCCATTAATTTCATCATTAAATACTGTTTGATGCAGCAATTAAAAAGAAAGAAACAAAAACAAGAAACAAGAAAATGAAAAAGAAAATAATAATAATAATAATAATAGTAAACATTTTTTGAAAAAAAGTTAGTAATATATTTTGCAAAATAATATAATTTGATATAAGTAAATTTCAAAATATTTTTAATATTTTATTTAAAATTATTTTTTGTTTCTTATTTTTATACATAATATAGATTTTTAACAAATTTACAAATATTATAATTTTAATAAAATAATTTTTAAAATTACTATTTTTAGGAATTTTTTATTTTAAAAATATATATTAATAAGATTAATCAAATATTATAATTTAAAATAAATAAATTTAAAATTCTATTTTTAATAAGTTTTTGTTTTTTATTTAATTTTTAGATATAATATATTTTATCTAGTTTTATAATTTAAAATAAATAAGCAAATGAATTTTAAATTTTAAAAATTGGATAATATATTTAAGTGTAAAATAAATAATCTTCAAAATTTTTAATTTTAATAGGTTTTTATTTTTATATATAATATTTATTTTTGAAATTAAATACAAAATTAGTAAACACGTGTCGTCAACAAATATTTTGGGTCATACTTAATGGAGATACATCGTTAAAAGTTTGGGACTAACAAATAAAATTTAAAAATATAGAAACAAAAACGATATATAATCTAAAATTTAAAAATTACAGGTGTTATTTGCTCTATTTATTAAGATTTAAAAAATAATGCTTTTATTTTTTTATTATTTATTTTTTATATTCAAAAAATTATTTTCCATTTATTAAGCTTTTATTGAAAAATCAAAAGATAAATAGTAAAATCACCAAAATTACACTTTCGAAAAAAAAAAAAAACAAAATTACACAATCAATATAAGACAACCTCTTTTATTACCATAAATGCCACCGTTCAATTAGGGTCTCGCTGTAGAGAATGCTTCAAATCCTTCTCGTTATCTCATCTGTAGCAGAAACTCGCTAATCTGTGCTCATATTGCGAAAGGTAAATTTTTTTCACCGATTCTGTCTCCACCTAGGCTTTTCTTTTATTTCGGGTTTTCAATCTATTTGTTGTTATTTTGGTTAATTCTTCTAATTTAAAATCTTATAAGCTTCAAATTGGGTTGGCATCTTTCAGCGAATCGGATTGCTTACGATCCCTTGGCGATAGGGACCGTGTGATTGAGTTCGAATATCTCAGTAACAGGAGGCCTCCAAAAGCCAGAAGCTAAACCCCAAATACGGTTGTGACCTGTACAGTACAAGCAACTACTTAGTACTATCAATTGCTTCAATCTTTTGGGTAATGCCCTATCACCATTAAAACTATTGTTATGTTAAGTTTTGTGCTTTTGATTTTGCTTTCTTTGACAGTGTACCTACAATGTTTAAACATGTATGGAATTCATTGGCAAAAAAAAAAAAAAATCATGTTTGGAATTCAATGCTCATTTTTTTTAGCTCAGTCGTTGCTTTCTTTGGCTCATTTTGGAATTTTATGTGTTTCAACAAGTGATAATATCCCTATATTAGCACTGCACCTAGAACTAGAAAGCTAGAAATTTCTTCTTGATTGCATTTTCTTTACTTTTTTTGGTTAAATTCGTTGCTTTGATTTATGGCATATGTGTAATTCATTTGATGGTTTGGGTTTCTTTAATTTAGTTCATTTTCAGGGATCATCTTCCTCTAAATTTGTTAATGCCATAGTTTCTAAGCATTAGTATGTGGATTGTTTGTGCTTTATTCATTTTTATTTTATGTTCAGGAGTTTAGATTCGAAATTAGACGTAACCAAGGATCGGGTTACCCACCCAGGCCCCAACTTGGGAATGCTTGGGCATAGATTTTTAGACCCTTTCTGGCCTATTTTTTTTCTGTAGGAATATATTTTTATTTAATTAATTCTAAGACATTTAAAATATTAAAATATTATTATTTTTTTTTTGGATAAATGAGATTTATTTTCATCCAAAGAACCAGGTTAGATTGCTATAAAGAGTACCAGCATTACTGAGCAGCAAGCTATTCATAACATCAAGAAAAAGACAATAACAAAACATAGTTATACCATCTTATCCTCTAGCCCTCTGTTTTGAACAAGCATTTTATTTACATTGTCCCCTTGGATCTGTTGAAGTTCATGAAGTCTACATCTGACAGCGTTTGTAATTTGATTAAGGATAAAAGAGATGGTGTGGGTTCTCTTGTCATGCTGCTTACTGTTTTTCTCCATACAGATAAACTAGATATAAACATATTAAAATATTAGTATAAAATAATATTATGTTATTTTAATAATGAAATAATTGTTAAATCGGTGGGCTGGCCTTGGGCTTGCTGTTGTGGCCCCGGTAGGCCCAGCCTTTTGGGACCAGAATCTAAATGATTTCTTTGCTTTTTCTTGCTCATTTTCTCTGTTCTTTTTTTTTTCTTTTTTTGAAAATTTGTAGTGATGGGATAAAACAATTGTCAGCGATTTTTGCTGCTTTGTTCCTCTAGTCATTCGCATACACATCTCCTTGCATTTCTTAAATATTTTTTTTTTCTGGACCTGTGGAGCATATTTGTTCTTGCCTAATCCCTAACTTAAGACCTTAACCAAAACCCTCTGGCCTCATCTTAATCTCTAAATCCCAACTCTAGCACCTAGCCATAACACTAAAGAGCAAAACCCCTAAACCTACCTAACTAGATGGTGATTTTTTCAGGGAAAGGAAGCTCACCACAGTTTTGCAGTACATATGTGGTCAGCATGCTTCCTTTTTCTACCATCTAATTTATATGCATTATATTTGTATGATTTTTTTAAATATAGTCTGATGGAATCCTAAGCAGATAAATCGAATGAAGCAATCAAAGGATCCGTTTGAAGCAGCATTGGAGGAGCAAGAGGAATCACCACCTGATTCCCCGGTTGGTCAGGATGAGTTGAACAGCCAAACTCCAATTGAAACCCAGAACCAAACTGTTGTTGGACACAATATTCTTGTAGATGATGATGATTATGATGACATTGGCACCAACATTGATAATCCCTCTCACCCATCATCCAGTTCAACTCCTATGTTGCTCTCCACTAGTGTTAACGCTAATGTTGCTGCTGCTGCTGCTGTCACCAGTAAGAACAAAGAATATGATGATGATGAAGAGGAGGAAAATGTGGACGTTGAGCTTAGCAAGTTCCCTTCTAGTGCTGACCCTGCTAAAATGGCCAAGATGCAGTGAGTTTCCTTTTTTTTTCATGCTTGTTATTCCTGTTCTACTTTGCAGGTATTTATATAAGGAGAAACAGACATGTTTTGTAGTATTTATATGATCAAGTATAACTGTTTCAAAATTGATGCTCTCCTGCTCCATACTTTGATGCCTTTCTCTAATAATTAAGGGGGCATCCAACTAAAGCTGTTATATTTCTTCTTCTATTCAGGGCCATTTTATCACAATTCACGGAGGATCAGATGAGTAGATATGAATCTTTTAGGAGATCTGCACTTCAAAAGTCTAACATGAGAAGGGTAGGCTTCTGAGCAGATTTTTTTCTTTGGGGGGGGGGGGGTGTTCTTTCTCAAGATTTTTTTTATTATATGGTGGATTTATAATTATTTGTTGTATCTTTTACATGCTTTACATTCTGAACTTATTTTATGCTTCTTTCAAAAGATAAAGGTGATCTCTTAAACTCTGGACATTTCTGTTTTTTATTTTGTATTTTTTTTCATTTGCATGAGAGTGACAATTAGCTGAAAATTTTGCCTATATTGATAAATGGACTCGAGATTCATTGTGGCTTATGTACTAGCTGCGATAGTTCCATGGCTCATTTAGGCATTTCAATATTGTAAAACATGATTTGATTATACATTGACTTCAGGTTTGTTCTGGTGTAAATACAGTTGTTGGTAAGCATCACTGGAAGCCAGAAAATTTCTTTACCAATGACCATTGTTGTGTGTGGGATAGCAAAAATGTTTGTTGGTGAACTTATTGAGACAGGTATGTGCACTTTTCTCCTAAAGCAGTAGTGTTGAGATTTCATTTTCGGACACAATCAGTTTGATTGAAATAGAAAACAAACAGAACAAAACTTTTCAAATGGAAGAATACTTGTAAGTGCAGCAATTTGAAGCTTTCTCAATTAATTACGTTGTCCACAACCAATGCAACAAATGCTACAATCCAATATATGGCTTCGTGATAAAAAGATCATCAATCCAAATTTAAACAGCAAATTTTATTTTTCATTATTTTTGTTGTTTGCAGCTAGAATAGTCATGACGGAGAGAAAAGAATCTGGACCAATCAGGCCTTGCCACATCAGAGAAGCATATAGAAGATTGAAGCTTGAAGGCAAAGTGCCTAAGAGATCAGTGCAAAGGCTCTTTCGCTAGGTGGATCAAGAAACAAGCTTGTTCAACATTTATCAGGTGTTTTACCTGTTACATGGTTTGCAAATCTGACAACACTTACGTAATTTCTTTTCAATCTTATGTTACCTTTCGTCCTTTCTTCTTTTCAGTGTAGAGGTAGTTTGATGCTTGTAGGCTATAAAGCCACTGGCAGGTGGATAGAATTAATGTTTGTTTTATGTTTGTGTTATACTGTGGATGTCCATTTTTGTTCAGCTCCAAAACCTTAAGTACAACAGAGACAGTTTGCAAAAAGTGAGGGCTATTCAGGCCCATTTTCTTGATCATAAGAGCTTTGAAATTTGAAATTTATTGATGTTGCCATTGCTTATGATTTCAATCTGATGCTCACTGGATAACAGTTTTTAGGGGGGCTTTTCCCCTACTGGGAATGAAGCATATGTTAACTTTGTTTGTTGGAAGAAACTCGTCATTCTGTAGCACTGGCCGCTAGAGCGCTATTCTCGTATTAACATGCACCGCAAAAGAGCTTATTATATATATATATATATATATATATATAAAATATTATTGCATCAACTTGGAAAGAGGGGCTCATGACAGGGATTAGCATGGAATTCCATAGCCCCATAATTTTAGCAGGTATTTGTGCGTAATACACTGTGCATCCGGTTTAAGTTCTTTTGCAAGGTATATGATGGTATGTTGCACTTCTTTGTCAAAGTAGGGTATAATTTATGGAATTATGATTGCCTACAACTTTTCACAAATTCTAGCCTACAATATTTTTGTTGTATATTTTGTTTTCATCACAAATTTTCATTGTCATGCTGCTAAGTAGATTAGTTGTCGATGTTAAAATTTCTGCACTTAGGACCAGCATATCCCGCCCTTGGTATGACTGAACAAATTGTTATACTCTGCTGAACCTGTTATGATTATTGATGTGTCTGATGATAAGGTTACATCGAGATATACAAACCAAGCCGTTTGGATCCACCGAGAAGCATTTCATTGTCCCAAGTTACAAACACAAACGTATTGATTTCCTTCCTCTCAGAATGTATATAAATCACCAATGACAACTTTATACAGCATAGTATTAGTACAACCTAAATTTTCCTATTGATTTTACCAATTCTAGACCTCATGGCTTTCACCCTCATCCACATCAGACTTGGCACCCTCGTCCACGTTGGGGGCGGCAATTGGGCAGGTTAAATCGTTGAGTCATATTTGAATTGTTCCGTATTCAAATTAGATAGGATTAGTACTCGGATGGATTATTTAGGTTTGAGTACGATGCATTCAACTTATTTCAAGTTTAAATTGTTACCTTTTAAATTTAAATAAATTTAAGTTTGGATCATCCGATAAGTCTTTCAAGTTTCAATTCGTTTTGATTAAGCTTTGAGATGAACATTAAGGTTATTGGGCTTTTTAATCAAAAACCAAATTGGATTGAGTTTCGATAAATTGGTTGGACTATTCAACTCTAACTTAAATAAAGTTTATTAGGTGAAATTTTTAATTTAAAAATGGTTCAATAAAAATTTTAATAAAAAATCCAAATAGATAGATTAATATAAATCAATGAAAAGAATAATAATATGTGAAAAATATTAAAATGCAATTTATAACATAAATTTGATCGATATTTATTTAACAATAAAAATTATATCAAAATTTTTATTAAGAATATTTATCTAATTAAAAAGTATTTCAGATTTTATTAAATTTTTTCTCAAATTTTGCATACTTAATTTATATAATAAGATCTTTTTAATCTATCATTTTTATTTATTTTTATTCATTGTTAATAAAAAAATTTTAGAAATTTTATTTAAAGAACTTCTAAAGTTTTTTCAAACATAACATGGCAAAGTTGGAATGCGATACTGGTAGTCCGTGAATGCTCTTTATGCAATCCTGATATCATATGATTTTCAATGAATTTCTTATCTTTATCCAAAACAAAAAGAGGAATTTACCTCGTCTGTTTTGCCTGCAACACTACATATGAGTCTATATATACGTTAGATGTATTAATAAAGAACATACCAACGATTATTCATTTTTTCTTTAATGATAATTTTAACGTTTATTTTTTTTATACACTAAATTTGATAGGAAACAAAAAAGAAAAATGGAAGTAATGGAAAAAAAAGGTGAAAAAGCCAAAAGAAAAAAAAGAAGGAAGGAAAATTATTTATTTTTCTTTGCAATGAAAGAAAGAAAAATAGAAAGAAAGAAAAAAAATTATAAATTATAAATAAAATTATTGATTTAAATTAAATATATTAATTTTCTTTTACCCCTTGAATAGAGAGAGAATAAATTTTATATTGTGGACAAAATACATTTCCTGTGGATAGGAGCAACGGCACAATTCGGGAAAGATTGGCGAATCCTTTCACTCCACCGACGGTGAACAAGAGAATAATATTCTTTTATTATTATTATTATTTTTTTGTCAACAAATTTTTCTAGTGTCAGAAACTTGAAATTTGTCTGAAAATATAGAAACTGGTATACAAATTCTGACTGTTTCCAGCTAATTATGACTTACATAGTTCCTCTGTTTGTTTTAAAGGATTAATATTAACCACAGCTTCTTTGCCAAAGAGAGAATACTTGAGCTATTCAGCATTTGCAATTTGCATCAATCAAAAGTTAAATGCCCCACTGCTTAAATCTTGTGATATCTGACAGTGACATTGACCAAGAGTTGCAAGAAATACTTGGTGGCTAGAGGGTCAACCTTTCCACTATTCCTTAATTTGTTCTCATTTTTCTTCATATTCATGACAGAAAATTTATGTTTATCCTTTAAATGATGGGATGATGAGCTCATCTCTATTGCTACCTTTCAGAAGCTATGAAAATCTTCTTTCTCTCTTTTTTGGTCTCAAAATGCAAATCTCTTCTTTCACATTATAATTGGACTGTTTACCGTTATTACAGGCCGTGAATGACACTCTACAATTGATAAAATCCCATTGGATTGCTTACATAGAAGAAAATTTGACTAGGTTTTCGGCTTATATATGAGATACTGATATGACTTTGCAGGCTGTTGCATCAGCCACCTGGTGCTTTCCTGGACTAGAAGATTTGGTGTCCTCTCATTTTATGGTTTGAATTACACGTGAAAGGTTATGTTCTTTTCTTTTCACAATCAAAGAAAAGGAATTGCATTATGATGCCCCAATATGATGTGATAACACTACTTTTATTTTTGCTAAGATTTTACCAGGAAATGATCATGACCGCCAGGTTTGTGTAGCGTTTGATGCATTGTATATGTAGCTAGTAGTCTTTTTCCTCTTCGGATTCCACTCCAGGGTTTCGTGTTTGGATGAGTTGCAAATAGAATGCTGATTCAATGAGAATTAAGACAATCCACCAAAGGCCAATATGCTTCAAGGATTTCGGCCATTTTTGATAAGTGGGGAAGGTGAAAACTGGATAGGAAGCCAGTAGCTTATCAATTTATTGGTGATTTTGATTGTAGAATAATATATAATCCACAACTTAATTCAATTGACTTCATGCAACTATCTTTAAAAATTATATTTAGTAGATTTAGAGTTTGAATTGGAGCACCTAAAATCCTTTTTCTTATTTCGAATCTTATGTACCAAAAAATAATAATAATAATAATATGCCACTCTCACTCATATAATTTAGAGATCCTGACTTTTTTTTTTTTTTCCATGCAATTGACATCTCTCATAGCAATTCTATCTATTGTAACAGGCTCCTCCACATAGACTTGGCTGACGATGTCAAGATATAGGCCTCCAAATCCACTTAACCTTAATAGAAACTATATGTCTGGCATGTCATTGAACTATTTTCCCCAAAGATAGACAGAAATTAGAGGATATTGATTCTCTGATCTGGTATATATATATAGGATGCTGTAGTCTCGTTCTTTTATTTCTTTTAATTGATATGGAAGATTATCAATTAAATAACTCATAAAAGGAAAATAACTGATAAATGAAGTTTCAAAATGGAAGATTATACAATTTCGGAGAAGAACAGAACATGTTCTTAGAATTTACTGTTTTTCTTCAAGCTTAACCAATAGGTCAGATTTAAAATGCAGTTGCAGTAGTATTTTTGGTCATATTATTCTTATTAGGATTATAGACATAACGAATAAGATAGTAATAGTCATACTTATTGCGATCCTGATTTTTTTTTTTTAATTTTCACAATTTACCATAAAATGAAACAAAGAATCAGTTTGATCATAATAATTTGAGAAATAATTTAACACATTGATAGTGGTGTTTTTTAACTCTATGAGCGGGATTAAAATGATAATATATCCCATTTTTTTTAAAGTTAATTATTTTAAATATAAAAGGGATGTTCTATCATTTTAATTCCGCTTGTGGAGTTAAAAAATTTCACTGTCAATATAGTTGATAATTTCTCTAATAATATTTATTTATGATATTTAAAATAATTTATGATATTTTAATCTTATATTTATAAGTTAAAATAATTTTTTTCACATATTTTAATTATAACTTAAAATCGATATGCTCATTTAAAATATATATTTTAATATATTTATGAATTTTGTAGATATAAATGCTCTGAATACATATGATGAACAAAATATTTTATATACTGTTAAGCTTATAATTTAATTTAATTAGAAAAATAATATTATATATATATTTTTATAACATATATGTCATAACATAAAAATTCATGGATCTATTGTTAGACATGGATTAGAGGAGTTACCACCAATCTTTTTTGTTTATGTGTGATTGATCACCTGACTGAATTTGTCATATTTAAAGAGGAGTCCTAAGATTGACTTGGGTATCTTTAAATAGTAAATTTTGATATATAAAACTAGAGTTTAGGTTCGAAAGTATGATTATGTATGAGGAAGGTTATAGTACCTTCACAATGTCCATCAAAAGATGGTATCGGTTTGATCTCAAATTATCTCAGCCTTAAAAAATATTTATGCTTTTACCAAAATATTTAGTATTGAGAATTAATCTTAAAATTACTCCAATAATTTGGTAGAAATTTAAGATAATTCTCTCACCTTAGAAATATTCATGGAGATTAGTGTCTTACTTTGAAGAAGTTCCATCGTCGAATTTAATAAAGTATTTTGTTCTAAAATATTAGTAGAGATTTTCAATAGTTTAGTAGGACTTACTTTGAAGTAAATCTCCCAAGATTTTATTAAAAAAAGATTCATAAAAGTTTTTCTTTTTTAGAAAATTCATTAAATCTCTCAATAGTTTAGTAAGACTTAATTTGAGAAGTAATCCTTCAATAGTTTGGAGGATAAAAATTATTTTATTTTTTAATTTTTTTTCAACACTATTTTTTTTGAAAAAATGATTTTTAGAATTTTTCAATAGTTTAGTGGATTCCATTTTAAAAAATTAAATCGATGAAAATTCTCTAATAATTTGATAAAATTCATAAATTTATTTTGTAAGGATTTTATTTGAAAAAGATTTTTTTATTACAATTTTTTTGTCTTATTTGAAAAGATTATTTTCTGTCTTTATTATTTGATTCTTCTGTTTTCCAGAAAGAACCAGTAAAATTAAATAAAAAACTAAAAATGAAATAAAAACTTAAGATAAATAATTAAAAATAAAATCAAAAAATGAAATGAAAATTAAAAAAGAAAAACCTACGATTCGGGTCAAGTCAGAGCATGGATCGACGCACGGGTCGATGAGTTAGTGCGGGGATCCTTGGCTATCAAAACAGTGTTATTTTGGCACCATATAAAAACCATTCCCTTCTATTTTTATTCAGAACTACCCGACTCTCTCTTTCTCTAATCTATAATTCTTTATCTTTTTCTTTAAGAAAATCCAAAAATTCAATTGAAAACTAGGTTTGGCCACTAGTTTCTGGATAAATGATCGAAATCTCACTAAAAAACTCAAATTTAGTCAAAAAACTATCAAAAAATTTAAAGTTCATCCTTTAAACCTAGATTTTTCTTATGAACATCCAAAAATTTTCGGATTTCCATATTTTTTCAAAACTACTCCTCAAATTCAACCCTGAACTTAAAAACCTAAGTCTCAATCCAGAAACTTTAAATCCAACCCAGAAATCCCGAAAATTGAACCCAAAATCTCAGCACTCAAAATTTCAGAACCTTAAACACTAAGTCTTTTCTTCCTGAATCCATCGTTTTCTAAAAATCAACTGTGTAACCCTTAAAATCTATAGTACTATTCTCTATGATGTTGGTTTCATTTATAAACAATGTCCAATGCCAATTTAGGGATTGAACAGAATCCAATCCCAAGATTCAAGCCTCGATTGATTCTGTTCAAACATGATTCTTGGCTATGTTTTGGTGAAACTAAAAGCTTTTGATTGGATATTGAATTGCAACTTTTTAACTGAATTAATTGAAATCAAATTATCAGTTTCCTAAATCTATGATTACCAATTGAAAAAAAGGAAAGAAAGAAAAATAAATAAAATGAATAATAAATAATAATAATATGATAATAATACTATAATATAATATAACAAAATAATAAAACACGGTCCGATTGATCCCAGACATGGTTCGATAGACCCCGAACATAGATGGGTGTCTATAGCTACCTTTTTTTGCATATTTCGTTAAACAGGGATGATGCAAGACCTATACACCCACTTTTTTTCAAGAATCAAAGCAAATAAGTTAATATGACTGGAACTAAGCTGTAAGTCAAGAAGATAATCAAAATAAAAAAATTGAGAAAATGATCTGGACTAAGCCAAGATAAAAAAATTAGAAAAATAATCTGGATTGAGTCGAGACCGAATGACTAGGACAAAGTCATAAATTTGAAAATGACTAGGACCGAGTCAAGGTTAAAGATGAATGACTAAGGTGAAACTGCGAGTCAATAAAATGATCTGGATTAAGCCAAGATCAAATGATCGAGACAAAGCCGTGAGTCTAAGAGATAAAGTGACCAAGACTAAGTTGAGGTCGAAGATGAATGATGGGACAAAACTGTGAGTCAAGAAAATTATCTAGACTAAGTTGAGATCAAACGATTGGGACAAAATCATGAGTCTAAGAGATAAAGTGACCAGGATCGAGTTGAGGTCGAAAAAGAATGATTGAGATGAAACTATAAGCTTGAAAATGATTGAGATTGAGCTGAGATCAGATGACTGAGATAAAATCGCAAGTCTAAGAGATAAAGTGACCAAAAACGAGTTGAGGTCGAAGATGAATGATCGAGATAAAATTGTGAGTCAAAAATATGATCTAGATTAAGTTAAGATTGAACGATCAAGACGAAACCATAAGTCTAAGAGATAAAGTGACTAGGATCGAGTTGAGATCAAAGATGAATGACCAGGACAAAATCGCGAGTCTAAAAATGATCTAGACTGAGCCGAGATCAAATGACCAAAATGAAACTGCTAGTTTAAGAGATAAAGTGATTAGGATTGAGTCGAGGTTGAAGATGAATGACCTAGATGAAATTGTGAGTCAAAAAAATAATTTAAATTGAGCTGAGATTAGATGACCAGGATAAAATCACAAGTCTAAGAGATAAAGTAACCAGAATTGAGTCTAGGTCAAAGATGAATGACTAGGATGAAACCCCAAGTTAAGAAAATGATCTAGACCAAGTCAAGATCATAGATGAATGATCGAAATAGTGTTGTCTGTCAGAAAAAGTAAAGTTTAAAATTTTAACTCTAAATCCAAAGATTCATAATTTGGACAATAAAAAATTTGTGAGGTTCTGTAATAGAAATTAAAAGGTCCCAATATTCCAAGTTTAACAAGATTGCAAAGATTCAAGATTCATAAAGATTTTTAAATTTGCAAGAAGAAAAGATTTGTAAGATTCCAAGTTTTGCAAAGATTTTAGTTTGCAAGGACTTTTAGATTCATAAGAATGAAAGATTTTTAAGATTTCAAGTTTTGCAAAGGTTCTAGATTCGCAAAGGTTTCAAGTTCGTAAAAACTTTTAGATTCACAAGAATGGAAGACTCGCAAGATTTCAAGTTTTGCAAAAGTTTTAGATATGTAAAAGTTTCATAATAATTTGAAAGAGTCAGAAAGATAAAGTGACTAAGACCAATTCAAAGTAAAAAATGAATGACCAGGATGATGTTGCTAGTCTAAAAGTGACCAAAACCAAGTTGAGGTCGTAGATGAATAACCAAAACAATATCGTGAGTAAAAAAAAATGATCTGGACTAAGTCTAGATCGAAAAGTGATGATGATATTGCAACAATGCACATGCATGTCTTATCCAGAGTGGAAATTTAATGTATGTAGTATTGATATCATGAAATTTCAATTGTGGTGACAAGATTATCAAAATACAACTAGTCCTTCTTAACTTCTTAGTATTAATTCTCAAAGTAAATTTTATTAGTTGATCTATGTCATTCTCTTCATCTGGTAACAACTCATAGATCGTGTCAACCAATCTATCATGAGATTCATCACAAGGTCACCTTATTTGCCATTTTGTAAATCATTTTCTCATGCTTCTTTCATTTATCTCATCTTGGATTTCTTTCAAAAAAATAGAAAACTCTTTACGAAAAATGTCATTTATTTATTTACCATCATTTAAATCAATGATAGACATGATATATTTTTTTGGTTCGTTCAGAGAATATTTGGTAAAGAATGAGAAAAATGGTCTTTATTATTGAGAAAACAAAAAGTAAGGTTAAGAACAACTCAAAAGGTAAACAAAGGCAAAATGTTGTGGGTTGTAGGATATTAATATTCAAAATAATAATTGTTCAGACAATTTTGAACTCAAACACATATCTTCAATCTTTGAGCCAATCATCATCCTTATTTACGGGATCTTTATATTAAGTTGCATTTTTTTTAAATTTAATCTTTACTTAAAAGGCCCTTGTGGGTTTTTAGTCTAAGTTTCCCCTTTTCCTTTTTTTTCTTTTTTTCTTTCTTTTTTTTCACTTTTTCACTTTTTTTCTTTTTTTTTTGCACACCTTTTTCCCATTTATGCTTCGATCCATTAGTGACACTTTGATCAAAGCTTCAAATAATCCAATGGTAAACCTGTCCTAATTCAATTCATAATTTTCCAAATCGAGTATTCATATTTGATCAAAATGAACTTTTAAGAGACGTACTGTTAGCTAGGGTAAAGGGTGCGAGAGAAAGGGATAAAATAGGCCCAAATTATATTTGAGGGGTAATCAAACTAAGGATCATTTCTTCATGTGAAGCGCATTAGTATTTTGCCCCAATAATTTCTCTTCATTTTTTTTTCTCTTTTTTTTTTAGTGGAACACATTGGTATTTTGCTCTATCAAATTTTTTTATTTTTTTCCTTTTTTATTTTTTCATTTGTCAAAAAAATTTGATCATAAAAGGGCTTTGCCCTTAAGAATGGACAAATTTCTTAAACTTTGCCCCTCAGTGTGGGGTGATCCTTTCTTAGGGTTTCTTAAAAGAAATTTTCAACAGGCTCAAATGGGGTAGCAAAAGATAATTTAATTTTTTTAAGGATAGAAAAAATATGGTCATTTTTAATTTTGAACATGAATACTCTCAATGAAGAACATTTATTGATTAAGAGCATGTTTGTGAATGGACAATTATAAGAATCATATGTTGATCACTTTTCAAAATCTTCCCAAGCTTTGTCTTTTTATTCAACAGTCTCAATGGACCAACAATCCTAGATTTATGAAACAAATGATGTTTTCAAAGTTGAATCTTGAATTGTTGTCGTAACTATCTGAACATTTATTATTTAGAATAAAAAAATGGGTATGGGAAAAGGTATGAGAAGGAAAAAGTAAATAATGGGTGTTCACACAAAAGAAAAATATCATGAAAATGCATCAAGCATGTCACTTTATTAAAATGATGAAAAATAAAAAAAAATCCAAGTACATAAAAGAATATCCATATTCTCAAGTAATCCAAGATGATAAGCAGTTCCAATCAACCTTTCCCATAATTATGCCCCTGGATGATTGGGTGATGAATTACCACTAGCATTAGATATAGTTTTTCCATCGGTATCAAAATTTATTAGCCCTTTTTTTTTATCAAACTTTGCACCATACGTTTCAAATGGATACAATTTTTCGTGGAATGGCTCGTCACCACAAAATGATAGTCATAGTGAGCATTAGAGTCATACCATTTGGGATAGGAAGGTTCAAGTTGTTTTATAGAAATTGGAGCAATCAAATGGTTCTTGTAAAACTCTGGATATAGTCCAATATAACTCATGGGAATAGGGTCAAATGTAGGTTTTTCCCTATTTCGTGATTCTTACACACCACAATAATGAGACAAATAGAAGGCTTAAGAGGGGATGCATAAGAAGGTCTTAGAGTTGATTGGTAGAGTACAATAGAAACATGATTTATAAAAGAATGATATGTGAGATAGGTTGATTGAGGGTAGTTTCTAGACTACTACCTGTTGAAACTCAAAACTTGAGTCTTACTTTCCTTTTTCTTGGGCATCTTTCTATTAGTAGACGATTCTTCTTTTTCTAGTTTATCATTTTTGATGGTATTTTTGATGATCTCCCCTTAAATCACTATGTTAGTAAAATTCTTAGTCGCGTTTTCTATCATCTTTTCATAGTATGACAACTTTAGAATGCTTACAAATAGTATTATCATTTTTTTATTAGAGGAAGCTATACCTGAGTAGCGACATCTCGTCATTTTTTAGCATATTCCTTGAAAGACTTAGATGTTTTTTTCTCCATCTCTTGTAATGAAAGGCAATCATGAGCCATGTCTACGATGTGGTGGTATTGGTTGATTAAGGATCGAGTTAGATCTTTCCATGATTTTATGTGAGTTTTATCTAGCTGAACATACCACCTTATAGCAGATCCACTTAAGCTATCCTAAAAAATGTGCATGAGCAACTTCTCATTGCTAGCATGTGCCATCATCTTGTGATAATACACTGTGATATGTGTAATGGGGCACTTGGTATTATCATACTTCTCAAATTTTGGTACCTTAAATTTTGGAGGAATCACAACATCTAAAACCAGAAAAAGGTTGGTAGAATCCATGGATCTATAAAAATCAATGCTTTTTACAACTTATAATCGTTTTTCGATCATGCTTATAGCTCAATTGATCTTAGAGTCTTCTAGGATACAATCATCTACAACTTCACTTTTTCTTTAGTCTCATCCATTTTGGGCATTTAGATGGGCTTATCTATTTTTTCAACGAAGATATGATTAGTATAGCTCTGAACATTCGCTTGATTATAATTTGAGAACGTGATTTGTTGTTGTTGAAAGTTTGGAATGGTTTGGGCCTGATGCAGAGTGAAACCTGAAAGATATAATGACTTAGTATCTTCATGTGAGATATCTTCTTTTATTGCTTTCCCTCTATTTATCTTTTCTAAAGCTTCAAAGATCTTGCTTAGCTTTCCCTCAATTACTTCTTGGGTATTTTCTAACCTTTTGCATTATCTTGCTCCATCCTCTTGACTCTAGCTCGAGTGTAGTAATGATGTTGAGCTATCCTTGAACCTTTATTTCCCACAATGTACAAATTTAAAATGATGTCCATGGAACTTTCAAATTATACATGAGAATGAGTACTAAAGCAAAAATAAATGCAATAAGGAAAATTTACCATATAACAATTGTTATAAAAAAAAATCTTTATTGAATTAAAAGTTATTTTTAATCAAATCTAACATTACATCCATGAAAAATCTAGAACTACTGGGAAACGAAACCCATAGCTAATTGATATTGGCTTTGCACTTCATTAAGGAAATCCACCAATTTCTGACTGTGTATCCCCACTGGTGGCACCCTTACTTTCCAATTTTTAGTACTTTCTATCATGTCCTTGGCTTTGTAAATGGCCACCATGATTCGATCGAGCAAAGACTTTAACTGGTTATGCTTCTTCATATATGCTTTCTTCATTTGTTCATATTATTTAGTTACAGTCTTAATTTGCACTCTAATTCCCATCACTACTTCATTTAGCATCTGGATATGCTCTTGTGCTTCAAGGAGCATTGCATCTCTTTCTTGCAATTTTACTTGCAACTGTCTATTTTTTTATAATAGTTGAGCCACTTCTTGGTGAATGGATGACCGTGTTGTGTTGAGGTCAATGCATAAATTCCTCCATCCATCTTTTTCTTGCTCCAATGTTTGGACTTCTTCCTTTAGCCTTTTGTTTGCAAGCTTTAATTCTTCAAACTCCCTTTTTAAGCCAGTGGAGGACTTGACTAGGCTTTTCATAGATATAACTAAGATTTTTCTTGTTAAAAATTCTTTTGTGGCAAATATTTCTTATGATGAATCTAATAATATGAATGCATGATAAATGTGAGGGGTTAGTAAAAAAATAATATACGAAAACCAACATACAAGGTTAGTATACAAATGAATACAAAAAAATATGAAAACAAGTATCCAATCATGTATTTTATTTACGTTTTTCTGATGCAAGGGAAGGCATGGCTCTATCTAAGTTCAAACCCTTAGGGTTAACTATATGTGGCTTGGATTATTTTTAGAAGGTTTTCAAATTGTTCCTTACATTATTGTCTATCACAAACTAGTAAGGTACCTTGATCCTTACCTATCATAGGCTATAAGCGAAAAGGGTTTAGTTTGAGTGGGAGTGTTTCACAGGCTTATGTAGAGACATAAAATCTCACAACGGCATAGGTACTTCACTCCCTCTTAAGGGTAAAGCTTGGGTGGAGAGCTTTATGTTATGCGCATGCAAATGAATGACAGATATAGACAATGAATAACTAAAGCAAACATAAGTAATGAAAATAAATAAAAAGAAAATAAAATTTGAATTTATTAGGCAAGGCTTCGATAATAAGAAATTGTTTATTGGCTTGACTCTTAATGTCCCCAGTGGAGTCACCAAACTGTCATAACGTATAGATCCATAGACTTGCTGCTAGACATGGATTAGAGGAGCCGCCACCAATCTTTTTTGTTTAGGTGTGATTGGTTACTTGACTAAATTTGTCCTATTTAAAGAGGAGTCTCAAAATTGACTTAGATATCTTTAAATAGTTGATTCTGATTTATGAAACCAAAGTTTAGGTTTGAGAGTATGATTATATGTGAGGAAGGTTATCGTACCCTCACAACGCCCATCAAAAGATGGTACTAGTTTGATATCAAATTATCCAAGCCTTAAAAAATTTTATGCTTTTACCAAAATATTTAGTATTAAGAATTAATCTTAAAATTACCCCAATAGTTTGGTAACAATTTAAGATAATTCTCTCACATCAGAAATATTCATGAAGACTAGTGTTCCAATATGAATAGGCTTCGTCGTCGGATTTAATAAAGTATTTTATTCTAAAAGATTAGTAGTTTCTTAATAGTTTGGCATAACTTACTCTCAAGTAAATCTCCTAATAGTTTTGGTGAGATTTTATTATAAAAAGATTCATAAAAGTTTATTTTTTTTGAGAAAATTCATTAAGTCTCCCAATAGTTTGGTAAGACTTAATTTTGGAAACAATCGTTTAATAGTTTGAAGGATAAAAATTACTTTATTTTTTATTTTTTTCTCATCATTATTTTTTTTAAAAGATGATTTTTGAAATTTTCTAATAGTTTGGTGGATTCTATTTTAAAAAATTAAATCTATGAAAATTCTATAATAGTTTGGTAGATTTCATAAATTTATTTTGTAAGGATTTTATTTGATAAATATTTTTTTATTACTATTATTTTATTATTTTTTTGTCTTATTTGAAAAGATTTTTTTTCTGTTTTTATTCTTTGATTTTTCTATTTTCCAAAAAGAAAAGAATTTTTTTAAAAATAAAAACTAGTAAAATAAAATAAAATACTGAAAATGAAATAAAAAATTAAGATAAATAATTAAAAATAAAATCAAGAAATGAAATGAAAATGAAAAAAGGAAAACCTACTATTCGGGTTGAGTCAAAACATGGGTCGACGGGTTAGCGCACGAATCTTTGGCTGTCAAAATGGTGTCATTTTGGCATGTATAAAAGCCACTCCGTTCTGTTTTTATTCAAAACTACCCGACTCTCTCTCTCTCTAACCCTTAATTCTCTTTCTCTTCTCTTTAAAAAAATCCAAAAATTCAATCGAAAACTGGGTTTGGTCACCAGTTTCTAGGAAAATGATCGAAATCCCACCGAAAAACTCAAATTTCATCGAAAAAACCCATCAAAAAATTCAAAGTTCATCCTTCAAACCCAGATTTTTCTCAAAAACATCGAAAAATTTCTAGATTTTCAAATTTCTTCAAAACTACTCCTGAAATTCAAGCCTAAACCTAAAAACCTAAGTCTCAATCCAGAAACTTTAAATCCAACCCATAATTCCCGAAAATTGAACCTAAAATCTCAGCATCCAAAATTCTAGAACCTTAAACAGTAAGTCTTTTCTTCCTGAATCCACCATTTCCCAAAACTCAACTGTGTAACCCCTAAAATCTACCATACTATTCTTTGTGATGTTGGTTCCATTTATAAACAGTGTCTAGTGCCAATTTAAGGATCGAATAGAATCCAATTACATGATTCAAGCCTAGATTAATTCTGTCCGAGCATGATTCTTGGCTACGTTTTTGGTAAAACTGAAAACTTTTGATTTGGATACTCAATTGCAAATCTGTGATTGAATTAATTGAAATTAGATTATTAGTTTCCTAAATCTATGATTACCAATTGAAAGAAAAGAAAGAAAAAAATAAATAAAATGAATAAATAATAATAATATGATATAATAGTATATAATATACTACTAATAATAATATGATAATAATACTATAATAGAATATAATATAACAAAGATAATAGAATACGGTTCGATTGATCTTGGATACAGTCCAATTGATCCCGGACATGGTTGAATAGATTCCGGACATAGATAAGTATTTACAATATATGATCATTGGGAGGATGATTAAAACTTAATTGTTTAAGTATGGATATACGTTCTCATTAAATCAAATTCAAAGCTAACATTTTAAATAACTAATTAAGCAAAAATAATTAATAGTTAGTGACCTAATTTTTGTCAGCTCATAAAAATATAATTAATAATAACATTAGTAATACAAAAAATATATAACAAAATTAAATCTTTTAAATAATGGTATATGTATAAAACGCATAAAAACATAAACTCACTAATTAACAACACACAAAGAAAAGTTTGATTAAAAGCCCAATTATAATTAAAAAAAGTTTGATCTTAATTCAAAGATGGCCCAACTATATGTTTAACACAAACTTCTTGCAGGTTTTTTAATTTGGTTCAACTCTATTGGTTTTTTGGGGTGACACTGCTCATTGAATCTATAATTCTCATTTTGATTAGATGCCACACGTGACATTATCCTTTCAAAATCTCTACTTGATTCTGCTCTCCCCTGTTTCTGCTCTGCCTTTATCACTCTTTCTTCCCCATCCCATAACAAAGCCACCATGACTCACCCAACCAACCATTCCCGCTTCTCAAATCCTCACGGTCTTCCTCAAGCGATTTTTATCTCTCAGGTCTCAAGTATCAAGTCTGGATAAGATGGCGTGGCACTTAACTTCAGGCCACCGGCCATGGTAGCTCTAAGAGAGCTCTTTCTTTCTCTATTTTCTTCTGGGTTTTTTGATTGGATGTTTGATTTGAAAAGAAAAGCACAAAATAACAATTTTAACGTCTCATAATTTTTTGTTATATCGTAATTTGTAGATGTGATATATTATTATTTGTGTGAATGATTATTCACGTCTTTATTATAATAAATAACAGTGATGGAAAACAGCATTACCACTAAATAACTCCACTATACCGCATCGTGTAAGCTATTTAAATCCATGGTCCTAAATCCTAACTATGTGATGGCTCATTTGTTGCAAAACAAGTAGACAGGTAATCAGATTGTTACTCAAAAACTCAAAAAACTTGATGGAAGGTTTGAATCCTAGGACAATTAAAAGATGATTTGACTTAAAATCTCGAAAACATTAATCGTGTCGAGCACATGAGCAGGCAAGGACTATTCACACGGTTGAATAATTCAGCATCTAGTAGACTATCTTCTCGAGAGGGTGACCCTATCATCCCTGGCTTTGGTGTTTCATACGTTGAAGAGTCCTGAGAGCTTTCTTCTTCACAGTTCACATCCCTCCATTGAGATCCTACTTTTAACGCCAAAATTACGATAATCTATTATGACATATATATATATATATATATATATCAATTATACCATATATAAAAATGAAAAATTTAAAATTATTAATAGTAATCGATTTATATATTGTTATAAATATTTTAATTAACAAATTTATTCTTAAATATATAAATTTTATTAATTTATTTAAATTTAATTTAGATCTACTAGAATTAAAAATAAAATTTATATGAAATTAAATTATTTAAAATTTTAATTATAAAAATGTTAAAAGTGATAGATTAAAATATTTTTAATAACTTTTTTATAAATTTTAATTTTAATAAATTTTTTTATTATTATACTTTTTTATAATTAGACTAAAAATTGCTAGGAATAATTTACTAAAATACCCTTAATAAAATTTTAATTTTAAAAATGTTAAAATTAATTAAAATACCATTAGTAATTTTTATAAATTTTAATTTAAATGACTTCATTTTTATTATTAGACTTCTTTTTCACAACTAGAATGATTTTTCACATTAAATGAACATACAAATAAAATGATATTAAAACTTGATGTTCATAGGAATAAAACAATTATATGGAGTTTGTTTCTTTAGTTGTTGTAAAAATAATTGTATATGTAATTTATGTTGATAAATAAATTTATTAAAAAAATCATAATTAAGTCATTTAAGTATATTTGTATTTTTTCAATTTTTTGTTTTAATATATTAACTATATATGTATGCTAATAATTTTATTATTTATATGTTTTATAAGTTTATTATTTGATTATTGATAACATAATTAAATATTTTTAGTCTCTTGAAATAATTTTTTCATATATTATTCTTACAGTTTAGTTTGATTTCTATAATTAATTTTTCTTCTATATTTTAATCCTCTAGAATTTTATAATTATTATTCACGTGAATAAAAACTAACATCGAATCAAATATAAATCAATTGCGCCCCTCCACTAACAATTAGCACTATTTGATTCATTGAACAATTTAATTAGACTTTCTACTTATAAAATTAGATGATTTAGGAGGTGATTGAGTTATTAGTAGTTCAAGATTGAGTTCCGTCAAATTACCATAAGAATTGTTCACTTTAATTAAAACAATAATTGATTTAATTTTCTCTCAACTTTATCTTAACATATATATTTATGATTAATTTATATCTCAAAATTATTTAATTTTTCTTAATTGTATTAAATTACTCGCTTTTATTAGGTCAATCAGGTGGTTGAACGACCTAATATGAATTATTTTAAGTAAAAGATATAAAATAAAATAAAATAAATTGTTTTTTATGAATTCTTTCAAGATGAAACAAAATTCATTTTAACTATCTTTTTATTGTGTTTATGCCAAAGTTACATTTATTCATGAAAATTAATGTTGTCGATGTAGGAAATAAAATCATTGTAAATTGTATAGGTATTACATAAGAAGTTTGTTATTCTTAGAATTTGAAATTTCTTAGGAAAAGATGACAAGTATCAAGATTAAGAATTCATATTATTTTATTTTATTTTATATTATTTTTAAAATTATGTATTTTAATAATTTTATATAATAAAATTCTATGTATGATAAATTTTTTAAACAAAAGAAAAATTAAGCTTTCAATTGATAGAATGTATAATTACATTCAATTGATGGAAGCACCAACATAAGATTATTCTAAGTAGAAAAATGACATGAAAGATTGATTGTTTATGCATACCTTCATATTTTCCATATAACAAAAAAAGTTATGCAAAATATGATGTTTCAATGAAAAATATGCAAATGTATTTATTTTAATTATTTTAGGATTAATATGAAATTCTTTTATTTGGAAAAACATTATATACTCCTTCATTTTTTCCTTTAAGTCAGTTGAAGAATATTTATTGTTGTATGAAAATTTTTAAGGTTATCTTATTAGGTAATATTTGTTTAGAAGAATTGAAATTCATCAAATTAATTATCAATATTACATTTAATATAAAATATTATTATAAATTATAATTTAACTAAATTTAAAAGTGTTATAAAGGCATTCAGTAGCAAAGTTCATTTGATAAATCGTTATTTAATTGTTTATTTAGAATTCCAATCAGTTTGAATTTTGATTTTTCTTAATTTCAAGTTGAATTTTAGATTAGGATCAGCAACCAATTAAGTTGAGTCAAGTTTTATTATCTATTTTTATTTATAGTGTACTCAATTATTCACTTATGCAATAGTGAAATTTTAACTTAATAATTGATGCATGCTTTTTTTGTTTAAAAAGTTGGAATCAAATCATCCTAAATTCAAATAAAAAATGAGTATACTCAATTACTTATAATTACAATTTCATTTTAAAAATACTCTTAAGATTAATTAACTAATTCAACCACAAAAACAATAAAAATAAAAAACTAAAGATGAAGATGAAGGGAAATAACTTAAATAAAGAACTTTCAAATTGTTACAGAAGATAAATAAGAGATATTGTATTTTGATTGCATTACTATTTCAATTCGCATTATAGTTATGTTCAATCATTTTGAGTTTTAAATAACTATTAAGTTGTTAACTTTTAAAAACAATTAAAATCAAGTCAAGTTAGTTCATTTTTATAATTATGTATATTATTTTATTTTTAATGAAATTAAAATTTAAAATGAATAAAAATTTTATTTATAGTCAATTTGAGTTTTGAATTATTTTAAGTTTGAGTTGATTAATTCATGTTATTTTAACTATACTTTTATGACGCCAGTAATAAATTTTAAAATAAAATAAGAATATAACACAATAAAAATTTAATTGCAAAAGTGATAGAAATACTAATAATAATTTTAGAAGAGAATCCTTACTTCCAAGTCTTGTAGAGATTAAATGATATATCTTATTATGAGGATTTTGAAATTCGTATTGTAGAAATGGTAATCTAAATAAATGAGTTTGTAATCGTTCGTTTGTTAACAAGTTGTTGCTATATAAGTTGAGAGAAACATTTCTAATATTTTATTTAAAAGAGATCATAATTCATATTCATTCAGAAAGATAACATAGAGTTAAACATTATTTGGGTCATTATGATCCCTTATAATATTCTTTACTCTTTTAAGTTGGAGAAGTTAATTGACATAAAAATATATAAAAAAAAGGTCATTTTGAATGATGATAATAAGAATGAAGAAACAAATAAAAATATACTATCTTTTTGTTTAGTAGAAGAAGTTTTTATGAAAAATGTGAAGGTAATTATTGTGAATTTAATATTTTTTAGTTGTTGTCTATTTAATTTTTATAAATTTTATTTAGTAAATTTGTTTTCATTATTTTATCATATATATAACAAAATTTTTATACAAAATTATACACTTAAATATAGAAATATAAGACAGTTTATTACTTCTATTGGTGACATAGAACTTCAAAATATTCAATATTTTATATGCAATCAGTAATAGCTATGAAAATATATATACAAATAATTCAATCAAATTATCAACAAAATTTATATTAATATGTACTATTTTATTATGAACTAAAAAAATTTAAAAGTATCATAAAAATGTTGACTTAGTGTTTATTGTATATATTTATTTAATTTAGTTTTTATACTTGCATTAGTGTAAGAAGTTATGATTTTAACTTATTATTATGTGTTAAACTACTGATAATAAATTAAGAGCATTTGCTCATTGTTTTCAAGTCATTTGCACTTGAACTTTTTCTTCTTTCTCTATCTTACAAATTATATCATTTAGCATATATTGCGGTTTATTTTCATTTTGGATATATACAAATCAATGATAATATAATAGTAGATAATTAAGAACTTAATAATTAATCATTGAAAACTTAAATATAATTAGTATAACTTAGTAGTAATCATCGATAATTTAATAGTAAATTAATGATAACTTAATAGTAAATAAATGCCAATTTAATAGTCAATAATTGATAAATTTTAGTAAATTAATAATGATACAATAATACATTCATAATACTTTAATGGTAAATAAATTATAATATAATTATAAATGCACAACAACATGGTTCTAAATCAAGGATAACTTTAAAAAAAGTGATAATTTAGTAGTTAATTATTGATAACTTCATAATAAATTAATAATAACTTAACAATAAATTAGTAATAACTTAACAATAAATTAGTAATAACTTAATAGTAAATCAGTTTCAATTTAATAATAATTAATTGATAGTAGTAAATCATAAATAATTTAGTAGTAAATCAATTATAAATTAGTAATAAATAATTGATAATTTAGTCATCAATTATTGAAAACTTAAAAATAAATCAGTATAATTTAATAGTAAATCATCAATAGTATAATAGTTAATCAGTGTTCACTGAATCGTAAATCATGTATAATTTAATATAAATCAATAATAACTTAGTAGTAAATCATAAATAATTTAGTGATAAATCAGAGATAATTTTGCAATAAAAAATTAAAAATTAAGTAGTAAATCAATTGTAACATAATAGTAGAGGTCAATTAAAAAAATTAGCTCCTATGTTAATGGGTTGTGCCGGTCCATCACTATTATTTAACGTGTCATGCCGGCACGGCCCGTGAAAACTAAGAGTATGACTCGTCATGGCATATGGCCAATAGCCATTATGGGTTAGTGCTTAGCATGGCACTATTCTTCATACAGTATTGAACCAAGTACAACCCATTAATAGTTTTTTAAATTTTTATCATTTTTTAGAACAATTTTTCTTTATTTTTCAACTATCTTCAAAAACTAATATATGAAATTAATACATGGAACATATAATTTATATGGTTCAATAAAATATCTATGTTTACTAGTAAAAATTAAAAGAATCTACCAAAATAATACGTGAAAATTACCAAATACTAATATTACATCTTTAAATTAAAAAAATGGATATACATTATTATTTTATTTCTTATTTTGATGATCCATTTATATTATGTATTTGGTCTTGTTCTTGGTTTTTTCATAATCAATGTTTAAGTAAATACATTTCATAGTTTTTTTTAAAAAATTATAAGTCAAAATGAAAAAAGAAAGTAATTTTAAATGCTAATAGTTTAAATATTTTATAAGTAGATTTATTGATACAATTTAATTTTTATAAATTGCTAACATAAAGTATCAAAAGGGTAAAAAAACCATCATCATATGATACAAATAACATAAAGTACAACTAAGGATCAATAGACTAAACTCCTCTGTAACATTTATGGGCCGACACAACATAACATATTAGTGTTTATGTGCCATGTTGTGCCAACCCATATGCCATGTATTAGGATTAGCCCTTGATGAGTCGTGTTGTTCTAGCCTAATAGATCCAAAATCTCTAATCCAGCGCAGCACAAGTATATAAGTTGTGCTTGGCATGACCCGCGATTATATAAAAAATTATCTCATATATCATTAGTGGAAATTTAAATTTCATGTTTCATAATTGTAAATGTATAATAACATATTAATAAATAAATTATAGGTTAATAAAAAATAAGTGGTAACTTAATAGTTAATAATTGATAACTTAATAAGAAATTAATAATAGCTTAATAGCAAATTAATAGTAATTTAGAAGTAAATCAATTTCAGTTTAATAGTAATTAGTTGATAGCAATACATAAAAAATAACTTAGTAATGAATCAATAATAATTTAGTAGTTAATCACTAAAAACTTAAAAGTATATCAATATAACTTAATAGTAGTTAATCATCAATAATTTAATAGTTAATCAATGATAACTTAATGATAAATCATAGATAATTTAATATAAATTAGTAATAACTTGATAATGACTCATGGTTAATTTAATAATAAATCTATGATGATTTTTAAATAAATAATCGAAAAGTAAATAGTATATCAATGATAACATAATAGTAAATCTTTAATAATTTGGATATAAATTATAGATAACTTAATAGTAAATTACTTAAATCAGTGATAATTTAATAGTAAATTAGTTAATTATTGATAACTTTGTAGTAAATTATCGATAAATTAATAGTAAAACAATTATAACTTTAGAACAAATCGTTAATAACTTAGTAGTAGATCAATTATAACTTAATAGTAAATCATTCATAAATTAGTAGTAAATTAATGTTAATTAAGTAGAAAATCATTGGTAATTTAACAGTATATCATTGATAATTTAGTAGTAAATCATTGATGATATAACTATAAATTAATGATAACTTAATTGTCAATCATTAATAAATTTTTTATACTTGAAGTTGTCAAGAATTAAACTTTAGTTACTACCAGAAACGAAAGTAAAAACTTTATTTTGGAAGACTATGATAAACCTAACATAAAGCTATTCAATAAAAAAAAATTAGTAAAAAAGGTTTTAAATTTGAATGAAATAATAACGTTATTATATTAAAAAAAAATTATCTTAAACTAAAATTGAACTCGTGCTTTCTTATAAAAATCTATTATTAAATATATGATAACCCAAATTTTATCAATAATTACTAAACGATTACTAAAATTACATCAGGAGGTTGTTACAATTTTATTAAAAATTACCAAAATTATATTATAATTACCAAAATTATGTCAAAGGTTACCAAAATTTTATAGAAAATTGTTAAAATTAATATTATATCAAACGTTATCAAATTTTACTTATATTATACTAAAATCAAAATTCAATTATTAGTATTTATCATTATTATCATAATATAGAAAAATTATTTATTGAAATGAATTTTTAGAAATAAAAATTAAACATACATCATGCACGTAGGCAAAAACTAGAATGTATATACGCATGTGTATGTGGAGATTTAACTCCACTAAGATGATTATTTGTAAGACCCAATGTTAGAATATTATAAAAATCCCTTATGATAAATATATATATATATATATATATATAGATTTAACTCCATTAAGATGACTATTTGTAATAGTCTAATCTCACATCAAAGTATTATGAGAATTCAATATGATATATATATATATATACACACACACACACACATATATATATACATATCTATATGTGTATGTGTAAAAATATAAATCCATATTTGTGAGACATTTTTTGTAAAATAAAATTGTGAAAATGAACAATATTTTGTAAGTTTTGAATTCAACATCTCTATATATGTATTATAATAGTAACTAAAAATATTTGGATATAAAATTGAAGTATTGCTCTATTGCTATTTGAGGATCCACGCATACAGCATGATGTGAAAACACTAGACTACATACAATCGAATTCCTTTCCCAAGTTCCACCGGTTTTTTACCTGCTATCTCAAAATGCTTTCAGCCCATAATTTTATATAGTGGAGAAAATACTCGAGGCCTCCTTGGCTCCACGAATTTGGCAATTATAAAGACAGCTACGCATGCTTAATAATTTAGTTCTCATTTATGGTGCAATCATGAAAACAATATTGTATATATTATGTATAGGGTTTGAAAGAAATGGTCCCATACTAACTTTTCATACAAGGGGACAGGTCACAGGTACTGAATTGACCCATAAATATCATTTTCTTGATGGCGTATACGCAATGTTTCATCTCACATAAGGACCAAGTTTTTGGAGTCCACTTGCAGTCCCCACTCATAGAGTTTGTAGTCATTATTTCACTTGTTTTCTACTTGATGTTAAACATCAGCATATAATAGAGTTGCTTCAATTTATTGCTTTAAATCAAGGACACGAAACTCATTCATGTCAAAAGCTATAATTCACAGAGTTCAAACACATTTTGATTGGTGTCCAATTATTTTCAACAAGCAAAGTGCCATCAAAGTGGTTAGAATTTCGATATTTAATAACTTCCAGAGATTTCTCAAGATTTGTCAAGACCAATTATCCTATTTCCCTTTTTTTTTTTCCATTTTAAGAGAGTTGCTTGCTTTTAACCTGAGAGGGATTGACCAAAACAGATGACAACGTTTATGCACCTTAAGTCATGGATGAACTTCTGATTGTAATAAACTTCCAATATTTTCTTTTGATAAAGCTTTTGGTCCCTTTTATTTTTTAGTAAATTAGAGAGCAAACATAATCTTTTTTTTTTTTAAAGGTACAGGAAATTGCCAAAATTTGAACTGATTATGGGAATTAAGAGTCCAAATCAACAGGCTACTTGGCTGTTGGCAAGAGTGGGCATAATCAAAGCCATTGTCATTATCATAAATTAATCACAGGGGAAGGAAACAAATAAGAAGAAAACAAGTTAAACCAAAACAGAATGATAGTAATTAATAGTAATTAAAACAGCAATAACCATGATCAGTTTCTAAAAAACCCTAAAAGCTTCAACAAACATAACCAAGTCCACCAACTAGCTAAGGGACTCTACCAACCTAAACATCACATTGAAAACGAAAGTCCTACCATACCAAGGAGGCAAGCATGCAGGTAAGGTAAAGGTCATGCCTCCCGTTTGGAAATGGATTCTTTCCAAAAGTCGATAATTCGATGTATCTTAAGTTTTAAAAAGTGATACACAAATTAAACTTTTCCAAGCATCTGTTTTTGTTGTTCTTCCAATTGAATTTCCTTCTCGCTGATATCAAGGTTGATGCACTTGTACCATTTGGCACAAAACACATATATTATAAAATCAAGAGCAGTTAGACCTGCGATGAGGAAGTAGAACCTGTCCATATGGCCTGCGTTCAGGTCAGCTGGGATCCAACCAGGACTGTCACCTCTTGCTGTAATCCCCATAACCATGTTAACTAATAAACTGCTAACATAGTTGCCAAGAGAAATGGAAGCCATGCAAAGGGAGCTTCCAAAGCTTTTAATACCATCCGGAGCTTGTCCATTGAAGAACTCCAATTGACCAACGTACATGAAAACTTCAGATGCACCAACAAAAACATATTGTGGTATTTGCCAAAATATGCTTAAAGAACTTTTCTTCTCACCGGGGGTGACGAATTTGAGTCTTTGTATCTCAGTGACACCGGCTGCAAACATTGCAATCATTCCAATAATGAGTCCAATGCCCATTCTTTGAAGCTCAGTCAATCCCTTGGGGTTACCGCTTAATCTTCCAGCCAAGGGCACCAGGATTTGACGATAGATTCCCGTGCAAATGAGAACGCTGCAAATATCGAAAGCAGACATGCTGGCAGCTGGAAGGTGGAAGTCTCCAAGTTTGGAAGCCATTACGTCTCCTTGCTCCACAAAAAGGGATGCCATTTGCGTGAAGATGACAGAGTAAATTATAGTACAGAGCCAAATGGGTAACATTTTTAGGACACATTTGGCTTCTTCAACTTGAGTAACAGTGCAAAGCCTCCATGGATCCTTTGGTCCACACAAATCATTCTGTGTTATTGTAGCCGCCTTGTCCAGGAACCTGCAGGGGAGGTCAATTTCAAGTAACTTAATTAAGAACCTTAATAAAGTAACATCAGCAAATCAATAACAAGTTCATTCTATGACATTACTAACTATGGAGCACCGTCCACCATTGATCTACCATACTTTATTACTGTAGCATATGCTTGAAATCATCACTGTTGAGCTTCTTTTGAGACATTAATTAATACTTATGTATGGCATATATGAACTTACTTGAAATCATCACTGTGGAGAATTTTTCTGCTCCCTTTGATTGCAGATTCTGTTCCCTCCACCTCATACAAGGCATCAGCAGTGGCTGGCACAACATCCCACTTCCTATATGCAGCAAGGAATACTTGACCAACGCGTGGCAGTGGATTGCCACATGGTTTTATATACCTATATCTTGATGTCCCCAACAAATACAATAATAGGGCTATTATTGCAGAACCTAAGGAAACCAAGAAGCCTAGCGTCCATTTTCCTGAATCTTCATAGTAAACCAGTATAGTGTTTGAAAATAGAGACCCGACGTTAAGTGCAAAGTAGAAGTAACAAAAGAATGTAGCTTTTGAGTCTGCTGCATTCGGATGTGAATCATCAAACTGATCTGCTCCAAAAGTGGCTATGGTTGGTTGATGCCCACCGTATCCAAAGGCTATAAGATATATTGACAAGTAGAAAATACCGACACCAATTGATGATGAAGGCTTGCAGAGTTTTATTCCATCACCACAACCCGCAGGATTTATCAAGAAAAGCCAAGAAGCAAGTGATAGTAAGCCCAAACCCTGTAACAACATTTCGCAGCCAATCCTGCTAGTTACTAAATTAAATGCATAGATCAAGAACAAGGAAGGTGATTCTGTATATATGTATATGTGTATATATATTACCAGCACGAGGATAATATATATAAATATGTATATATATTACCAGCACGAGTATCAGCTGAAAGACAGCACATGTCAAGTAACGACCCCAGTATGAATCACTAAGGAATGCTCCGAGCAGAGAGCAGAGATAAACAGTTCCAGTCCACTTGCTAACATTATTGGCAGCATCAGCATTTTCTTGGTCTAGAACCCTGGTTAAGAACAACACCAAGTTCACACCTACTCCAAAGAAAGCTAATGTTGCTAGGCCTTGATTCACTGCACCAAAAATAAAGAAGAATCATTTCTCAAGTTCCTAGAAATACAAAAGAAAACGAACAAACAATAGAATAATTCATGTGAAATACAAGTGATTATGAGAGAAATACCAAGCAAGAGACTGGCAAATCTCCATCCTCCTGACTTCTTCTTGATTAGATAATTTCTCGTCTTGATCTTTTTTCCATCTGTATTCTCATTTTCATTCACAGTTTCCACTTGTCTAGGGCTAATGATTTCTTCATTAACCTGTCATTATCAATAGTAGAATAAGATCAACAAAGAAAAATAATATATAATGACTTCATCAAAACAAATAGAAGTTCCACCCAAATGTTTAGATATGTGGAGTAAAGTAATAATATACGGTTCAAAAAGATTGACAGTAAATTAAGAATATTAATAAAAGAAAACTAATGAGCAAGACACCATTTTCATGAATAGATATTACTTCAATAACTTCGTAATAGTATTGTTTTCCTGCTGATCTTGGCAGCGAATAAAATCGTTTTCTCGAAGCAACTCTTACTTGTTTCATTATAATACTACTTTAGCTCACTGTGCTAACCTTTATTGCAATCTCATTGGTAGAGTACTCAATGGCAGCCATTGATAGTTTCTTCTGCAAAAACCATTTAAAGATTAATAAAACCATGCAAAAGAGAGTCACAAAAATAACGCAAATTTGTCAAATAAGGTTGAGACGTATGGAAAGTTTGAAACGAATGGGCGAAGGAAGACATAAATAATGATACTATTAAACTTGAGACCTTTTGACACACGAAAAAAGAAAACTTACTCAGACTTGAACGAAAAGGAAGTTAATAATAGATAGAAAAGAAGAAGAGGAAATTTCCTTATTAGGAGCGAAGAGATGAAAGGGTGGCACGAGAATAAAGTAAGGAAAGAGTCCAATATAAATAGGAGAATTAACATGCAAAAATAGAGAAATTGACTTTTTGGTGGAATATAGAGAGTGTATGCCACATATTATGTCATGTCTTCCATGAAATCTTGGTCAGTGGGATTTTATTTTCATTTGAAACTGATATTCCATTACTATCTCTTTTTCCAATTGTTCAAGTTTTCAAAATATTTTGACAATGAATCCAAAATTTCCCTCTTGGTGTTATATATATGACCAAATCTTTTGTCTATATATAATCACTTATTAATTTCATCACTAAGCATAGGGAACAGTTATATTCTGTACATTCACTTGAAAATCTAAATAACAATGATGATTTGTTCATCCAATACAATTCAAACCATTTCTTTTCACCAAGAAAAAAAATGCTGCCAAATTCATTTCTCAAGTAGTAAAAAAATTCCCTTACACATTGAATCAAAAGTTCAAACTAAAGAGCAAGAAAAGTATGTGTATATATGAATCATGGGCAACATATATAAATTTAAAGCTAAATAACATATGAAATTATATATTCTTTCGCATAAATTAATGTATATTTAATTATAGTTTTTTTAACAATGATCGAGAATAGGGAAAAGAATTGCAAATGTTAAAATTTGAACCTCTGCTGCATGTCACCATACTGATTTTTTGGCCTAACACCTAATTAATATATATTAGACAAGTAAAATTCAAAATACTTTTGATAAGTAGGTAAGATGAAGAAGGTGGAAGTCGGGAAATAAAATGGGATATGCCAAGCCAAGAGCAAAAAAATGTGTAATATTTCGAATGCTACATGTAACAAAATTTCTATATTTACTATATGCTTGACAGTGACACCGACGGCTGAATTTTGAAGATAATATCTAAACATTTTCTTGGATGAACTTTATAATTAGGGAAAAGATCCTAAACAACTTTAAGAAGAAGTGCTAAAAATAAATGTCAATTTGCAGTTAAGGAAAATTTTGGAGATATACAAAACAAAAAACAGGAATCGTATGGAGTTAGACAATCCAATTTGTCAAACTTAGATTCCTCAAAGAATGTCAAAAGAACTGAAATTTTATTTATCAGGAAGGGTATCAGCAGGAGGAAACTCCCTTCTTTTACCGTGTTTAGTAAGTTCTATTTCTTCTTCCATGGTTGTGGTTGTATGTTTTCTATACAAGCTAACAGCAATGTGAAAGGATCTACTGATCTTCTTTGAACATTCTATGGAGAAAGGTGGAAAAATCTACTGCTCCATATAGATTGATTACGACAGAAACCATATCATCATTTTCCAAAATTAATTTAGATTTGGGAAACTAAATTTTGTAACGTATAACAAATAATTTAACTTCTTGGCTTAGATTTAGACAACATTAAAAGAATTTTTGTCACAATGTCGAACAGTTTCTCATCATTGCTACCACTTCCCTACTAGATCATTGATAATTTTCTACTTGACAACTAAGGTTTCACGTTTAGTAATTGTCTTATATTCTAATTAAGATCTAAGCTTACCTTCATATGATTTTTCCATTCGTATATGAAAAATTATGTTCCAGCTTACAAGCATTATTAATGTAGCTAGTTACTAACCTTTTACTAAACTTGGTCACGGATAAGGTAACGTCTTTATGAATTGTTAAAGACTCCGATGATGGCGAAGAACCGGTGTTGAGTATGGCAAGAGGGAAAGTACGCCGTGAAATCACTCGATTTTCAGGGAAACTAGAAAAGAATCCGACGAAGCCTGTTGTCATCAATATTAAACTGTAGGCTTTCAAATTATTAAATTTAAACAAATATCCACATACTATAGATTCGACCATGAATACTAGTCTATACTGATGAGATAAAATAACTTTAAACAATATTCACTGACCATGTCATGCAACGAAAAAATTAAATTATTCCTCTTTTGTGTGAATTCAGCGGAAATCAAACAAATAGAACTAACAAATAAGTCTTCAAATCACAAGCACAAAGACACATGCAATTTACGTGAAATTCTTATAAAAAATGTGGAGTAAAAATCACGGATAATAATAAATAATCTTCACTATCAAAATAATGAAAATACAAAATTCTTTTTAGCTAAAATTAGGGTATATAACCACAATATCTCAAGATTAAATAATCTTGGTAAAAAAACAATCTTGTAAGAAAAAATTACAGAAGTCTCAATAAATTTAAAAATTAACAAATATCTACGAAATCAATAGATAGAACACTAGAAACCCAATCTCTACCATTTAGACTAAAAAACGATAAATTATGAACATACTGATAAAATTTTAATTCAATCAAACTACTTTACCGAAACTACATAAAACCCCTTTTCTCCCCTTTTTTTCACTATTGCCTCTACATTTCTCTTGTTTCTTTTTTAGCCTTATAAAGGCTTAAAATCCTATAACCAAACGTGAAAGGATTAAAAAAAATTAATGAATGGGTTTTAGTTTTAAGTCACCTCCACATGGAAGAAACCAAGCCCAACATATACAAACACTTAAACTTCATTATTTGTGCGTTCATTTAATTAAGAATTCAGGTGAAATTTATCATTATACATTAGGGTTAAATATATATTTAGCCCTTAAACTTTTGTAATTTTGGTCACATTAATATCTAAGAATTTTTCTAATATATTGGTACTTTAACTTTCAAATTATTATCACATTTGTGCCTATGGCTAATGTTATTAGTTAACTTTACTGACATAATATGAATATCCAATAAGATATTGACAAATATAAAAAAAATCCAATCAATGCCACATCATCATTGTCATGTTAAGCCCATGCAATCTTTAGAAAAAAATCTCAATTTTTTTTTTAAATTAGAAAAAATTCAAAAAATTTTCAAAAGTTCAAAAAAAAAATCTAAAACATAAAAAAATTTAAGAAATTCTAAAAAATTCTTAAAATTTTTTGAAATTTCTAAAAATTCTAAAATAATTTTTCAAAAAAATTTTGAAAACTTTAAAAAAATTAAAAAATTCAAATAAAAATTTAAAAAATTCAAATAAATTTAAAAACATTTAAAAATTAGAAAAAAATTCCAAAAAAATCTAAAAAAATATGAAAAAGTTTTAAAAATTCTAACAATTTTTCAAAAATTATAAAAATAGTAAAATAATTAATTTTTAGAAATTAAAAAAATTAAAATTCTGAAAAACTTTAAAATATTCTAATAACTTTTAAAAATTTTAAAAATTTTTCAAAAATTAAAAAATTTCTAAAAACTCTACGAACTTCTAGAAAATTTTAAAAAATTCAAAAAGAATTAAGGAAACTTAAAATTTTTGAAAAAAAATATAAAAAAAATTTAAAAGATAAAAAAATACAAAAAATGATGTTTTTAATGAAATCTAAAAATTCTTTTAAATTAAAAAAAACTAAAATAAAAATAAAAAATCTTTTGACAACAAATAATTTTTAAAAAAATTAAAATGTTTTAAAAAATTAAAAAAAATTTCATATTTTTTAATCTTATGTTACAATTTTTTATATAATTTTTTATATTTAATTTTTTTGAAAATTTTTTATTTTATTTTATATTTTTTAGATTTTTTAATTTTAAAGAATGTTTTGAAAATTTGAAATTATTTAATTTTTCAAAAATTTTCCAAATTTTTTATATGTTTTCTTATTCTCAATTTTTTAATTTTTTTTAACTTTAAGAAAATTTAATTTTTATAAATTTTAATCTTTTTGAAATTCTTTTGTAAAAAATTTTCAGAATTTTTAAAATTTTCCAAATTATGATAAATTTATAGTTTATAAAACTACTTCATATTTTTAATTCTTTATAAATTTTAAAATTTTTTATAATTTTTCAAAAACTTTTAGAATTTTTTTAATTTTTGAGAAATTTTAAAAAATTTGCATATTAAAAAGATTTTGTTCCAAAATTTTAAGAAAAAATTTACTATTTTTTATAATTTTTTGAAATTAATATTTTTTATAAATTTTAAATTTCATTTTGAAGTTTTTGAAAATTTTTAAAATTTTATTGAGAATTTTTTTTAATTCTTATAATTTTTAAAAATTTTAAAAATTTTTAGATCTTTTAATATCTTTTCTAAATTTTTCTTTTTAAAATGAGATGGGCATGACATGGTATCGATGATATAGCATTAACAAGACTTTTTGACATGTTAGTAATTTATTAGATTTTTATGCTATGTCAACAAAATTGACTAGCAGCATTATTCAAAGGTACTAATCTGACAATAATTTGAAAGTTCATATACTAATATGATAAAAAAGAAATTTTAGATACAAATATAACAAAAATTATAAAATTCAAGGATCAAATATATATTTAACCCTTTCTATTATCATATTTCAATATCAATTTTATTGTTGCATTTGATATTTTATTGATTTGTGAAAAAAAAAAAAGAACTGAAATATTTTACTAGATATTACGATAAATTTTGTCATTAAACTTTTAATTTCATTATTTTATATAAAAATAACAAATCTGAAATATTTCACTTAATATAAATACTAAATGTTCATTAATTTGTACAATAAATTGAAACAAAATTCAACGAAATTGAAGATTGATCAGCATAATACCTTTGTCCCTTTAATTTCATAAATGGAAATGCTATGTGTTCCGATATTTTTTGGTCTGAATTAATAGCTAGTATTTTATTATTTACAAAATTTTAAGCCCTTTAACTTTTTTTTTTTCATTGCAAACCCTTTTTTGTTCACTTTAATTACAAAACCTTACATTTGTCAGTAGCTAGACTGTTATCAAACCACAATTTGCCTAGGCCTTTTTTATTATTATTATTATTATTGTTATTCTAAAAGCTTTGTAAGGAAAGAAAGAAAATTAACATATGTACTTATAATTTAGAACTGCTTAAGGATGTTCAAAGCTACTTGATAGTATTATTGTTTATTTTTAAATAAATAAAATAAACGAATCAACTTTATAAATCCAAATTATAACTTTTAATGTGAAAGAAATAAATAAAATAATATTTTTGTTAAATGAAAATAAAAAATCAAATAAATGAAATTAGGTAGAAAAATTGAAGCAAATAAAAAAGATTGAATGTCCTATAATATTCTCCTTTTAATTTTGTGAAATATATTAGATAAAATGAATGCAAAAAAAAAAAAATCACATTTGAATATATGTTACTTCATATTAGGTAGGTGTATGGCTTTTTCTAAGCATATATGTCCCCGTACGAGGAAGATATTTGATTTTTGAAATTTTAAAATTTTCAAGTTATGCAAAAAATCTATAAACTTTTAGGTGAATCCATTAATCAGAATTTTTTCAAAACATGATAATATGAAATAACAAATATTTAATGATTTTTTTCTATACTCTCACATTACCCTTTTATAATTCATAAAACTATACTAAGGTTAATTTTTTTCATATTCATATTTTTTATTTGGTTCAAAATTTCTCCTGATTTACTTTATTTTACTTTCTAATTAATAAAAAATTATTTATTTTTTATTTTTCATTATAAATCTTATGATTTTGTTTAATAAAATTAAGTAGTTTATTTTTATTTATTAAAAAATACAATAAATATTACCAAATAGCTTCTAAATCTTATAACACTTTTGCATTAAATTGGCCAATTCCAACACTACTTTAATTAGATTTAATAATTTTAAATATGATACGATAATACAAATAAAAAAGATATGAAAATAATACGATTTAAAATTTTAGTAAAAATCATACATAGGGTCATAAATATAGATCCGAAAATATATAGCTAGATTTAACAAATGGAGTTGCCACCAATCTTTTTTAACTAGGTATGATTGGACACCTAAGGAATCTATCATTTTAGGGAGCTCCTAAGCTTGACTAAGGGTCCCTAAAAAAATAAGTTCGGTATTCTAATTAGAACAGGGTTCGGGAGTTCGGTTACATATGGGGAAGGTTATAGCACCCCCACATGCCCATCCAAAAGATGGTACCATATTATTTTAAATTTATCCTGGGGTCTTGAGTTTAATGATTTTAAATTTTTATGTTAAATATTGGAAATAATTTTCAAAATTCTCTATCAATCTGGAAGAAGTCTTAAAAAAAATACTTTCTCACCTCAAGAGTATTCAAGGATCCCGTTTGTTTCCTTGAAGAGGCTCCGTCATCAGAAAAATTTTTGTTAGTTTTATTTTTTTGTTGAAAATATATCTAATTATTCCATCATTTGGGCCAAATTAGAAATATTTTCTTGTTTTGAATTTCAAAATTTTTCCACCATTTGGGCCTATTTAGAAATTCTTTTTAATTTTTTTTCTTGGAAAGAAAATAATATGACAATTATTTTTATTGAAATTTTATCTAAATTATTCCACAATTTGGGTCAAATTTAGAGAAAATTTCTCACCTAAAGATTTTTTAGGAATTTACAATTTGAAATTCCTAAGAATCTCATCCTTGGGTAATTATCACATATTTTCAATCAAAATTTTATTTAGGAAAGAATACAATTACTTGTATTAAAATTTAATCTAAATTATTCCACCATTTGGGTCAAATTTAGAGGAAATTTCTCACCTAGAGATTTCTTAGGAATTTATCATTTGAAATTTCTAAGAATCTCATCATTGGGTAATTTGTATTTAATTCCAAAATTTTTATATTTTTTATGTTTCTTTTTATTTCTTTATTTCTATTTTTTTTGTTTGAAAATAAACATTAATTATTGTTAAAGAAACTTTATCTAAATTATTTGACCATTTAGGACAAATTTAGACAAAATTTCTCACCTAGGAATTTTATTGAAATTTACCATTTAAAATTTTTATAAATTCTATCATTGGATAATTAATATTTATTCTTAAAATTTATTTTTTTATTTTTATTTTTTATTAAATTAAATAATGTAAAAATAAAGAAAAAAAATAAAAAATACTAAAAGAAAGGGAAAATACCAAAAACGAAATAGCTCAACTCAATTGGAATTCGGCTCGACTTAAGGCACAAAAAGTGGCTCTCATGTGTGGCTTGGAGAGATGCGGCTCGGCTGGCATGTGAGTCAGACGCGAGTCATGTCACCCGCTTGAAAACATGCGGATCTTATGATTTATTTAGATGCAAAATGACGTTGTTTTCAATGGGTATATAAGGCTAAATTTTAGCCTTTTCAGCAGAATTCTTATTCCCCCTCTCTTCCCTTCATTTTCTCTCCCTCTCTCTAGAAAGGGATGAATTTCGGTTGAATTTCCATCGGATTCTGGAAAATATCACCAAAATCTGGGTTGGTTTGTCGAAAGTTTTCCAAAAAATTCAACCAATGCTGGAATTTGTGCCGAATTCTGGAAAACCTACCGAAAAGTTCAACCGACACTAAAAAACTTACTGAAAAATTCAATCGACATTGAAAAATTTCGTCGAAATCTAAAAATTTTTTAAAAAATTTTCAAAAAAAAATTTGCCAAAAATTCAAAAAAAAATTTCTAAAATTTTTAAATTGCTTATGCTCTTTTAAACACCTTTTTTGGCTTCTGTTTTTTGTATTTTTCATGTGTCTTTAATATGTATCCAAGCCTATATTTATAGAGTTTTTCAAATTCGAAAATCTTAAGCCAAATGGGATTTCAATCCCTTCTGAATTCTAATTCAAACATTTAATTTGACTTAAACTCCTCAACCACCTTTCTTTTCATTTTTTTTTTCATTTTTTAATTAATATCCTATTATCTTAAAATAAATAACTAAAAAAATCAAAATAAAAACCAGAATAAAAACAAATAGTTGGGCCCATCACTTGGACCCCATTGAATCGAGCTCAATGGGCTTAGGCCCAAGCCTTATTGAACCAGGCCCAATAAGCTTAGGCCCGGACTAATTAAGGTGTCTACAGCTGCCGCTCTTTATGCATTTTCTGTGCAATAAGAATTATGCAAAGACGTAGACACCATGCATATGATCATCCCAACACATTCATTTTTTTTAGAAAAAGTAAACAAAGCTCATCTAAACAGAGGTTTAACGACTTTGAAAAATAAAATGCTCCTCTAAACAGAGGCACCACAACTTTGGAAATATAAATTACTCCCCTAAACAAAGGCAACCACAATTCTAAGAAAAATAAAATGCTCATCTAAATAGCAGCAACCACAACTTTGAAAAAATAAATTGCTCATCTAAATGGAGGCAACAAAACTTTGAAAAAATAAATTGCTCCTCTAAATAGAGGCAACAGAACTTTTGGAAAAATAAATTGCTCCTCTAAATAGAGGCAACAGAACTTTGAAAAAATAAATTGCTCCTCAAAATAGAGGCAATAGAACTTTGAAAAATTAAATTGCTCCTCTAAATAGAGGTAACAGAACTTTGAAAAAATAAATTACTCTTGGACAATCATGACCAAATGAGTCATAGATCATGTCTGATGGGATTTGTTAGGGGAACTAAAAGATTCACAATTTGAGTTCAAAATTCAAAGGTTCAGATTCGCAAGAACCTTTTAGCTTCGTAAGAATTCACTAAAATTTGATTCTCAAAATTTTAGTTTCATCAGAATTTGATTCGTAAAATTTTAGATGTGCAAGAATTCAGATCTGTAATATTTCAAAATTTGCATTTGCAACTTGCAAGACTCTATCCAACATTTAAACATTTGAGTTCAAAGATTCACATTTAAACTCGTATCAAAATTATTTTCATCATTCAATCATCATTGATAGGCTATGTCGATTAATTCATCCCATATTCATCACTTGGTCATTCCACTTTTCTCAAATCATCCCTTTTTTAGGTTCCTACCATCTATTTATTTTTCTCTTATCATCTTAGATTTCTTTTCAAAAGAATGCAAAATTCTTTTATACATATTGTCATTCATTCATCATCATTCCAAATCATGGCAAATATGATGCACTCATACATCTCTTCGATTTATTCTGAGGATGCAATAATAAGAGAACATTAGGTGAACTGAGGAAAAGGCAATCAATGAGAAACGAGTTTGGTACAAAACAAATGGGGAAAGAAACAAATTGAATGCATGTCATTGGGATGAATGGTATATCCAAATAATGAATATTCAAGCAATTTTGAACATTAATTCTTTTTCAAAAACTCATTCCACTAACTTTGAGCTTATTAAACTTTGCCCTAGTTTGAAAAGATCTTTATATGTCTTTGATCTCTCATCCATGTGAGTTGTTTATCAAATTTTCTGCTCAAAATTTTTTTTACCCAAATCACCCTTTCGGATTTTTAATTTAAGTATTCATTTTCTCTTATTTCCATTTTTCTTTTTTTCTTTCTTTTTTCTCTTTTTTTTCTTTTTTTTCTTTTTTTTCATTCCTTCATTCATTCACCCATGTTTCACATCAATCTTTGGAGCAACCAAGCATGATTCTGTCATTTCATCATGAGCATACCTTAGCCCAACATATGACCATCAATTCGAGCAGTCACATTCAATCCAAATTGACTTTTAAAGGTTGTAATGGAAGCTATGGTGAAGGGTCATGAAAGAAATGGATATAATAGGTTTAAAAGATGTGTTTAAATGGTTCAAAACCAAAAGATCATTTCTTATCCTTTGAAACAACTTTGCATTTTGCCCTTTTCCACTTCATTTCACTATTTTTTCCCTTTTTCCATCTTATTTCTCATAAAAAGATTCTCATTACTTTGCCCCCACTTGTTTGTGGCATTTTTTTTTGTTTATTTTATTTTTATTTTTTCTCTCTTTTAGACCTTTTATGAACTTTTACCTCTTTTCTTATTTTTTAAAAAAATGCCCTCCAGTGTGGAGGGTGATCTTTGGTCAGAGTTATTTAGAAAAAGAAATCATAATAGGCTCAAAGGGGTAGCAATGAATGGTTTTTCGAATGGTAAAAGAAATATGGCCATTTTTCATTTCAAATGTGAATGCTTTCCTTGAAGATTATCTATTAAACAAAAATAAGCTCATGGATCTTTATAACAGATTGCACATATTCATGACATACCTATTTCACATCTACTAGTAGCTAGCTTCTTTTGCTTAAATAATCTTTTCAGATTAAAATGAATGAGTTCTCAAAATTAAATCTCAGAATTATTATTATCATTGTCTAAATATTCATCATCTGAAATTATAGAATGGGAATGAAAAGTATGAAAGGTAACAAAGTATGGAACAATGGTTGAATGAAAGAGAAAATGTAATGAAATGCATTATCCTTGCCTTTTATTAAAACGGTAACAAATGAAATCCTATTGCATAAAAAAAATCCTAATATTGCTATGAAAAAAATCCTAAGATGACAAAAAACTTTCAACCGGCCTTATTATCATTCTCTAAAATTATGCCCTTATGCAATCAAGTGAAGGATCTTTATTGATATATTATCCCCTGATTCACTGTAACTCTTCAGACCTTTTCGGATCAACATATTCTTGATTCTCACTTAGAGCGTTGACATTGTGATTAGGCGATGGATTGCCACTAACATTAAGTGTTGTTGCTCCTATTTGATCAAAACTTATCATTTCATCCTTGATCAACCATTGTACTTTATGCTTTAGAGTAGTGTAATTTTTAGTGGAATGGCCAACAATTCCATAGTGGTAGTCACAGTGAGCTATAGGATCATATCACTTGGGATAGGGTGACTTAAGTGACTCCACATGGTTGGGGGCAATCAAGTGGTTATTATAAAGTTCTTGGTATAACTCTATATGAGTCATAAGGATCGAGTCAAATACGAGTTTTTTTACGGGTAGTTTGTAGCTCTCGTGAATCACTTGCCAGGCTAACAAGATGAATTTAGGTTCTTGTAGGAGGTTGAATATTAAGACTATATGTGAGAGCTTAGGGGCTAAAAATAGGCTGGTATGTGGATGAGTAAGATGGTTATGGTATGGGTTGGTATGAGGTATTATTCACAGTAGAACAGTATGAAGAGTAATCTTGTGGATATGGTTGATATCCTCTAAATTATCTGTCGAAGTTCACAGCTTGAGCTTCAGTCTCTTTCTTCTCTGATGCCTTCTTTATTTTTCTTTCTTTTAACTTACCATTTTTAATAGCATTCTCAATTATTTCACCTGAGATCACCATGTCAACAAAATTTTTTGTTGCACTTCCTATCATTTTTTCATAATAGAGAGATTTCAAGGTGCTAAAAAATAATACTGTAGTTTTTTTCTCAGTCAAAAGAGGTTACACCTGAATAGCCATGTCCCTCCACCTCTAGGCGTATTCTTTGAATGACTTAGTAACCTTCTTTTCCATATTCTATAAGGAAAGGCGATTAGGGGCTAAATCTATGATATGTTAATATTGACTAATGAAGTCATGGGCCATAACACTTTAAGAACGAATATGAGTCCTATCCAACTGGACATACCACCTAGCAGTAGAGCCAGTGAGGTTGTTTTAGAATACATGCATCAATAGCTTCTCATTATTAGCATGAGCGATCATTTTTCGATAGTACATAGTAATGTGGGTCTTCGAACACTTAGTACCATCATATTTTTCAAACTCTGAAACTTTGAATTTTAGAGGAATAACCGTATCTAAGACTAAATAAAGTCTAGTAGCATCCACTGAATGATAAAAATTGATACCTTCTACGGCCTGTAACCTTTCTTCTAATAAGTTTATTTTCTGTTTAGCTTTTGAGCCTTCTAATGCCTCATTTTCCTTTGGCCTTAACTTTTCTTTCTTTTCTGGATCATCTAAATTAGGGACTGATATTGTTTCTACTACCTTCTCAGTAAAGACAGGATTTATGTAACTTTGGTATTGTGGTGGATTTGAAATTGATGGCATTTCAAGGTATGTGTACCTTACAAGATATGTGAACTGCTAGAACAGTGGACCTTGTGCGAGTTGGGCTTGATGTGGCCCAAAACCAGGAAGGTACAGTGGGTCATATGCTTCTTGTGATAGATGGTCCTGCTGGTTAGTATTTTTTTTTATTCTTTTTCCCTTGTTCAACTTGTTCAAAGCCTCCAAAATCCTATTCAACTCCCCTTCTAGCTTTTCTTAATATTTCTCTATCATCTCGAGACGATTGGAATTTTCTTGTTCCATCTGTCTAGCTCGATCTCTTGTATTGTATTAGTGAGTTGATTGTATGGGATTCTTGGTTGGTGGAGCTATTCTTGAAACTTGAATACCATAATTATGATAAAAAATGCTATGCTTTATGCATGATCAAAAATGATATGATTTATGTGCAATGCATGTAACATACATTTCCATGGATATTGGTATGAGATGTGGCAAACATTCCCAACATGAAAATAATGCAAATTATAATGTTAAAACATGAGCACGAAAATGATGCATAGGATGATATGATAATGTTAAGACATGAGCATGAAAATGATGCATAGAATGAAATGATATGGAAATGATGCATGGTAACAAAATGGTTAGATAAGCAATATACAAGATGTTCCTTCTTGTGTCCTAATTTTGGGTTATATTTATACTAGGTAGAAATAGCTCTATCTTAGGGCTGGCCTCTTAGGAGTGAACTATTTACAGAGTTAGATGATTTTGACCACTAAAGGTTCTCAAATTGTTCCTTACAACATAGTCCATCACAAACTAGTAAGGCATTCCAATCCTCACCCATCACAGGCTACCAACGAAAAAGATTTAATTTAAGTAGGAGTATTTTTATAGCCATTATGAAGATTATCATCTCATGAGAGTGTAGGTACCTTTACTCTCTCCTAAGAAAGACGGAGTTCGGGTATAGAGCTCATGTAATGTAAATGCATGTGATAGTGTGTGTGGAGGAACACATAGGTTTCATGCCTCAATAAATCAAATAACAAACAAAAAAGAAAAATTGTTAGTAAACAAATCATTACAATTTAAAACCATTAGACCAAAGGATAGGATAAATTTAGAAATTATGGCTTGACTTTTTAGCATCCAAAGTGGAGTTGCCAAACTGTCATAACATATAGATTCAAAAATCTATAGCTAAATATAACAAATACAGTTGCTACCAATCTTTTTTAACTAGGTGTGATTGGTCACCTAAGGAATCTATCTTTTTAGGGAGCTCCTAAGCTTAACTAAGGGTCCCTAAAAGAATAGGCTCAGTCTTCTAACCAGAACAGGGTTTAGGAGTTCAATTACATATGAAGAAGGTTATAGTACCCCCATATGTCCATCCAAAGGATGGTACCATATTATTTTAAATTTATCATAGGGTCTTGAGTCTAATGGTATTAAATTTTTATGTTAAATATTGGAAATAGTTTTTAAGATTCTTCATCAATCTAGTAGAACTCTTAAAAAATATTTTCTCACCTTAAGAATATTCAAGGATCCCGTTTGTTTCCTTGAAGAGGCTCTGTCATTAAAAAATTTTTTGTTAGTTTTATTTTTTTGTTGAAAATATATCTAATTATTCCATCATTTGGGCCAAATTAGAAATATTTTCTTGTTTTGAATTTCTAATTTTTTTCACCATTTAGGCCTCTTTAGAAATTCTTTTTAATTTTTTTTTAGAAAGAAAATAATATGACAATTATTTTTATTGAAATTTCATCTAAATTATTCCACCATTTGGGCCAAATTTAGAGAAAATTTCTCACCTAGAGATTTCTTAGGAATTTACCATTTGAAATTCTTAGGAATCTTATCCTTGAGTAATTATCACATATTTTCAATCAAAATTTTATTTGAAAAAGAATACAATTACTTATATTGAAATTTAATCTAAATTATTCTTCCATTTAGGCCAAATTTAGAGAAAATTTCTCATCTACAGATTTCTTAAGAATTTACCATTTGAAATTTTTAAGAATCTCATCCTTGGGTAATTTGTATTTAATTCCAAAATTTTTATATTTTTTATGTTTCTTTTTATTTCTTTATTTTTTTTGTTTGAAAATAAACATTAATTATTGTTATTGAAATTTTATAAAAATTTACCATTTGAAATTTCTATAAATTCCATCATTAGATAATTAATATTTATTCTCAAAATTTATTTTTTTATTTTTATTAAATTAAATCATGCAAAATATTAAAAAAAACATAAATAAAAGAAAAAAATAAAAAATACCAAAAAAAATAAAAGGAAAATACCAAAAACGAAACGGTTCGACTCGGCTGGAATTCGGCTCAACTTGAGGCACAAAAAGTGGCTCGCATGTACGGCTTGGGGAGATGCGACTCGGCTCAACTCGACTCCAAGGATCAGCTGGCACGCAGGTCACGATCGGGTTGACATGCGGGTCGAGTCACCTGCTTAAAAATGTGCGGATCCTAAGATTTATTTAGACGCAAAATGACATCGTTTTCAATGGATATATATAAGGCTAAATCTCAGCCTTTTAAGCAGAATTCTTCTTTCCCCTTTCTCTCTCTAGAACCAGATGAATTTTGATTGAATTTTCTTTAGATTCTGGAAAACATCGTTAGAATCTGGGTTAGTTCGTCGGAAGTTCACCAAAAAATTCAACCGGCACCAAAAAACTCGTCGAAAAATTCAATCGGCACTGAAAAATTTCACCGAAATCTGAAAATTTTGCAAAAAAAAAATTGCCAAAAATTAAAAAAAATTTCCTAAAATTTCTAAATTGCTTCTGCTCTTCTAAACAGCTTTTTTGGCTTCTGTTTTCTATATTTTTTGTGTGTCTTTGATTTGTATCTAAGCCTATATTTATAGAGTTTTTCAAATCCGAAAATCCTAATCCAAATGGGATTTCAATCCCTTCGAAATTCTAATTCCAACCTTTAATCCGACTTAAACTCCTAAACCACCTTTCTTTTTTATTTTTTTTTCATTTTTTAATTAATATCCTATTATCTTAAAATAAATAATAAAAAAAATCAAATAAAAACCAGAATAAAAAACAAACAGTTGAGCCCATCACTTGGACCCCATTGAATTGGGTTTAATAGGCTTAGGCCCAGGCCCTATTGAACCGATTTAATGGGCTTGGGCTCGGACCAATTAAGGCGTCTATATATAGATTCGGTAAAAACCAAAAATATTGATTTGTCTTTTATGTATCAACACGAATTGTAACATAATAATTTTTATATTTTACATATATTTAATAAAAATTACCAAACATAAAAACATAAATTACCAAATGTGATTTTAACCTATTTTTATAATGCTTTTACGATTATACTCAAATAGCACCTCTTATAGAAATTTTAAATGGATCAAATAACTCTATATTTTTTGAAAAAGATTATTTATATCTTCATTTAAAAACCCAAATAAGTTTTTCATATAAGTTAAAAGTAAAAATTTCTTTGAAAGCCAACTACCTTAAATTTGCTTTTGTAATAAAAAAATTCTTTTTTGACCAAGCCAAGCATTCAATAATTAAGAAAAAAAAAAAAGCCATTGTGTGAATTGTGATATATGAGATTGATTCATTATTAGAGAGCCAAATGGTGATTGACCATAAAAGGGATGGGATGGTTAAGATTTGTCTTGAGTATAACTCAAGATTTTTTTTCCAATTAAAAATAAAAGCGATGTGCTTAACTTGGGAAATAAAGCTACACCTTAATAACCCTTTGTGGACATGAAATTTCTTCTAGGAAACAGCCTCTCTTCAAACTTATTCTGAGGCAACCTTTCCTATGAAAAACATGAAATAAAACCTCTTCAAACCTACTTTTCATTTGGTGTAATTCGATTAATACAATGGTAAATGGAATGTTAAGAGAGTTAATCCCTAATCCATTAATCACGGTAGCAGAATATGTTGACAAATCAAAGACAAACAATTATATTTTCTTTTAATTAATTTTCTAGTGAAAATTAAAGGGTAAAGGGGAAATTTTGGAAAGTCTACTGTTGTCGTGGACAACATGCTCTTTTGATGGATTCTACGAATGCCAAATAGTTTGGTTGGTGGGTCACATTATTTTATTTCATCTTGATGGAATCAGGTTTTTAATTCCAATTTGGCGACAAATCAAAGATCAAAAAGAGAAAAATATATATAGTCAAAAATAACAAATAAGTCTCTAAATTTATCATTTTATTTAGATAAGTCTTTATAATTTTATTACATCCAAATAAATTTTTAAATTTTAATTTACATCCGAATAAACTCTTAACATTTAATTTGTATTTGAATAAGTTTTTATTATTTAATTTGTAATTAAATAATAAGTTCTTAACATAAATTAATTAAGTTTTATACTATTTCTTGTTTGTTTATACAGATTGTATTTTAGTTGAGAATGTGTACAAATGAATATTACCAACATAATTCTTTTTGGTTATACTTGAATATTATCAACATAATTACCAAATAAACCCTTACAAATATAATCAACCAAGATTAACAAATCAGCATGTGGTTGGAGGAAAACCCAACATAATTACATTAGATTAATCCAGCAGAATTTGGATTTTGAAACCTGAGATCTGATGGTTACAAAACTTACATGATCAAAACAAAGTAACAAGGCTTCATTAGTGATCATGAACTTATATTTTTGTTAAAATGCAACACATTTGAGCTAATCTATAAAATAGAGGCAGCACATACTATGCATTGCAGCAACTAACATGACACACTGAACAAATGGCATTTTTAGTTAAAGGAACTAATTGAGAGGCTAAGCAATGTATTAGGCATTTTAAGTTGATGAACAAGATCATTATGCCTAAATTAAGACAATTATAATCAAGTCACTCACAGTTTGTTTCAACTTACTAACCCACTAATTATCCTGAGTTAACATTATTTTCAAAGTTTTCAAATAAAAGGAAAAAACATTGTTTCTAACCTATTATTTTCATTGGAAAAGCATTTTTCCTGGGAAGTAATATGGTTCTAGCTTGACTGCCAAAGGATACCTAATTATGCTTAGGTTCTTATAGACCCTTCATCTTTCAAACGTAAACCTTCCATTTTCATACAGTAGGATCAATATCTCTGATTGCAGGATTTTCTCCCTCAATCTCTCCTGAATTTTTTGAATCGTTATTTCTTGCTTCAATCGGTGTTGACATGCTTTTTTTAATATTATTATTAAACCCCACCTTGCTCATTTACAATTTCCATTAACTCTTCCATTCCTAGAATTTTTTTCAAATTTGTCTTGTTCTTATTATTATTATTATTATTATTTTTGTTCCTTTAGACCACTCTCTAATGCAAGAAGAAGAATCAAGCATGGTTTTAAATGCTAAATTGAATGTCGCAGCAGCAGGAACCTCAGATTCTGGCACCAGCAACTACAGGTTACGCGCTAGCAAACGTCCCAGGCAAGATAACTGTGCCTCAATGGCAAGCTTTAAAGGGGTTGTGCCACAGCAAAATGGACATTGGGGTGCACAAATTTACGCCAACCACCAGAGGATTTGGCTTGGGACATTCAAGTTCGAGAAAGAAGCAGCTATGGCTTATGACAGCGCAGCGATCAAGCTTCGAAGCGGAGATTCCCATAGAAATTTTCCATGGACTGATCACAACATCCATGAGCCGAATTTCCAAAACCTTTATACCACAGAAGTTGTATTGAACATGATCAGAGACGGTTCCTATCGAGCCAAGTTTGCAGATTATGTCAAGATTCTATCTAAAAATTATGGGAAATTGGACACAAATCTCAACAAAAATTTGATGCATGGTGATATACAATTTTCTTGTATGCAACTTTTTCAGAAGGAATTAACTCCAAGTGATGTTGGCAAGCTTAATAGACTTGTCATCCCCAAAAAATATGCCGTTAAGTACTTTCCATACATTTGTGAGAATGATCAACAAAGTATTGTAAGTAGTGGGATAGAAGACACTGAGCTTGTTTTCTATGACAAGTTAATGACGACTTGGAAATTTCGGTATTGCTATTGGAGGAGTAGCCAAAGCTTTGTTTTCACAAGGGGTTGGAATCGATTTGTGAAGGAGAAAAAATTGAGGAAAAGCGACACAATCACATTTTACACATGTGAGTGCCCTGGTGGGGAAAAAAATGGCCAAAATTTCTTCCTAATTAATGTAAACTATAATGAGGAGAACGTCTTTAACAGATTAGAATCATCAACTCATCAAGATAATTTGCCGGTAGAATTGGAAGTGAATTTGGGGAAGAATTACTACTGCAGATCAGTAGATAACACTCAGTTTAATGAAGACAAAGCCCTCATTGGATTTGAGTCAGCTCATAATGTGGAGAAGAAAAGCATTACCCTTTTTGGAGTACAGATTAACTGACAAAGATAGTGTCCTTTCTTGTTTATTTTGTGCTTTCTTCATTTGGTTTCCACTTATTTCCTCTCTGTCTTTTGTTTACCTTCTTTATGAGGTCACATATGGTTCACTTCAATTCAGTTGTAATTTCATCAGCGGTTATTTAGTTGTATGGAAATGCTAATTTATCTTTGCAATTAGAGTACTGAATATGCTGTTGAATTTGGCTAAATAATTATTCTGGAAATCCGACTTAAACATTTATAATTCTAACAAGCGAATTTGCCACTGGTTTTAAATAAAGATGTCAATTTTACGATGCGAATGGAACCATATATGTTATCTGTACTGAAATTATGTATATGTGGCAGGTAATAAAATTAATTGAGATCTAAAAAAATTAATTAGCCTGAGACTTTTTTTTTTTTTTTGGAAAAAATAACTATCTATAATTTGATAATGTAATTTCTCCCATGTTTGGTCAGTTGTAGGGCAGCCTATGGAAATATTTTCCAAACCCGAATTTGCGCATGCCTTAATCATAATCATGCTCCTTTAGAAGGTAGCATTTGGCAATTAAGGCTGCCTGGTTTTTAGTTGATAAATTTCCAAAATTTATATTCACATTCCAAATTCTTTATTTATAATAATGCCACTTTTAATGCAAGCATATTTCGATTCATTACAGGTCAATGCTTGCTATATTTTCTTGTTTTCTTCTCGTTTCCCCGTTCAAAAGTTTGAATAACAGCAATAAAAGTTAGTATGGAAGCCTTCTATTCGAGGAAATCGGCAAGCTCCCCCCAAATTAGGAAAATTCCATTAATAAAACTCTTTGCATTTCAAAGATTTTTTTCTTCATCAAATTTAAATTTGAAGAGTAGAAAATGAAAAATTATTTAGGTAAAGTTTGCTAAAGACAGCTAATAAAAATTAAAACTGAAAACAAAAAGGCAAAATTTTGATGAGAAAACCTTTGAGTTAAATTTAAGATCATATTTTGAATTTTGATACATTTTTTTTTACATTTGACCATATAACATTACTTCTAATAAAATTCAGAACTGAATTTAATTAGTTCATATATTCACTCTTAAAAAATGACTCTAGCAGCTATAAGTGGGAATTCAAATTCTTGTAACTGTAACCATTTTCCTTATACATAGATTGCGAACTCTTTTGTCCTAAAAAACATTACTCTTAATAGGAATCATATATCTTTGAGCATGGATTGAACGGGATGTTACTTTAAATTTTAACTATAAGATATAATTACCTCTTCTTATGGAGTAATCACCGAGGACATAAAGTTTTATTGACATCCATTTGTGTTCATTGCCTCTTTAAACACGTTTCAATATAAGCTAATAATTTAGCGCATGCTTGAGGAGCACACCTTTTTCTTTTTTTAAGAGGAGTAGTATAATCTAACTGCAAGAGGCAATTTAGCAGACTTTGATTGTGTAACTGATATTACAAATATATACAAGAGTCATTTGATCTGCAAATGTTACAATTGTGAAAATTTTCACTATATCATGTATATAAAAATAAAAAATTACTTTGGATTTCCACTATATCATGTATATCTAATAAAAATAAACATTTTCAGAAATAAAATATTAAGAAAAAAATTGAAAATATATAGAAATGAAGGGAAATAAGTAGGTGATTTCATAACAAAAGAAATTTGTTGGGAAGTGATAAGGACGGGTCGATATTATACTGTGCAGCAGTTAAATTATTAAATTATTTTTGGTTGAAAAAAATTTAGGAAAATTATCTAATTAAAAGATCATTGCATAATTTCAAAAAAAATTTATATTAAATTTTTAAATAATAAAAAAAGTACAGCTGACACTAAGAATGACAATAGATCATTTATCCACTAATTTTTAAATAGCCGTATTTGAATCTTATTAATTTTTATTATATCAAAATCCATTAATTATCCGATTAAATTTGAGTACAATTATCTCAATTTTACTCTAATTAAATAAGGATTATCTATTAAATATTTGAATATAAAATATCTTATTACTTAAAATTTTTGTTAAAATATAAAATAAAAAAAATTGAATTTAAAATTTAAGTTTACTATTAATTAATAACAAATAAATGTTATTTGTTAAGGATTGTACTCTTCCACAAGTATAAAATTTTATATATTTTAAATATGTAAATAGATAACGAATTCGGATACAACTTCTATATGGATTTATGCATAAGATATTATTTATTAAAATTTAAATAGATTCAAATATAAGATATCTAACAAATTCAAATACAAATTTATGTTAGGATTGACTTAAATCTTATAAGAGATTTGGATAAAATTTTATTTAAATTAAAATTTGTTAGATATTACTTGATGAAAAAAAATATATAGGAGAAGAATTTTAAGAGAAAAAAATTTTAATAGACAAATTAATATGCTTATAAATAATAATATTTATTAATAAAAAGTATTTAAGTTTAAAAAATGTGCTTATAAATAGGTAAAATTTTCAGAGGATTAAATATGAGAAAAAGATATAAAGAATTATTAGGTTTTATATGAGAGATTGATCTTTTATTTGTATATGTTTGAGTGGAATAGAAGAGACTAAGAAGGTTCATATATTTACGATGCATGAATACATGAGTATATATTTGTTTGGATTAAAAATATTTCATAAGAATAAAAAAAAAAAAGAAGATTTATGAGTATTAATCATGAGAGAGATTGATTTAATATTTATTTGTAATACTATATTACTAGACATTCTTTTTCTTATCTGTGAATATAAATTGATTAAATTAAATCACATTAAATTACTAGCATTTATTTGATTGATTTGATGATTCGATGATTTTACTTATTTGAATGTTCAATTAATTTGAGTTTTTTATTCAACAATGGGTGTCAAAACTGTTATAATTCTAATAATTTGCACATTAAATATTATTTATTAAAATTTAAATAAATTTGAGTAACGAATATCTAAACGGTAATGTCAAATTCTATCCAAATATGACATAAACCATAAATTTTTTATCCAAATGTAATAATTATTAATTTATTAATATTCAAATATAATAAAATAAAATAACATCAAATATACGATTATTTACTATCTATTATCGTCCCAGCTGACACCAAAAATCGACTTATCAAATCAAAACCTAAGTAATGTCCATTTCAACTTTCGCGTTAATTATGAACAGATAAAGCTGTCTCCCACCCAAGTCTTTTGAATCTCTTTCTTCTCTATTTACACCAAAAATTGCCTTCCACTTTCTCCACCATTCCTCCTTCGCTTATATGCTGCAGACGTGTAACCTTTCTGTCCAGTTTCTCTCAAGATAGTAACCAATTCAACTATTGTTGTTAATTATGACAGTTCGAATTCGTGTGTATCAAAATTGTTTATGAAAAAAAAAGTTCAATTTATAATTTATTCTAACATATAAAACATGGACGACCCCACATTTTATAGGCACAATTGAAATTATATCCGCCTCAATGTTATTTACTCGTCTAATTTGCAAGAATCTCCCCTCTTTAACAACTATGACATGTATGATTTGAATTTGTGCACATGCACACATATAAGCCATACAATGATTATTCAGGGAGCCATACAGTAAATTGAATTGGGAAAGGGGGTCGGACACTAATTTTAATGGCCCTAATTATTATTCTAGAATGGGATAAAAAATTTTAGAGATCATGACCTTATTTGTTAGGGTATTTAAAAATCAACTTTAATTAAATTAATCGATCGAATCAATTTAATTTGATTAATTGATTGTTTATCGAATTAATTTCGATTAATTATCAAAAATGATTTTAAATAAATTTCAATTTTCGATTAATTTGATTCAAAAATTGAATTAATTGAATTAACAAAAATTTTAACCGAAATATAATAAATCTATATATAAAACTAAAATATATGAAGTTACTTATTTTATTTCAATTTATTAAAATTTTTAACTTAATACTTTGATATTTGATTTAATGTAATTTAATACTTTGATATTTTTAGCTTAATTTAACTTAATGTATTTTATTATTCGATTAACAAAAAAAATTAATTGAATTAACCAAATTAATTTCAGTAAGTTAATTTTCAAAATCAAAACATTTGGTTCTGTTAACGAAAATAAAATAAAATAATTTAATTAATTTAATTTTGAATAATTTAATTTAAAATTAACCAAATCGATTGAATAAAAATTCCAACCGCTTTGTCTCTCTCGGCTACGCCATGCATATAATAGATATAAATATTTTTAAAATTATAAAGCTGAAAGGGTATTTCTTCTTATGTTTTATTTTTCTATTCATTTTACGTTTATGTTCCAAAATCATTTTTAAGAATACACCTTATTAATATTTTCATTTTTTTATATTCTAAAACTATATTATATATTTTTTACCTTTTAGTATTACAAATCATGAAATATAGACTTTATAAAAACATATTGATGATTTAATACAAAATGTCAAAATCAAATATTTTTTCTTAAATTCTATGGAAGTAAAATAGGATACTAAAAATGGGATGCAAAGAGTACATTACCAATGAAATTGCAAAAATTACGAAAGAACCACTAAAAATATAGAAGCTACTGCAACAAAGATTCTCACCAAGAGGCAATAGCTAATCCTTAGAATATGATCAGGTATAATGAAATATATGTTTCTAAAGTTTTGATGCCGGTGAAACCCAGCTGATGCATTTTCTTTCCCACTTCTTTTCCTCTTTTTATTACAAATTTAATCATAATGTTATGAATGATTTTTTTTTGGAACATTTTGAAGTCTTTAATGTGACCTAAAGGTGTCTACTAAGAAAAATTATAATTTCTAACAAATTTTATGACAAACTAGGCATCACAAAGTTTTTTTTATTTGCTTTTGTTGTTTCAAACATTCTTTTCAAAAGTTGTTCAAATTCTTTCACACACACACACACACACATATATATATATATATATATATATTCATCTTCCTTAACTATTAAGAAGGAAACGGACAGGGAGCAAGGAAAATGAAAGAAATGATATTCCCGGATTTTTCAAAATTCAATCTTCCATAATAAATGATGGAACAGTGAAAGAAAAATACATATTCAACCAATTGAATCCTTTTCATCTCTCTAATTAACTTTTGTTGTCCTTTCAAATTTCATCTCTCTAATTAACTTTTGTTGTCCTTTCAAATTTCATCTCTCGTGCCAAATATGAGGATAATTGTCTCTTTGATTTTTGAGACGGCATTGTGAGTTTGATATTATGGGGATGGCTCCTTTGAATATTAGAGGATGGTTGAGAGGCATCACAATGAAAGTTTGAGATGGCTAATTTATTTCTTTATCATTAAGAGGGTGAATTGAATGAATGTAGAGTGAGGATTTTTTTTTTTTGTCTGGAAATACATTCCTGCGATACGGGGTTTGGGGTGGGATGTTAAGAGATTTGAAATAGAATTGCTCTATCAAGTTGGTAATTGAGGTCAATGATTGATTTACTTTGATTGAGGGGTGACGGATTTTATGTTATTTTGATTGTTTTGAGGGTATGGTTTTGTCTTCTTAAGGTTTGGAGTGATTCTTTTAATTTTTGAGGAGGTCTTATAGGAAATTGGCTTGGTTTAAGTGGTGATTTCTCTTTACAATGGCTAGTGTTAATTTGAAAGTTGATTGGGTTTACTAATTTTGGAGACAGCTTATTCGTGGTGTGGGTTGGAAGAAGAACATTGGTCTGTATGATAGAAAATTGATGAGATTTTACGAGAATTGATTGATGCTCTTCACCTCAGGATTAGTAAGGAGGCAAGATTCTTTGCGGTTTGGTCGACTTGATTTGGAGTTATTAAATCTAATTAGTTCCAACTTTGGTGGTTTGGGTTGCTCTTAATATATGGTTTTTATTTATTTATTTGTTTATTAAGATGAGATTTTGTTGTCATGCTATCTCAAGAACTGATCGTTTAGAACTTTGGGCGGATGTTCGATAAGATAGTGGTGATTTTTAAATATGATCTTTGCAGATTTTAAAATGGTTGAAGCTTTGGTGGGATAGAAGGAATGGTCTCTTGTTTTTATTGGAAGCTTCTCCTTTTGTTGATTTCCGATGCATTTCCTTGTAGTTCACAACCCTAAATAGTGAAGACACAAGTAAAATTAAACCCCTCATAATTTACCTTTGCCTTTTGGTTTTCTGCCTTTAATTTTCTACAAAATTTGCAATCACATCACTATCTATATTTGTATTTCATGATTACAAAACATGATGACCACATACCCATTCTTAACCTCAGCATCATCCTAAGTGCATGTCATCATAAAAGAAAAAAAAAGATTGGTCATCTGCACTAATATTATATTATTATATTCAATAAAATAATGTCAGATCTAGCCAACTTTGCAAATAAGTCTCGTATAATCATATAAATTGGTTGTTATAAATATAAATGATCATTAATTAAGTTTGTTTGTTATATTTGAGAAGTTCTTAAGGGAACACTTTATATATATTGGTTGATTAGAACTTAAAATCTCAATTTAGATATCAATAACGAAAGATGAGGAATAGGATTTAAAGAATGATCGGAAAGTGCTGTTTTTTATTCTACAATTAAAGACTAATAAATTTTCATTTATTAAAAAAATAAATTTTAAATTTATTAGATATCACCTTAATTATATGAACCAATACTTCAAAATCTTTTCAAAAAAGCTCAGCTGAAAAAAATAGAAATTCATAAGGATTTTAGAAACTTGAAACTTGAGAAAGAAAAAGATAAAAAGAAGTCCTATCAAGTGGTTTGCCTAAACTTTTAATGAACTCGAACAATGATATGGAAATATTTCCATAGCCATTGCAATCTATTGCACGGGGCTTGTGATAAAAAAAAATTCTAAAAACTAGACATTACCAATTAATTAGTATTTGCTAGGTTAGAAGCAAATCATTTATCAAGGAAAGCAATTCATTGTAACTAGAACATTTTCTTATCTATAAAATAAATCTTATTATGTTAATTATTAATTATAATATTATAATAACAAAATTTATTTAGAATGATATACATATGAAAATTTTGTCCATCAAGGTCTAAAAAATGTTTATACCCAGTTTTTTTTGTAGGTGGCTTCTTGTATATATATATATATATATATATATATATATATATATATTATACACACACATTAGTGTACGATTCTCATTACGTCAGAGATTAAATATTTTTTAATTTTTAAAATATAAATTATTTAATTTTTATTTTAATAAAAAATATAATTATTTAGTTCACTTGATCATTTAGTTTTGATTATTTTTAATAGAAATGCCACATGTCAAACTTTATAAAGCAATGGCAAAGGTATTTTAGTAATTTAATATATGATTAATTTTATATTATGTTAAAATCTTATACGTAATTTAATAGGAGCATTATAGTAATTTTAGAACAAAATGCCACATGTCAACTTCTTGTGAAGCATTCATAAGGGCATTTAAGTAATTATAGTATAAGGGGCATTATAGTATCTTTGGCCAATTATGGTTGGAGGGGCATTTTTGTAATTAAAATATCAAAGGCATTATAATAATTTTTGGTCAATTATGGTGGAAAAGGTATTTTCATAATTTTGGTAATAGATATTGTAGAAATTTTGACTAATTATAGTCGAAGAAGTATTTTTATAATTATTGTAGGAAGGTATTATAGTAATTTTGTCTAATTATGATAAGAGTATTTCTTTAATTATGATAAAAAGATATTATAATAAATTTGAATACGGATCAACATCATATCAAATAAATAGAGGGGCATTACAATAATTTATGACAATTATTTTAATATTTTATTTAACATTTAATAAGTAATTTAATAAGGGTATTATAGTAAATTTTAAATAAAATTCCATATGTCAAATTTTTAAAAAGCAATAGCGTATTTTAGCAATTTAATATGTAATTAATTTTAAAGTTAATAGCACCCATAGTCTCTAAACTTTGACCCAAATTTTATTTGAATTCTTAAATTTTAAAAAGTTATAATCGGATCCCTAATTACCCAAAGTTATCCTAATTGGTCTTTTCGTTTATGGAACTATCTAAATTGACAATATATGCTAGTTGACACCACGTGATAATGTCAACTAGCATCTCACATGGCAGATGAGAGATCAAAATCGAATTCTCTTAAAGTTTAAGGACTAAAGATGAAACTATCTCAAAAATTTTATAAATTTCATATATATTTTATAAAATATTAAATTTAAAATTATAAAAATTAAATATCATTTTAAAAACAAAAAATTATTTTTATTAAAAATATTATTTTCTATCCATAAAAAGCATAAAGGTGACATAGTTTAAAATTTTAATAATATTATATATTATTTAACAAAAAAATATATTTCATGTTTTTGTGTCGACATAAATTGTTATACGTAATTTTTATGTAAAAACGACATGAATACACAAATTTCAACATTTTACATTATATAAATACATGAATTGCTAGGTCTACTATGAAGTACTCGATAAAGCATTTCCATAATTATAATATGAGAGGCATTATAGTAATTTTTTACCAATTATGATAGTAGTATTTTCATAATTTTGGTAAGAGAAACATTGTAGTAATTTTAGCTAATTATAATAAAGGGATTTTTTGTAATTATTGTAAGAGGGTGTTATAGTAATTTTTTTGCTAATTATAATAAAAAATTATTTTCGTAATTACGGTAGAAAGGCATAGTAGTAACTTTAGACACATGTTGAAATCATATTAAATAAATAAAGGGTTATTATAGTAATTATCAAAGGGATTATTTTAATATATGTTATTGATTTTGAAACAAAATGTCACATGTCAACTTCCAATTAAATATTCATAAAAGCATTTTCATAACAATGGTAGAAGGGGTATTATAGTAATTTTGATCAATTATGAGAGGAATGTATTTTTATAATTATGGTAAAATAGCATTATAGTAATTTTAGTCAATTATAAGAGAATGAGTATTTTCAAATTGTGATTTGAGTGTATTATTATAGTAAATAATTATAAGAGAAAGGGTATTTTTGTAATTATAGTAAGGTGGCATGATAATTAATTTGGTCACTTGTTAATTTCTTATCAAATAATGAAAAAAGTATTTTGATAATTTCTTAAGAGATTTTTTCGTTTATTTAATAGAAATTTTTGTTGGTTGATTCATTTTTTATATATATTTTATATAACTAAAATGACAACTATTGATGATTTTGAAGATTGCAAGTCAAAAAACGATTGGATCTTGTGTTGACAAGACAAAAAATATGGTAATAGAAACAGATATTGCCCTAAAAGATCGCAAAGGTAGACTATCAAATAGTTTCTTAGGTGAAACTTATCCAATTGAAAAGACAAAGGGCTATATCAAAGGTGGGTGACACTATGCTCGAATCATGCAAATATTAATTTTGTAGAAATAGCAATAGCTAGCTTTTGAGGAAAGAAAGCAAGAGACCAAAGCCATCCATTGCTGAATGTTGATTGTTTCCCCAGCATACCATAGAAGCTTTTTGCTGATCTTTAGAGATTGCCTCTATTTGCAAATAGCCAAGAAGATTCGTTTGCCGTTCCACTAACAATTTCCCCATACATTGTTTCAAAATGTGGTATCAAATCTATAACTATTATTAAAAGTAACCTCTCAATTTTGCACTATTGAAGCACTGTTTATTAAGGCTTCCAATTTTGTGTCATTTGTCATTTATTGATGGGCTGTCAATTTTCATCAAAAGGCCATTTCGTTTTAAAAAAATAGAGAAATGAAAGAAGGAATAGGGGAAAGAGAAGGAGAGGGAATAGGTCGTATAGCGAATGAGGGTAACGGTAGAGGGAAGAGGGTGGGTACATGATGAAAAGCATCAGCAAAAAGGAGATGAATAGAGGAGAAGAAACCAAAAGCAAGAAGAGGAGAGAAAAGGGATGCCGATCTGGTTTATGTTAATAAACAATAGTTTGTAATATCACTATTGGAGGTTGGATGGTTGTGGAGGAAGAGGCAGAAAAATTGGAAGGCTTTAAGGCGTGGTCGATAGACGTTTGAGGATGGTGTCGATTAATGGTTACTTTAGCATTGCTGTAGGGGTCCAAAAAATTTTGGGCAAGAAAAAAGTGATTTTAAAATGTGTGGTTATAAATTTTAAGTGTTTGGTATTAGTGTGAGTAATTAAAATGTTAAAAATATATATAATAATAATATATTAAATATATGCTGATAATAAAGTGACTTTTATCCCAAACACACTTTTTTATTGCAAAAGCACCTTATGAGTAGCTTTTTGGTTTGGGTTGGAAAACTAAGATTTTAAAGTAAAAAGTCAAATTTTTTTGTTGTTTAGCATTGCGTTTGGGTCAAAAATAATTTAAACTATGTTCAACAACAATACCAAATGAGGCTTAAAAGTGGAGTCTAGTTGATGGAGTGCAAATGAGGGATTGGATTAGAAATTGTTGATTGGTGGAGGTAAGGATAAGGTTGGCGAGGGTGGATGTGGCAGTGGTAGCGTTGATGGTGTATTGCGGCGGTAAATTGGTGGTGATGAATGGTTTTGACATATGGAGAAGGTTTTGGAATAGAGAGGACTGAGTTTTGCATAGTAAAGAAAACATTTTTCCTAGGGGTTAAGACTACATTTTGCTGATTCTTATGTCGAAAACGAAGACAAAGGCTTTCAAGTATAACCAGAAACTTAGAAACTGTCCAATTTCCAATCTAACATAAGTACAAAACAAGTCTCATTTGCTTCCAGGGCTCAAAAGTGTTCTATTTTCTTTCCTTTAGTTAAAAGAAAGAAAGTCTTTTTTGGGTTTGTTAGGAGCTATGAATACGATACAATGCAAATATAGCAACATGATAATTTTTTAAGAATAAAAACATAAATATAGTAAGTGTTATAACGTATAAATCCGTGAATCTATCACTAGATATGAATTAAAGGAGTCGTCACACTACAAAAGTTTTGGTTTTTAGTAGTGTTTTTTTCTTTACATTATAAACGTCACTCAAAGATTAGCGGCATTTACAAAAAACGCTAGTCAAAGTGTTGGCTATACATGTATCACAAAAAATAGTGGTGTTTTCTATAAAACGCTATTACATTTGCGACGTTTGTATATGATAAATGTCACTATATTAGCAGCATTTGTATTTGGAAAACATCACTATATTAGTGACGTTTGTACCTTTGACACGCCACTAATTTAGTGATGTTTTTATCAAAAAAATATCATTACTTTGGTGGTGTTTGTATCACAAAAATGCCTCTAATTTAGCTCGTTTTCTAGCAAAAACGCTGCTACTTTTAGTGGTATTTTATGGTACAATGCCACTAAATTATTCATTTAGCGACATTCTTGAACACAAACGCCTCAAAATTGATAAATATATTTTTTTAAATAAAAAATTTTTGTTAATATTTATTATTTTCATAAATGAGCTTAAATTCATATACTAAAATTAATATAAACTTAATTCACTTTCAAATATGCATCTAATTAACACAAAATTTAATAATTAGTATAATAACATTCAAATTTTTTTAATACATTAACAAAATAAAAATTAAAATATATGAAATTGATGACTGCATACATTTTGAAGGCTGCTAATTGATGAAGAAATTTTTACACCTTGCTCACTAGCATGCTCAAGAACCTACTGAATAATAGCATACAATTTTTAACACTTCATTGTAAGCTTTTTTTATATTAAAAAATATAAATATTTACTAAATATAATACTTGAATTGAAAGACCACCGAGATCAGTTCCTGGAAATTGTTGTTGCACAAAATTCAGAAGATGATCAAATCGATCGTGCAATTGCTGAAATTTTGCATGCTCTTGTTCCATTTTAGCACATTCTTCCTCAATTTTGGCACACTCTTGTTCTCTTTCTGCTTCTATTTGCTGGAAATGTTGTTGTATAGTTTGCAACTCCTCTCTTAATATCGAAATGTCTCACGAAGACTGACTTGCTGAGAATATAAATTGCTGAGAGCTACATCCATAGTAGGTAGATGGTGTTGGACCCAATCCAAGGCCTCGGACCCGTCCATGCCTTTCTTTTCCACCAACTTCTATGAATTTTTTATTTTTTAATTCTTGCATGTTGAGAAAACCATCAGATGCTATTTTAATCTCAGCAGTCATTTTTTTTTTGCTTTCTCCTATAAATTAGTCGTATACAATTATCAAGTTTAATGATTAATTGATAATATGTTAAAAAAAATAAATATTTACTTTTTGTTATTAATAGATATTACAAATTACCACAATTTCTTGTGTTTTAACATTCATGTAAGATCTATCTTTTTTTATGTGTGTTAAGCAAAAAAGTTTCACACGTCCAATTTGACAACCCATCTCAATCTCCTATACAAAAACATATGTTATTTGATAGGATACATATCAACCATAACTTATTCATGCATATCATGCCTGTCAATCAAGTTCAAAAATTTCAAATAATTTTAATATCATGTATTTATATTTTGGCCCCTTTACAACAAATAGTCTTAAATAGACACAAAAATAAAAGCATTTTGGCCTTTCACAAATATCGATCATGGCAACCAAATTCAATTATTTGGTCAAGTTTAACGTCATTGATTGAAGCCATTCAAACTGTTTAAAGCCATCCAAAAGTTTAATTTGTATTTTTACCTTTTAAAGGCAAAAATAGTCCCAAATAGATGTAAACAATAACTTTGTCACCCATATCAATCGTAGAAATGAAGTTTAATCAATCAGACAAGTTTAATATCAAATATTGAAGCTATCCAAACTGTTTAAATTGAACAATAACAAAAATTTTGTAATTTTACCTAAATAGACGTAAGCAATAACTTTTTCATACATATCATCCATTTCAACTAAGTTCAAAACTTTCGATAAGTTTAATATCATGTATTGAAACTATCAAAATATTAAAATAGTACAATAACTGTTAATTTGCTTATTTTCCTTTTAACGGCATAAAAAGTTCATTAATTGGAATAAGTTTAAAATCATAAACTTACTATTTCTTTTTGCTTTGTTGCAAAACTTTTTGATCCACTTGTGTGGCTATATTTCTGTTGCTTTATGCTACCAATCCTAATTGGTTCTCTTTCCTATCATAAAAAATAATTGGGTATATCATAGAAATACAAATATTACCAACTTAAAGCATAAAACACTTTCATTATTTCATTCTACTATACAAAGTTATAAATTACTACCTCTCCTTTTCTTGAGAACCAAAATCTAACCAATTATTCATATTGCCACCTAATCACATTATGGGTTAGATTTTTCATCATCGCCTCTACAGTTGTATTTCTATCAAAATACTTATTCTTCAAATTATGCTTATAATTTTTTCATTTCTTTCCCAATGACTTAAGCACAAATGAAGTTGGTATTTCAAGTACAAATCTTAACTGTAATAATATAAAAAAAACAGTTTAATTAATAAAGAAAATTTAAAATAATTAAATTTTTTTATATGCAATTAATTATAATAATACCTAATAAAGTTTAAAGCATTTGCCTTTACTTCTGCTGGAACTTTATGCCATGTTTCATAATAAAAAGGTAATTTCATTCCATTACGGGCAAGCATGCCTAGAAATCCAGCTAATAGTTAAGCCTTTTCACCAATTGGTTACCTATCAAAGTTTGCAAACACTATAATACGCTCGTTCGGAGGTAGTGCAAACAATTCTTTCAAAGTTGTCTGACCTCTAGTCCTCCATTAACCATTGTTATCAACTGTAAAAATTAAAAAAATAAATTTGTAAAATGGCAATACTTTTTTCATTATAATCAATTTGTAAATATGGGGTATATGATACCTGCATTCAAATTCAAAGCATAATCAATTGATGGGATACTATCTAAACCTAGACCTCCCGTATTGATAGAACCAATATCAGTTGAAGGGTTAGAAGTGACTAAGTTAGATCCGATAATATGTTTATTCCCCTCTAAAGGATTCAGACCATTGCCAATATCAACAGGTGCCGTAGATGATTTTAAACTAATATCTCTGATATATATTTCTTTCAATCTACTCCTCCACATTATAGTTTATCTGCATCATAAAAATAAATATATAAAAAGATATTAGTTAAGAACAAATATAAAGACATTGATAAGTTAAGAAATCATAACCTACAATACAAAAAGAACATATCGATTTAATTAAATCAAAAGATATTGTCTGATTTACAATACAATAAATATATAATAGTGAATGCGATATTAATTACATACAATCATTTACTATATTAAGTCTTAAACACTCGTATTACAAAATATATATGAGCCATCATGGTTTATAAATGTCTTCATTAACATCATCGCAGACCCACTGAACGTAGGTACTGGCGACATTTTCATCCAAGTTTTGTTCAGCAAAAGGATAACATCCAGTTCCATGTTCAACATCATGTCTTGTATCTAACGCCATATTAAATAAGTCTCTAGGTGTATTTCGAAGAACAACAAACCAACCCAATTCTTTGGGATCTTCAGAATAAAAGACTTGTTTGACTTAAAATGAAAAAATATAAGGTTCATCAATGAGTTGTTGTCCAGTGTTAATTAATTAAGAAAAATTCACAAGTGTAAATCTATATTGATCTTTCTTAATACCCCTTGCACTATTCACATTAGCCCAATCACACCAAAATAAGACAACTTTTCACTTGCCATAATAATCCAACTCAATGATATCATTAATCATGCCATAATAGTTAACATTTCCCTCTAAAGGGTTTGTGTTCCTAGCATTAGCATAGCTAGTCGTTGATGAAGTAACAATAACTCCTAAATTTTGTGTACTGCTAAATCTCTCATGAAATTTAGTGTGAAATCTAAATCCATTGATGATGAAAACCATTGTATCATTTCATAATCGTGTTCGAACCTTGTGAAAGACACTTTACCCCTTCACTAATAAGCCTTCCACTCCAAACCTATAAAAATTGAATAAATATATATATGTTAATAATGTTAATTATACCGTAAGCATTTTATGTAGATTTCTCATAAAGGGAAGTATAGCATTATTTACAGTTGCTCCTAACCATTCATGAAAGTTTTCGATGAACAACTTATCAAGCTCTTGAGGGTTTGATCGTCGATAATGTGTGAGAGCTCTCAAATTATTTCTATACTCATTGCAAAGCATCATGATAAAGTATTAACAATAAAAAATACAATAAATTATTCTTAATGTAATGAATAATTTTCTTGCTAAAAAACTTACGTGCAAAATAATTCAATAAAGTCATGATGAAAAAGAACATATCGATGTGCTTGTGCCCAAGATTTATCATCTAACTCTACCATTTTAGCTTTGCCTATTGGTTATCCAAAACTTTGAAAAAGATAACTATAGCTAGAGTTCATGTTGTTGCATACCAACATTTTCCGATGATCTATTAAATCTCATTTCAACATCTTTCAAATAACGAGAATAAAATGTCATACACTCTTCTACTAAATATCCTTCAGCAATAAAAACTTCCAGATAGCGTTTGTTGTGACAATAAGATTTTAACCTCTCCGAAAACCTATTACATAAAACATTAGTCATATATCTTTTTAACTAGAGTGGCATAATCATCAATAAAACCGTAATCAATCTATTAAACAATAATACCTTTCGATAGGATACATCCATCAATAATAAATCGACCCACCGACTTTTGCTTCATATGGAAGGTGGATAACTAGATGCATCATAATAGTGAAAAAGTTTAGAGGAAAAATCTTCTCTAAATAGCATAAAGTAATCACGGCTCGATCTTAAAATTTGTCAAGCTCTTTCATTTTCATACATTTCCCATATAAAGATTTAAATATATTACTCAATTCAATTACCATAGAAGTGACTTACTTTGACATTAATGAATGTAAAGCAATTAGAAGTAAGTCTTGCATCAAAATGTGATAATCATGTGACTTCAATGAAGAAAGTTTTCACTCATTTAGATTCACACATCTTGATATATTTGACGCATAGCTATCTGAAACTTTGACATTTTTCAAAACCTTGCAAAACACATCTTTTTCAGGTTTAGAAATCCCAAAACTAGCAGCAGGCAATTGATATTTTCCATTAGGAAGTAACTTTGGATAAAGGTTAGGGAGAATCCCCATATCAACGAAGTCAAGTTCATTTTTAAATCATCCTTTGATTTTTTATTCACATTGAGAATTTTCAGATAAAATTTTTGCAAATATTCTTCTCTATGTGCATCAAATCAAGGTTATGGTGTAATAAATTATATTCTCAATAAGGTAACTCAAAAATGATACTTCTTTTTTTCCATAACTTAGACTCATTGGGGTTATCTTCTTCATCATCCTCTTCATCACTTTGAACATCAAGATCACCAACGTCAGTATTAGTATCACCAACTTGCATAATATAAGGCCATACACCTTCAAAGATGTCCCTCACTCTTTTTTTTAAGGGAGTCCTTTTTTCATATGTGACATTGATATCTTTTAACTTTGACAAGATATTAGACCCATTAATGGGTAAATGTGATCTCTTCAACTCTTTCATTCTATCAAAGAGATGTTTTGGGAATCTAAATCAATAATAATCATCTAACCATCGATGATGTCCCATATAACAAAACTTCCTACCATTAGGTAACCATTTCGAATATGTCTGTACAGCACAACATGGACAACCATAATGACCTTTTGTACTCCCATCAGATAAATTTACATAAGTAAGAAAATCATTAATAGTCCATAATAAAGTAGCATGTATATTGAAGTTCTCTTTTTTTGATACATCATAGGTCTCAACTCTTTCCCATAATTACTTTAACTCTTTAATAAGAAGTTGTAAGTAGATGTCTATATCATTATCCAAACTTTTTTTCCCAAGAATTATTATAGACAATATAAATGACTATTGTTTTATAGTAATCCATGATGGTAAATTGTAAGGAATCGATACAACTGGCCAAGTACTATAATAAGTACTCATCATTTTGAACGGGTTGAATCCATCAGATGCTAGTCAAAGCATTAACATTTCAAAGATCAGATGCAAGTTTGAAAACCTAGAATGAAATGATTTCTATGCCAAAAAATCTATAAGATGCCTCAATAATCCACATCTGTTCACTTCTCATGATACCACTTTATTGAATCTACAGTTTTTGAAGACATGAAGAGTTGTTGAAGTCTTGGTATTACTTTAAAATAGTGTAAAACCTTAATAGGCTTTTTTTTTACACTAATCTCATCACCATCCTTATTCAACCTTTCATCGGGGTTTTTGTTCACCCAACGAGAAATACCACACACATGACAAGATTTTTTATTTTTTCTATCACCCTAATACAACATGCAATCATTGGGACAACTATGAATTTTCTCATATCCGAGACCTAAATCCTTGATCATTTTCTTTAATTCCTTACAAGATTCAGGGATTTTTGCAAAAGAAAATATTTTTTTCATAAACTCTAATAATAAAGTCAGAAAGTTTCCCGTCCATCCCCATAAGCATTTCAAGTGAAAAAGATGAACACAGAAAGATAACCTTGAATGCTTCATGCCCTCATAAATTTTTTCATTCATATCCTCAAGCAACCTATAAAACTTTGATGCTTCTCCTCTAGGTTGTTAGTCACCTACACCTATCTCAAGTTCACCAAATTCATTCATTTCAACATTAGACTGATTAAATTCATCATTTTGGGGATAAGATTATGAAAATGTTGGTTATGAATGTTAAAAGCATCTAGCAACATGCTTTCAATGTCATCTGCTATAAAAATATTATGTTAGTGTTGGAGAGCCCTTGAAGTTGAAAGAACTATAATGGAAAACCTTGACAGTACAGACTCTCTATGAAAATACCAATTAACATATCTTGAGAGAAATTCAATACAAATTAAATGTTAAAAAATAACTTGACGCATTTGTCAATCTATATTAGCACACTTCACACATGGGCATAATATCATATTATCTTCACTTGTATTCACAAATGCAAAATTAAGAAAAATTTTCACTCAATCTCTGTACTCTTAACTTAATCTTGGCTTTTGCATCCAATTCTTATCCATTTAGTACTTGCTACATTATTAGGCCAAATGTATATGAATAATTTATATGAAAATGAACATGTCAAATACTTAAGTTTACTATATTTTAAACAAAAGATAATAACAAGATCAGTACTTACAGAAAATGGAAACTCTTTGTTGTGAAGTATTTTATCAGGTACCTGATATTATGGATATTAAAATCTACTGCTAACGTAGACAATGTACAAGAGTTTTTGTAGTTGGGGTTGAAATAAGGTAAAACAAGTATAGAGAAAGCCCAAAAAATGAAGAAAATGAAAAGGAAAGAGAAGTGAATGATGGGTTACAAATGGGTATTTGAGGAAGGTGGGTTTTGAAGAAAATTGTTTAAACCAAAAAGAAAATTGCCAATTACAAAAGCTGAAGGAATAGTCAAATTAAGTAAAAATATCAGTAAATAACTAATGAATAGTCGAAATAGGGTTCTAAAAGGTAATGCTCAAATAGTATAAGCTGAAGGAAAGGGAAAGTAAATTGTAGTTGCTATAGAAAGAGAAATAATAAAATAATGAAAATCAAGCATCAAGATGGTGATTAGATGCGCTAAGTTTGGAGATAATTTTATTAGACTAGATTATAGAAGGCATTTACTAAAAAAAAATGCCTTCGCTAATTTCCTCATATATATTTTTTGAATATAGTATAGGCACCATCAATAGAGTCGTGTAGAATTGTTTGCGATTATTAAAGGCGTTTACACCCTGAAAACGCTTTTAAAAATTTCATCCAATTTTTATGGTGTATTTAGTGAAGGAGTTTATTCTAAAATAACGCCTTCACTAATTCCTACTAATTTACGTACATAATAATTGAAGGCATTTTCTAAAAAAAAACACCTTCAATAATTTCTCTTAAAATTTTTGGGATTATTAAAGACATATTCTAGTGAAAAATGGCTTCAATATTCCACAACTCAAATTTTAAGACAGTTAGTGTAGGTGTTTACTCTAGAACAATGCCTTCACTAATTCCTATTAATTTATGTACATAATAATTGAAGGCATTTTTTTAGAACAAATGCCTTCAATAATTTCCTCTTAAAATTTTTGAGATTATTAAAGGCGTTTTTCAATGAAAAATGCCTTCAATTTTTCATAGCTCAAATTTTAAGACGATTAGTGAAGGCATTTATTCTAGAAAAATGCCATCACTAATTTACATACATAATTAGTGAAGGCATTTTTTTATAACAAATGTTTTTAATAATTTCTTTTAAAATTTATTTTTTATATTACTAAAGGCGTCTTTTAGTGAAAAATGCCTTATTTTTCGTACCTCAAATTTTAAGACATTTAGTGAAGGCATTTATTCTAGAAAAATGACTTTACTAATTCCTTCTAATTTACATACATAATCATTGAACGCATTTTTTGAAAACAAATGCCTTCACTAATTTTCTCTTAAAATTTTTGGGATTATTAAATGCATCTTCAGTGAAAAACGCCTTTAATTTTTCACAATTGAAATTTTAACACGATTAGTGAATGTGTTTATTTGAGAAAAATGCCTTCACTAATTTATGTACATAATTAGTGAAGGCCTTTTTTTATAACAAACACCTTTAATAACTTCCTTTGAAATTTATTTTTTAGATTACTAAAGGCATCTTTTAGTGAAAAACTCTTTTAATTTTCCACAGCTCAAATTTTAAGACGTTTAGTGAAAGCGTGTATTCTAGAAAAACACCTTTACTAATTCTTTCTAATTTATATACATAATTATTAAAGGCATTTTTTTAGAATAAACGCTTTCACTAATTTTCTTTTAAAATTTTTAGGATTATTAAAGGCGTCGTCTAGTGAAAAACGCCTTCAATTTTTCGTAACTCAAATTTTAACACGGTTAGTGAAGGTATTTATTTTAGAAAAATGCCTTCACTAATTTACATACATAATTAATGAAGGTATTTTTTTAGAACAAATACCTTCAATAATTGTTTCTTAAAATTTTTGGGATTATTAAAGGTGTCTTCCAGTGAAAAATGCCTTTAATTTTTCACAACTCAAATTTTAAAACATTTAGTGAAGACATTTATGCTAGAAAAATGCCTTCACTAATTCCTTCTAATTTACGTGCATAATTATTAATGGTATTTTTTTAGAACAAACGCCTTCACTAATTTCTTTTTAAAATTTTTTAGATTATTAAAGGCGTCTTTTACTGAAAAATACTTTTAATTTTTCACAACTCAAATTTTAAGACAGTTAGTGAAGGCGTTTATTCTAGATAAATGCCTTTACTAATTTACGTACATAATTAGCAAATGCCTTTTTTTTTTTTATAACAAATGCCTATAATAATTTCCTTTGAAATTTATTTTTTAGATTACTAAAGGCGTCTTTTAATGAAAAACGCCTCCAATAATCTCTAAGTAAAATTTTAAGGGAATTATTGAAGGCATTTTTTTGTAGAAAAATACCTTTAATAATAAATTTTATATTCATTCCCTATCTTAGACATTAGAATCACAGACTATTAGTACACAGAACGATTAAAAGTTGTATTAATCAATCAAACCAAAGCCACAAACACATTTCTATCAGACTTTTAGTTTTTTTATCCCTATCATCGCCACCGACCTTCAACAAATTAACGGTACGTACCTTTCTATTTACTGGTATGTCTTTATAATTTTTGTTTACTGTATTATTTATATTATTCAATAGAGCTATTTTTTTTCGGTTCATTACTATTTACATATGGATATATATTTTAATTAATTTCACCATAAGCATAGCCGTCCAAGCACCTATCATTGTATGTATGCTATTTCTGTGTAGTTTTCTATTAATAATATGGTTTGCTGAACTTTGTTGTGTGATATTGTTTTGCTGAATCGTTTGCTAAATGGTCATTTTGAATGGTTTGTTGAATGGTATGCTGAAGGGTGTTTTTGAGTGGTTTGTTGAAGGGTATGTCTAAGCACATTGCTGATTGGTTTGTTGAATGGTGTTTCTGTACGTAATATGATATTAGTTGTATTTAATTAAGTACAATTTTAAATTTAGACGTTCATTTTGTGTAATTCGTATAATTATGACTAAAATCATAGGTATTATGAACTCCGAACAACAGCATTCTCCTTTTATTGAACATGCAAAAGATACACCTATAGGCCAAAAAAAAAAGAGAAGAGGCCCAAATAAACAAATTAAAGTGAGTGATACAAAAATTTATGTTGACTTCAATCAAAGTGGGCAGTCTATGCCTGAAGAAGCTGCCAAGATGGCTACTCATATTGGAGCCGTCGTCCATCATAGGATTTCAATTACATATTCCGATTGACGATGAGTTCCTGATGATCTTAAGGATGATATATGGCAGCCAATTGTGGTATGTTTGTTCAACTATTTTGTAAAATTTGTTAAATGATCATTTAATTGAAATTCAATGTGTTCTTACTAATTGTGTTAAATTATTTAGGAACAATTCGACATCCCAATTGACTTTAAAAAGATTGTGTTGCAATCTACTGAGAAAGCATTCAGAGACTTTAAAAGCATATTGACAACCTAATATATTTTACCGTTGGCTGATCAAGGTGATATATTGGATGTTCCACCTGCGGCATATGTAAATGTGGTAAGTGTTAAAGATTGAACAAATTTTGTTCGATATCGGCTTTTAAAAGATTTTTTAGTACGTAAACCCATTATCAAAAATATTATTTATAAGTCTTTATGCAATATAACATTTGATCTTTATATGTGATTGACGTAATTTCTTTCTTTTATAGATAATCAAAGAAAACCAACAAAACATTTGGGCCAAACAATAATATCACCATCGGATAGCGAGAAAGTGATATATAAATGTGAAGTATGAGCTTGTATGTATTCGCACAATTATTTTATACTTATTAATGAATATTTATGAACATTCATTTCATGCATTTTGATTCATTTATTATGGTAATTTAATAGGAATCAACAAGCTCTAGCATCAAAGTTTTCAGATGGGATGTCTGGAAACAAGGACATCTATGGAAGGATAGATCCTTTGTAGATAAAGCAACTAAAGAAATGGCAAAAAAGATTGTATGTATAACTACTTTTTTAAAATAATGTATATTGGCACTGTGGTTGTATGCATGATTGTATACTAGCTTGTATAGATTTATTGTTACAGCCTATCTTATTATTGTCTTTCAGGATGATTATGCTATCAAAGTCGAATCAAGTGAACTGGCAACCTAGTATGACGAAGATCCTTTATCTTTAGCATTAGGTGCTAAAGAAAGGCTTAGTCGAGTTCATTGGGTTGGTAAATTTATCTTGCCATCAAAGTTTTTTGGTAATTAACACAAAAGCCCATAAATGAGAAATGCACAATATGAAGTAATCATTAAGTAACAACACAATGAATTGATGATCAGGAGCAACGCCTTAATAAGCAACAACAAAAACTCATTGTTTTGGAGTCCATGTTGGTAGTAATGTAGTATAACATGCCAGTAGGCCGGTCTGATAGCATCATCCATGTCAGAGAAGCTCTTATCCTCTGCTACCACCCAAAAAGTATGATTTTATTTATAATTTTAATACTAATTTGTTTATTATATTTATTGATTTGGTTTTAATATTTATATTTCATTAAATATTGTAGTAGGATGTTCAGACTCACAGTATGACCCTTGCTTAGGCTACCATGGATGAGTTTTTCAAATATTTGCTGGAGCATTTATCCGAAAAAAACTTCATAACCATTGAGTTTGAGGAAGGGCTATTTGATAAGCCATCAGTTTCTTTCATTGGTGTGGAGAAGGTTAAATAATTTGGTGAACTGGATGAATTATTAGCTGTTGATATCATTGCTTATACGAGGTTAGCTTATAAATACAAATATGCACATTCAATATGTAGTAATCTATATTAGGGTGTAATACTAACTAGCAGTGTTGATTGTTATCGTATAACTTCCTATATAGAGAGCTCAATGGGAGATAGTTTACCAACAGATTTAGATTCATTGACTCCAATTTCATTAGTGAGCAGAGTGGCACAGTCTCTTATCTTACTAATCATGTGATCCAATGCATGAAAAAATCGGCTGATTATTATTTACTATAGTATAATGCGCAGTAAGTTATATTTCAACCTTAATTATTTTAACCTTACCTAAATCTGATCTGATGCATAATCTGAGTATATCATTATTATTATTTTGCAATCATCATTGGATGCTTATTATGATTGACATGAAATCCTTAACACCATACTTACTTAATTCAATTAATCAAACGGTGATGCCTAACCCCGATATTCAAACTTTTATAAAAAGGTATTACACTTTATTATATTATATATCTTATGTTTCTTCATAAGTAATTTCATTTATGTATTAAGTAATTTTTTTCTTTTCAATTTAGGGTAATATCTGCATTTGATAAGAAGACAAAAAATCGAAATGGGTGTCATTATCGGTAAATGTGAAATTTATTCTTTTATGCTAAGTTTGTGTAGATAAATGTTTCCTAAACCCATTCAATTTAATTTTCAAGTACCTCGTCAACCTGGTAATACTAAATATGGATATTATGTCTTTCGTTTTATGCAAAAGATAGTGTTAGATAATTTTATGACCACAACATTCAATGTTAGTATAAATTTCATAAACTCGTTATATCTTCAAAAAGATAAAAATGCACATTATGTTCTGATTTTTTAACATTTACTTCTGATATTTTTTATTAGTGAGAGAGTAAAGAAAGCTTCATGAAAGAGGAACTAGATGAAGTTCATAAAAAATGGTATGAGTATGTTTTATCATTTATCAATGTTGATAAACCTTTAGGTTAGACATTGTTGGTTAAATGTAAATATATGAAGAACAAACTGTTATAATACTTTTAACATGCCATGTTGAATGGAAACTTTAAGTTTGTACATTGGGGTATTGGTTTAATATTATTAGTATACTTAATATGAATACACTATGTGTACTTAATATATTATTGAGTATGATTATTTCAAAAAAGTATATTAATATAGTAACGTTATCAGTTTTAATTTTGGATGTGTGGTCAATTTATTGAAATACAACAATAGTCATTATGTAAATTTCAAAATATAATTCATAGTATCAGATATATAAACCAAATATTTTCTGGGCATAATATATAATTAACTTTAAACGATTTTTTGGCATAAATCTACAATTGACTTAACATATACAATACCAAATATATATATATTGATAGGATTAATGAAGGCGTTTTTAGCAAGAAAATGTCTTGAATCATCCCTAACAAAATATTATTGAAGGCACTTTTTACCAAAGTCACCTTCAATAATCCAACTAGAAATTTTATTGTGTGGAATATTAAAAGTGTTTTGGGCAAAAATGCATTTAAAAATCCGTTCCAACTTTTTTGTATGATTATTGAAGGCATTTTAAGAAAAATCGCTTTCAATAATACCAACTAAAATTAATTGAATAGATTATTAAGGGTGTTTTCCTACTAGTAACACTTTGAATAATCCCTAACAAAATGTTATTAAAGGCATTTTCGAAAAAAAATCGCTTTCAATAATCTGATCATTTAAATTTATCATTTGAATATATTAAAGACATTTTGAGCCAAAAACGCCTTCAAAAATCCGTTTCAACTTTTGTCTATGGATTATTGAAGGTGTTTTTGACAACAATCGCCTTTAATGATCCTAAATAAAAATTTATTGATTGGATTATAGAAGGTGACGTCGGCCAAAAACTTCTTCAAAAATCGATTTCATATTTTTCTTATGGATTATTAAGGGTATTTCTCTACGAAAAACACCTTCAATATTCTCTCTAAAATTTTTTAAAGCAATTGGTGAAAGTGTTTTTGCCAAGAAAATGCTTAGAATAATTAATTACAAATAATCTCTACACAAACCCAAAAAAGGCTAAAGGGAGGGATCGAACCTACCACCTTATGGTTAACATCCGTACGATCCAAAAATTTTGATATGATATTTATTGAAGGTATTTTTGACCAAAAACGTCTTCAATAAGCCTGTGAAATTTTTTTGATCGAATTATTAAAAGCGTTTCTTGTAGAAAACACCTTCAATAATCACATATATTTTTTTATGAGAGGATTATTGAAGACGTTGTCTACCAAAAACGCCTTCAGTAATTCCCTATGCATTTTTTTTAACTAAATTATTTAAGGCATTTTCTACCAAAAAAACCTTTAATATTCACTCCAATTTTTAAGGTAGGATTATTCAATGTGTTTTAGTCGAGAAACGCCAATAATATCAAGTCTTATGTGACGTTTATAAGTAACAACGTCGTTATTTGAATATTTAGTAGCATTTTGATAATAAACGCCTTAAGTTTTATAAAGACACGGAAGCTAACGACGTTTGTAATTGAAAGGTCACTATAAAACTACCACTAATCTTCAATTTTCTTGTAGTGCCACCAATATTTTTTGTTTAAGTGTGATTAGCCACTTGATTAAATCTATTCTATTTAAAGAGGAGTCTCAAAATTGACTTAGGTATATTTAAATAGTAGATTCTGATCTATGAAACCAAAGTTTAGGTTAGGGAAGCGGTTACATGTGGGAAATGTTATAGCACCTCCATAGCACCCATCCAAATGATGGTACCAGTTTGATTTCAGATTATCCAAGCTTTGATCATATTTGTAATTTACTAAATTATTTAATATTAAAAATTAGTCTTAAAATTATCCCAATTATTCGCTAGCATTTTAAGATAATTCTTTCATCTTAAAAGTATTCATAGAGACTAGTGTCCCATTTTGAAGAGGCTCCGTTGTCAAATTTATTATAGTATTTAAGAACTCAGTAAAGTATTCCAATAGTTTGGTGAGATAGTATTACAAAACTACTTTGAAAATTTTGAGAATTTCATTAAGTTTTCCAATAGTTTGATAAGACTTAATTTAAGAAGTAATCATCCAATAGTTTGGAGGATAAAAATTATTTTTTTATTTTTCTCTTATTATTATTATTTTTTGAAAAAATGATTTACAAAATTTTTCAATAGTTTGGTGGATTCCATTTTAAAAATTAAATCTATGAAAATTCTCTAATAGTTTGGTAGAATTCATGAATTTATTTTGTAAGGATTTTTATTTGAAAAAAAGATTTTTTTATTTATTCTTTTAAACTTATTTGAAAAAGGTTATTTATTTATTTATTCATTATTCTTTTTGTTTTCCAGAAAGAAAATATTCTTTTTTTTAAGATATTAAATTACTAAATACAAATAAATAAAATAAAATAAAATAAAATAAATAAAATCATGAAATAAAATAAATAAAATCAAAAAATAAATGAAATGAAAAAGAAAATAAAAAAGAAAACCTGCGACTCGAGTCGGGTCAGCGTTCAGGTCAATACATGGGTCAGTAGGTTACGCATGGGTCTGAGAGTCTCCCAAAACACTGACATTTTGGGTCGCTATATAAGCTAAGTTCCAAAATTTTTTCTCAGAAACCTTTTGCTCTCTCTCTCTAGCCTCAATTCTCTCTAAAAACCATAAGAACACCAACAAAAACTTCAATTGAAAACTAAAGAACCCATCGATTTCTAGAAAAGTCATCAAGAAATTCAACCAAAAATTGAAAAAGCCACCAGTTTCTAGAAAAACTACCAAAATCCTACTAGAAAATTCAAACTTCATCGAAAAATTCTATTGAAAATTTCAAAAATTCATCTTAAACTTAGATTTTCCAGAAAACATTCTGAATTTTCCCAAATTTACCCAGATTCCTCTCAGAACTCTCCAGAACCTTAATCCTACCTCTAGAAACTTAAACCCAAACCTAGTAACTTCCAATCAAACCCATACAAAAATCAAAATTCCAAAAATTCTTTACTACCAAAAATTTTTTAGAACACTAACTATCTCCAAAAATCAACTGTTTCCCTCAAAAATCAGCTATGTCTGTTCCTTTGATCTTTAGTTTAATTTATAGGTATACTTAGGGCAAATTTTTAAGAAACAGACAGAACCAATCCTAGGCTTGAATCTTAGGATTGGATTCTGCCTAAACCTAAAATTAGGTCTAAGTTTTTTGCTGATTTTCTAGACTAATTAAAAATCCCTTGATTTGGGTTTTCATTGACCCTTTGACCCAATTCAATTCCAAGTTTTAGTTTTTTGGTCGCCGGTTAAGAAAGAAAATAAACAAATAAACAAATAAAAATGATGATGATGATGATAATAATAATAATAATAATAATAATAATAATAATAATAATAATAATACTATACTATAGTAATAAGTTATACTACAATAATAATAATAATATAAAATAGTATACTATCCTATAGTAACAAATAATAATACTAATAAGAATATATAATGTCATTATCCACACGAAATTTTTTTTTCATTTTTGTTGTATCCGGTCAAGTTTGACACATATTTCACATGTCACAAGTATCAAAGTATTGGATACAAATACAACATGAGTAAGCGAGAAGTTCAATAGTGTCCATCCTTTATAAGTCAAAGCCATTTCTAAGCCAACTATAAGTAGTGTTCTATTTTCAAAGAATTTTTCCCTTTTGATAATTTGGTAGGTTTTTTTGGAATGAAGGAATCTTATTGGATTTATAGGGTCATAAACATAATAAGATGCACTTAAATGAAAATAAAAAAAAAACACTAAAAAATTAATTACAACTAATTTCATCATAACAAATTATAAAAAATATTCCACAAAAAAATTACGAAAAAACTTGTACACAAAATTCATTTTAAGTGGAATAAATTTCAACAGTTTAGAATCAAACATTATTAGATTTTGCTAAAATATCAATATAAGATATTACTATTAGTTGAGATATTATACAAAAACATCTTTATGTTAGCTTTATTGTAGGTACATATCCATCTTCAATATTTATTACTTGTTTATTTGTTTTACATTAAAATTTTTTATATTTTTATTTAAATTTTATTAGTTATATTATATATATACCAGTGCAAATGCACAAACTTAAAACTAGTTAATTATTATGAGCCTCGCCGACTTTTGCAACTTAATGCCCTTTTAAGTGCAAGTAGGGCATTTTAAAGGATGGACAATACTTTTTTTTAGGGTGTATTAAGTGTGGAAATCTACTTACACTATAGAGGCTTTAGGCCTTGCAACATTCAAAAGTATCTTCTAGCATCATTTTACTTAAGGCAGCAAGAAGAGACAATAATTACCAGCAATTTGATTTTTATTGACAGAATTTTTTATCAATAATATCTTGTTTTTCACCAGTAATACTATTATCGATGGAATTTTTTGTTAGTGATAGATAAGTTGGTAATATTATTCCATCGGTAATTCAGTCGATACTCCATTGGTAAAATTTGTATGTAAAAGTGTTGGTAATTTGTCAATATTCCATTAATATTCTTTCAGCAATCCGTCCGTATATTATTTTAATAATTTTTGTCAAAATTAATTGTAATTTTGTAAAAAAAAATTCTATCGATAATAAGTAAAATTCCATTGGCAAATATATATTTCAATCATATTTAATTACATTTTATTTATAATTTTTTATTTTATTTTAGTTTCTTTAAATTTGTTTTTAAAGTAATTACATGAATATTAAAATACACATAGAAAAAATAAATAAACAAAATACTTCATTTTAATATAAAAGAATATCATAATATTTTACAAAATTATTTATGAAATCTAATTAAATAAAAATACAAAAAATACATAAATATTACAAATTTCATATAATAATTAAACCAAATAATCAAATACATCCATGAAGAAACAATATGCTTTTCACATCTTTCTTTCTATGCCTCTTTTTAACTACTCTTCCACTATCACCAGAATAGTTATATGTCCTGCCAATGTCTTAGGCAACCTATAAGTCAAGATGTCACAACTGATACTAATTTTAACAAAACCATGATCTAGCTTTGAGTAAAAGAGAAAGTCTAATAATGAAGAACCGGCTAACTTTTTAAGCAAGATCCTTTTGGGAATTATGGTTAAGGCAAACCTGCATTTGCCAGCAACTACAGCAATTCAATTAGTACATTCGAAGAACATGGATAAGCTTGGTAACTATTTTGAACAGATTTGAAATTTTCAATGAAATTGAAGGTAAGGAAAAACAATAAGGAAACTATGTAAATCTACATTTCCTATCACATTACATCTTGGATTTTGTGTAGGCCCTACTGGTTCACATTCCAAAAAGAAACACTCAAAGCATGACATTAGGCAACAAATGATCAGAACTAAAAAAGACGACATTAAAATATGGACACAGATTATTTGCATTTTTTAGGAGAGGAGAGGCAACTCCAAATGGCAAGGAATCTTATAACTTTTTCCTTGTAGAGTTCCAGAAGCTAAATTATCTTAGCATTGCATACTACAAGGATAACTAAATTCCTAATAACTTTGTAATATCAAACATTACGACCCAAATGAAGTCTATAAATGGAAATAGGATGACCAAAATGAAGTCTAAGTATGAATAAGCTAACTAGTATAATATTTCCTAGGAAATTAAAGAAATTAAAAAATTACACTCAAGATGAGAAACCATACCTGCAAGTCCTTAGGAAATGCCTCTAAAACTACAAGTATTGGTAGTTTAGAATAAGGTGTAACCTACATTGGATAGAAAGACTTAATTATCAGTGAATAAACTTAATTTTTGTATTAAATTTATTCATATTCTAAATAATTATGTTTGAATTGAAACAATGATTATATGGCAAATGATCATAACTATTTGCATATAAATTGATAGTTATTTATATAAAATCATGACTATACAAATTGTCATAACTATTTAAATAGAAAATTATATCCATTCATTCATTATAAATAGATCTTTCAGTATAACCAGTTTCACTACTTTTAATTGAAAAGTTTGAGGTTCTATTGTATCCTAGAGGCATAATTTCTTTTTAAAAAGTGTTTTTCACACATCAAAATCAAAATTATTTTTCATTATTTCTTTGTTCTTATTTATTTTTTTCTAACAATTTAAAGGAAATTATGAAAAAGTTTTATATTTCATATTTATGGAGATGCAAGAGAAATAAATTTAGAAATGAATTCACAAAATTCGAATTCTTGAAACAATTATGAACAAAGAGAAATAATTCTCTATCACAATGTCAAATAAGTTTTTCTTTAATTTTTATTCAAATTAGTATAAAATTTATTTTCTGCACTATTGTTGGCTACAAAATTGACTAAATGCAGTAGATATTTATATATGGGTATATGGTCAAAATGTTATTTCTAATTATTGGGTACAATGCCATAATTTTGTGAATATTGATTGAAATTGGCTAATCAATTGAGTTTAATAAATTGAAAACCCAATATATATAAATGTTAGGATGGGGAATAGTGTAAACACAAAAAGAAAGAGTTAAAATTGATACATATTTTCCATGAAAACATGATTACATGAATTGAAAAATATGCAAGAAATCGGCATTGCTTTTGGATTGGATAATAAGCCAAATGTAGGTTTATGCATGAACTTATAACATGATTCGTTGAAATTAGCTTAGAATAGCCATAAGCCAAAATGGGCTCTATATATATGATTTAAAAAATGGATTTAGACATAATAAATGATCTATTTTGTTCAATATTAACGAGAATTTGAACAAGAAAATGGGTTTTAAGGAAATTGAGATCATTGATTGGGATCTTTGTTCACAATAGAAATTAACAGAAGTGGGCTAAATGGAGTGTCCCAATAAATTTATTTTTAATTATTTGTAGCTAATTAATACATATATTAATTAAATGCTTATTTGTTATTTTATTTTGTATGCTTATATTGTTTAGTCATGCTTGTATTAACATGCTTTGAGTTAAATGGAATGTTTATATAGTGGAGAATTTGATTAATTAAGCTTTATACTTGTTATTAATACAATTTGCTAATAACATGCATTTATTATTTGTTCAAAAGGCATGATTGAAATTTTAGTTCTTGAATAAGTATGACTTTATGTTTACTTTGGCAATCGTTAAATAAACGAATTAGAAAACATGGTTAAATTTATTAAAACCACAAGATAATATTTTAGTTGGAAAAAGCTAGGAAATAGTAATATATATTTGCTATTTTAATATTTTATGAGATTTATTTAGAGTATGATTATATATTTTATAGTTTGGGTAATAACTGTATGCATTATTGATATAATGATTATGACCATGTATACATCCAAGGTAAAATGCACTTATATTTAATATATCTACCATGCATATAGAATATGTAAAGGGTCTAATAGAAATGCATATAAAAGGGTCATGTTCAATTGTGGTATCATAAAAATCTTGACAATGTCAAGAATATAAAGTATATATCCATATATATATATATATATATATATTAGCTAAAAATGGATATTAAGTTTTTCAAGTCTTTTAATTTAATGAATGAACAAAGATCACTTAATGATGTTAAAGTCAAGGTTCCATGGGTTATCATATTTCCAACTTCTTTGGAAATCCTACTTGAATGGTATTTATTTCCTATATTTCAAATACTTCGTACAGTACCTAACAAGTTATTAGGTGTTCTTATAATGGTTTCAGTACTTGCGGGATTATTAAAAGTACTTTTTTTGGAAAATGTTAGTAAATTCTAAAATCCATTTCATCGTCCAGCAACGACAACCTTTTTTTTATTAGTATTGCAATGGCCCTTTGGTTGGGTATTGGAGCAATATTACCAATTGATAAATCCCTAACTTTAGGTCTTTTTTAAATTGAATCAATTTAATAATAAAATATCATGATGTGCGTATCTAGGGAGTAGTCACTTCAAAGTCAAAGTGAATTCTCTCTAGATACATTTATTCAATTCTAGTCTCAATAACTTGAATACATGTTTAGTGAATTTTTTCATATGGTAATGAATTGAAACATCCATGAGCTTAGAATTGGACATGGAGAACATATGCATGGTTTGCCATATATTAAGAAAATGAAGATGAATGACTATTTGAATGGAAACTCAAACTATCCTATTATTAGCATATATAGCATCTATATGCATAACATTGAAAATAAAAGTGTACAAGTCTTTGTGGTAACGAGTTTTTATAATTTCATGGTAAGGGTATCGATGAGAGCTTATATATGCACCATTAATATATGGATTTGATAATGATGATGGCTTTTAATAACCCTAATCCTTGGAATTGATCACTAAATGAGTTATCCATGGAGAAGGAGGTATGACTTTTAAACGAATAGTGCTTTTGATAAGTTTAAAAATTATTTATTTGTATATTATACACAAACAATATTTTTTAGTGGTTTTTACATAAAAGTGATATTTATTTAATTTTATTTGATAATAATCATGGCTCGTATAAATGATTTACATCTCATGACTTTATTAAAAGTTTTGAGATATAGTGAAAGTATAAAATTGTATTCATTTTAGAAGTCATGAGTGATTCAAAGATTTTGTAAATATTAAAAAAATAAATTAAATAGCAAAATGAATGCTACTTGGCCCATTTGGGTGATAGACATGGTTTTGCTCATGATAAAATTATGGTTAATAGTGTTCATGATGAAATAGATTCATTTAGAAAGCATGAATTTACTAAAATAAAAAAAAAAAACAATTTTGAGAGTGACTATATTTGACATCATTCTTATTGATGCATACTCTCATATTGAGTTTAAATAAAAGTTTTGAAACTTTAATAAGAAGAAAATATTAAGATATAGAAATTTACCAGTTATCTTTTACTAATGGTGGATTTAAAGGCCTCTTCTTTAAAAAAAAAAAAAAAACCACCTAATAATGAAAAGATAAATGAAATGTCAACTTGATTAAGTATATATGATATCTTAATAATTGAATGAGACATTTTTTAATAAAAGAATGCACATTTGCACATGGTGAGGGTGATAAGAATCAAAAGAAATAAAACTTGTCATCATAGTATTATAAGATTTTAAGTATAATTTTATGAGCAAATTAAACAAGCTAATAAGTTTAATACACTTATTAAAGTAAAACTATAAAAAGGTCTTTAAAAATCTTAAAAAGACAAAAATAACTTAGTTTATTCATTAACTTTATCTAATTATACTAGAAGTGTAATTATATAAAATATGTATAAACATATAGAAATATAATGGTCGAAATATATGAGTATAAAGTTGTGGCCACAACAAATGCCAACTATTTCTTAAAATGACAAGGTGAGGCAACAATGTCTAGAGCATATAAATGATATGCAAAATGAAATGTTTGGACATATTAGCCTATGAAGTAATTATATTAGAGATTTAATTTCAAGTACGGGTAATTACCATAAAAGAAAATTGAATTTCAAGATATTTAGTTAGGTATACTACAAGTAGAATGGGTTTAAACCTTTACTATTAGACACCAATAATGAGAATCCAACTTTGAATTAGTAACCTCTAAATTACAAAGTTAATTGGTAAAAACAAGTTATTGTTATGTGTCTATTAAACACTAGTAAAACCTATTCAAATTTCAAACACTAGTGTGATCCATTACGTAAGGAGGATAGGATTTTATACCCTTAATGGATTTTATTATTTAAATGTCTAAAGTGATGGAGACATCATAAAACTCTACTTATATAAACATAGAAGTGATGTCATTTTCATAAAAAGAATTAAGGTCTCTTTTGTAAATATTTGTGAATAGGATAAGCACATGACCTTAATAATGCTAAAGCGGTTATAAACTTCTCACAAAATAACAAGTAAATATTATATGTGTTATATCTTTAATTCTAACACTAGGAGTCAAAGTTTAATTTGTAGACGCCATCAACTTTGTTAGAATTCTATGCATATATACTAAGTTAAGGTTTAAATCAAGAGATATCTTTTTGTATTTATAATATTTATTTGTGTGAAAGGTTAAAGATTAAGCACAAATATTCCAAACTAGTGGGAGATTGTTGGTAGTTTAAAATGTAGTGCATCTCACATTGGATAGAAAGACTTAATTATTAGTGAATAAACTTAATTTTTGTATTAAATTTATTTATATTCTAAATAATTATGTTTGAACATAAATAATTATTATATGATAAATAATCATAACTATTTGCATATAAATAGATAATTTTTCATATAAAGCCATGACCGTATAAATAGTCATAACCATTTAAATATAAATTTATATATGTTCATTCATTATAAATAAATCTTTTAATATAACTATTTTTATTACTTCTGATTAGAGAATTTGAGGTTTTATTATATCCTAGAAACAAATTACTTTTAAGAAAATATTTTTTATACCTCAAAGCCAAAACTATTTTCTATTATTTCTCTTCTCTTATTTATTTTTTGTAACAGCAAGGTGTAACAACTTGGGATGAATCTTCCTTAAACATGATTTAAGGAAATGCCATAGACGCAAAATATGTAAGAACCAGATATAATACATTAGCACACGTATAGTTTCATAAGGCATAAAAAACAAGAAAAGATATAAGAATAAGCAATAGAAGAGCAGTTGAATAATATACTATTCTGTGGTTAAAAATTATCATTGAAATGTCAAAATTCCAGAGCCTAATAATTCCAAAAGCATTCCTAGAGAGTTCATTAATTCAAAAATTGTCTTAGAGAATAGATTTCAAATCCAACGTTTACGCAATGGTAACTAAGCTCAGATTATAAAGTATTACAACAAATCTATACATCATAGTGTTCTACCTTCCACTCTGCATTCAGAGAAGGCTATTAAACAACAAATAACAAGAAAGGGAAAACTTTTGAAAAGATGCAAGCGAAAAATCCAGTTTTGAGCATATCAATTTGCAGTCAACGAGCAACCCAACTTTTAGTCAGGTCGATCATAGAGATTATCCTTAAAATCCAAGCAATAAATCTTATTTAAAATAATGTTAAAATAGACAAGAAAGCTAAATTGATTATTATAAAGGGCTTTTTAAACAAAATAAAAATAAAAGGGAAAGACACCCATTGAAATTAGGAGTGGTGCAATCAACGACGTGTTCATGATCCTCATCCTTCTTAAAGAATGGGTAGTTTTCACATCCTAATTCTCTAAACTGTAATTTTAAAAAGTCAAAAAATAGTAATTAAAAGAAAGAAGAAACCCTAACCCAGAACAAAAAAAAAAAAAAAACTTGATCGTGGGCTTTAATAAGGCGGCAACGAAGGCAAGCCTTGAGCTCGTGTTTGAAGCTTGTAGGAATTTGAACGGGTGCACTTCTTATTGCTTTTCTGCTTACCTTTCTAAGGATTTCTCTGTTTCAGATTTTAGAAAATAATAATAATAATAATGATATTGATAGGAGGGTTTTATTTTTAAAGATTTTTTATTTGATAGATTTTTTTATTTTTTTCCTTTTTCGGAGCCTTTGTTAAATCTCAATAAATCCAACTCGTGTGTACTATAGGAATTCAGTCCTAAGATACACATGATAAGATTGAAATCTAAACAGTGAACCTATTTAGGAAGATCATCAAAAGATTTTGTTGAAAATTTTGATTCAGCAACTCCACCTGGAGAAACTAAACCAAGAGGGAGAATACTGAGGCTTCATGGGTAGTAAGGCTTTATGAGCTGGCGGCAGTTTCATGGACGGCGAGAACAGTAGTGGGGAGAAGGGAAACCGAGAGTAGAGAGGAGAAGAGACCGGTGTAAGAAGCTTTAGGGATTTTGCGAACCAAGGAAGGATGAAAAGGGAAGGGATTTGATTTTTAAAGCTTTTCAACGACGGATTAATGATGAAATTTCTGTCAGCAATTCAATTTTTTTAACTTTTAGCGACAGATTTTGTCAGATTCCATCAGTATTCCATTTTTTTTCATTAAATTTATTCTTATATCCAATTAATTTTTTTTTGAAAAATTTTTTACTGAAAAAAAAATCCATCAGTAAAAAATTTACCAACAAATTATTGACGGATTTTTTTTTGTCGGTACCATTAGTATTTCGCCGATAAATCTATAGTAAATTTATTTATAATTTATTGATAAATCATCGATAAAATATCTGTATTAAATAATTTTATGATAGTGAGTAATTTAATTAATTGGAGGCACCATCTTAAGCTAAATTTGCCAAAAAAAATATCCGTACAAAAATGGGTCTATTGATAGATATGAAAAAAAGAATAATCTCAATGTAATCAAAGAAATTGTTTGCAACCATGTTATACTTGATAAAATGGATCAATATCACGCAATGGTTGTGAAATTTTTTGAACAGCTAATAATGAATCTAATTCTTCCATTTTCTTTGGTTTACTACGGTTTGTCAATGTATGCGTTTGTTGTCATGATTACTTTGAGTAGATCTAATAATTCGTATATTAATATCATATAAAATATTAAAATTTATATATTTATATTATATTTTACACAAAAATTACATAATATAATTCGTATTCACACAAAGACATAAAATATAAATTTTTATTTTATTAAACTTATATATAATTATTATTAAAATATTAAATCACGTCATTCACTTGTCTTTTTTGTATCATGTTTATTTCATGTCTCCATATCAAATTTTAAGTTGTCAAATTTACTTTTGAGTAAATCATATACAAAAATGAAATTAAATGAAAAAATTTTTATTCCTAGTTTATGCTTTGATTCTTTTTCTTTCTTTTAGCAGGAAAAAAAGGTTGAAGGAAATATAACAATCCTTTAATTTCTATGCAATTTTTGTTGAAAAAAATAATTTGCAATTATTTACCCTATACTCTTTTTCTTTAAAAAAAAATTGCTACAAAAAGTATTTGAAATAATTTCCATGCACATTTTTGTTGAAAAAAATAATTCGCAATACTTATTGCAACATAATCTTGTTTTGTTGCAAAAAAAAAGAGTTATGCAAATTAGTGTAAGATGCTGCAGATAGTAATGTTGCAAAGGCATTAAAAACAATATATATTTTTGTTGCAAAATATAATGTATTGTTAGCAATTGCAAAATAATATAGGTTATACTGCAAAATGATTATTTTACAATATTTAGACAGATTGAAAAGCATTTATTGCGAAAGATGAGATTTCTTGTATTGTTGTTAAGTCATTATTTCAATATTTTATGGTCTGGACGGATATATCGTATCACCTGTCTTTGATCTTCTCTAATGGACTCCATGTGCCTCCCATAACAATATACGGTTGGGGCCCATGCGCGGCACTTGACGGGCCTCCTGATATATAGACTTGTTTGCAGCGCAGTGCCTTAGAGCAAGGGCAGCCAAATTATTTATAAAGCAGTTACTCTGTATAAGAAGCTCTTGGGCCGTGGCCTTTTCTTCTCTTTCCAATCAAAAGGTCGTGGACTTCCGAAAAGATTAAAGCCATATATTAGCTTTCGGCATGAGTAAAAATTGTAGCTCAACTGGTCCTTTCCAAATATGGAAAGTAGAAGGTCCTGGGTATCCTATTCCTAGTTCAGTTTTTGGTTTTATAGAATTATCTACTATTTCAATTGAAAATTTTTAAAAATAACAAAAATTTTCTCTTACGCTTCTTTTTTTTTTTTTTCTACTTAAGTTACCATGATAACTAAAATTAATAATTCATTATTCTATAAACAATCATTAATAATTCATTTTTGTTTACTTAGTATAAAAAAGATTATATGATCAAATTATATAGTATATCATGTACTTTCTATGAATGATAAAATTAATCTTTTTACCTCATCACATCATAACGTATTGATTCAAAAACTCGATCTTTGGACGTAAAAATTAAAAGTCATTATTAATATTTTTTATTCAGATGTAGGTGGCCACCAATCCTATTTTTTTATATGTAAAATCAAAGTTAGGTTTGGGAATATAGTTATACGAAAAAAAAGTTGTAACACTTTTACAGCACCAATTCAATGATACTAATTAATTTTATAAGATCCTAGAATGGTTTTGTTCAAATAGTCTTTTACTTATTATTATTATTATTATTTGAATATTAAAAAATTTTTAAGTTATTTCCAACACTTTTGATGTAATTTAAAAAAATTTTTTACCTTTAGAGTATTCAAAAAATCACTTATTTCCTTGAAGAAGATCTGTCATCATATTTATTTTAATATTTTAATAGCAAAATAAGTTGTAATTCTCTTTTACCAACACTTTTGATATGATTCTAAAAATTTGGAGGAAAATCACTAGTTCTTACTCCTCTTAATTTCATCATCAACGAGAATTTTAATTTACTTTGAAAACATTTATTTATTGTTTATATTAATGTTGAGGAAAGTAAAAATTTTATTTATCAAATTCCCAAAACATTTTTCATACTTTTGACTATTTCGAGAAAATCTCTTATCTAGGAATTTCAATAAAATCACTGCTCGTGACTTTATCTTTACCCCATTAATAATATTTTTTTTGAAAAATTCTAAAATATTTCTAACACTTTTAGAATTTTAGAAAAACTTTTTTCATGAATGTTTTCAATAAAATCACCACTTGTAATTTTATTGTTATTTTATCATTTTAATTATTTTATTAGAAAAATTCTCAAAAATATTCCAAACATTTTTAGTAAATTTTTTTAAGAAAATCTCTTGATAAAATCATCACTCGTGACTTTACTTTTTTATTAATAATAGTTTTTGTCCTTAAAAATTTTTAAAATATTTCTAACACTTTTAAAATATTTTAAAAAATTTCTTTGCATGAATATTTTCAGTAAAATCACCACTTATGACTTCATTTTTTATTAATAATATTTTATTTATTTTTCATTATTTATTTGTATTTATTCATTATTCTAAATTTTTACATTTATTTTTTTATTATATTTATTTTAAAATATCCTAAAATTTAAATTAAAATACTAAAAATACTAAAATAACACCAAAAAGTTTTAAAATGGAATAAATAATATCAAATTTTTCGTTAGTCAATGGTAAGTCAACTTTAGTCAATCATGTTCAATTGCATCAGTTTCAATTCAAAACTTATGCGAGTTATTAAGTCAGGTGTGCAGATTTCATGTCGAGTCTCAAGTCGGTGCACAAATCTTCATTCACCAAAATGACCTCTTTTTTTTTACTATAAAAGCCTAAAAAATTCTTATTTCATTTATCTCTCCTCTATCTTTCCAACCCCCCTCCGATGCACTTTCACTTTCTAAATAACCCAGATGCCTACAACCCTCTGTTGTAGCGGTCACCACTTATTCTGCCGCTTACCGTAGTCACCAATGGTTGGACTAATTCCAAAAATTCACCCTTTGGTGTTTTTAACCCCTTGAACATGGATTTGGTCTCTATTTTATGAAAATCTAACTCAAACAATGTAGATCAAGCCTTGAAATTTTGGCCAAAATGACAAATTTTTTTGCTTTGCTTGTTTTTTGGTGTTATTTCTCCCTTCCCAAGGGATGTGTGTTGTTTTTTCTTGCAATGGATTTTATGGTGTTTGTTTTGCAAGTTGAAAATTTTTTATAGAAGTTTTTTCATTATGTTTTTTAGAAATTTCTCTTTCTCTCTCTCTCTCTTTTTATAGAAGCCCTTCTTTTAGGCAAAAATTTCCCCTCTTTTACTTTTTCATTATTTTTGTCCTCTCTCGTGTAGTTGTGTGGCTCTATTTATAGAGCCACTGAAAGATCATATTCTAGATTTTTTTGGATTTGAAGAAGAAAAATGGTGGCCACCAATTATTTTAGCTCTATCAAAATTTTAGGCTTTAAAATTCTTACAATAAAGTCTGGCAGTGCATGTAATGCACCAAAGATTATGGGGAAAAAACCAAATAAGAAGGAAGGAAAATAGAAAAAGATAAAAAATTAAAATAAAATAAAAATTAATAAAAATTAAAATAACATTAAATTTAAAATTAAAGTCCAATAAACAAAAAGACACAAAATTACATTTAGGTTAAAATTTAGTTGGGCCCAATAAGTATTTCAAGATTAGATCATAATAAAATCAAGAAACTCGATTTTTTTAAACAAAATGAATGTTTACAGTTGCCTTTCTTTATATATTACTAAGAATCAAGAATAAGGCAAAAACCAAATGATGACAATCTTATCTTGGTATACATATATGAAAAACTAAACGTTGAAAATAAAGTTTTTATTTTTGTTTTTTGTTTTTTATTCCTCTAATCAGAGGCTCACAACTTCTTTGAAACTTTGCAAGGCTCTTCTAAACAGAGGCTTGACAACTTCTTTTTGAAAATTTAAAAGGCTTTTCTAAATAGAGATTTAACAACTTTTTGAAAATTTAAAAGGCTTCTCTAAATAGAAGCTTAATAACTTTTGAAAATTTTGAAAGACTCCTCTAAATAGAGGTTTAACAAATTTTAAAAAATTTAAAAAACTCTTCTAAGCAAAGGTTTGACAACTTTTGAAAATTTTAAAAGGCTTTTCTAAACAAAGGCTCAATAACTTTTAAAAAATTCAAAACATTCTGCCCGAAAGACTTATGAATCTTGACAATGAATGCTCCTCTAAACAAAGGCTTAACAACTTTAAAATTCTCATCTCGAAATACTTATTTAAACAAAGACTCAACAACTTCAAAATTTTTGAAAAAGCTCCTTTAAAAAGAAGCTCCACAACTTTAAAATTCACATTTTTCTTGAAACTGAAATCTCATCTTTAAACAAAACAAAATTTTTTTTTTCAGGATTGAGGTCTTATCTTTAATCGTTATCTTTATACAAGAACCAAAAATCTATTTTTCTCATTATGGAATAAAAAAATCTTATCCTTGCTACAATTTATGATCTTAACCTTTCATGGATGCATATTTAAAATGCTTTAAATGCAATGCATGTAATGCAATCAAAATTGGTCACTTCCAATTATGGTAAAAGTTCTTAAAATTTCTCACTTTATTGCTTTGATAATCAAAATTCTCAACAATGGCCATAAGTCCTACACGGCTTTAACAATATTCTTTCCCGTTCAAAAGTTTACAATATCAGTGTCTTCTCATACTTTTCTCATCATTTTCTACTTGCCTTTATCAACTTTTAAAAAGTAATGTTGAGATCTTTCATGTTTTTGGTTAGTTTTTCATGATTTTAATTTCAAGAAAAATAAAATGCATTACGCATTTCTCCTTTTCATTTATAAGATAGACAAGGATAGCAAATGAGATATAGGAATTGATATGTATTATTTTTATTTTTCTAAAAAAAGAAAACATATTTCATCATACAGATAACAAGTACATAACAATAAAAATGTTTGGGCAAGAACAAAAGCACCTAAAGAATTATTACAAGATAATCATGAACAAGTTATTCTTGGATTTTTTTTCCAAAACTCAACCATATGACATCCCTAGTCTTTCAGAGCTTATCAAACTATGCTTGCCTTTATGTTGTGAGTTCATCTTATGATGCTACCTTTCTTTTATATCTATGTAGCCTTTTTAGGTTTTCAACTTAGATATATCCTTGTTTCTCCATTTTTCTTTTCTTTTTTTTAAGCAACTTATTTTTTCACAATATCTAAGTTTAGTGGATTAGGCAAATTATTTCCATCCATTTTATGCCAAAATTAATACCCAACAAAAAAAAAAAAACTTTCTTCACCACATACGGACCTTTCTAATTAGGGGCCATTTTTTTCGATTGTCATATTAATTTAGAAGGATCTTTTTTAGCACTGAGTCTCTTTTTCAAAAACGATGAAGATAAATTTTCTGATCATGTGCTCTTAGCATCCTCTTTTGATATATTTAACCATGGTAAAATGTTGTAAGTATTTTCTCTTTAATGTGGTTTAATTGCTCATAGCAATTCTAGACTTACTCTATTTCTTCTAACTTAACTTTCATTAAAACTTTCAATGAGAAAATTTTCGCTTCAACTAGCAGTACAGCTTTCATTCCATAAACTAACAAAAATGTGATGACCTCAATAAATGTTCGACTGATGTTTTGTAAGTATGCAAGGTAAAAGCTAATTTTTCATGCTAATCTTTGTAAGTATCAATCATTTTCTTCTAGATCCATTTGATATTTTTGTTTGCAGCCTCTACTGCCTCATTCATCTTAGGATGATATGGTGCCAAATTATGATGATAAATCTTGAATTGAGTGCACATATCATTCATCATTTTTCTATTTAGGTTTTTGGCACTATCAGAAATAATCCTCTCTGGAAGCCTATATCTACATATTATCTCTTTTTTTATGAACTTGCATATCATTGATCAAGTCACGCTACCATACGATGTAGCTTCTGCCCATTTTATTAAATAATTAATTATCATAAAGATGAATCTATACCCATTTGAAGCTTTTAGGTGATGAGATCAATAATATTCATGACTTATATAAAGAATAGCCATAGAAGTGCCAAAATATGCAAAGCTGATAAAGGTGTATGAATTTTATTAGCATAAATATAACACATATGACATCTTCTAGCATAATCAATACAGTTGCTCTACATTGTCCACCAATAATAACTAGCCCTTATAATTTGTTTAACCATCATATGACCATTCACATATGGCTTATAAATCCCATCATGTACTTATTCAAGAATCCTCTTTGCTTTAATTGCATCCACACATCTTATAAGCTCTTAATCTCATCTTTTTTTATAAAAGATATCTCCATCAAGGAAAAAACCTATAATCAGCCTTCTGATGATCCTTTTTATCATTTTTTATTGCATGCTTCAGGTATTACTGACTTCTAATATATTACAAAATATCATGATATTATAGCTTTCCAATGACTTCTTCTTCAATACCTGAGCAATGTGTTGGTACCTTTTTCACTTCTAACTTGATAGGTTGGATCTCAATATTTGTATCTATCTTGCTTATTACAACCAAAATGGCCAAAGCATTAGCAATCTAGTTCTTTTTTCTAGGTAGATGCTCAAAATGAATTTCTTTGAATTGTTTAACCAATGTAAAAATATACTCATAATAGCAAATCAACTTTAGGTCTTTCATTTCTTATTCCCCTTGTAACTAATATATGACAAGAACTAAATCTCTAAATACATCTAACATTTTAATCTTCTTTTCAATTGCTGCTTGCAACATAACACAAGCTTTATATTCAGTCATATTATTTGTGCAATTAAATTTAATGTAGCCATGATGGGATAATAGTGTCCATCAAAAGATATCAAAATTGCTCCAATATAGAGAAAAATCTAACAATTACTGGTAGTTCAATCACCATATTAATTGTTTTCTACAACATAAGCAATAATAGTTAGCAATGGTTGGCAACCAAACCTTCCTACCACAACCGGCCATTGCTATAACACCATCATCTCTAGTGAACAATAAACACCAATAGTCATCAGACTAAATTCAAAAGCAACCATAATTCTAGCCATAACCTAGAAAAACCCAGCTTCATCATCCACCTCCTACTAAAAAGTCACCCACTGTTAAGGCTAGCTCTTGCCATCACCATTATTTCTTGCTAAATAGTTCATCCTTTAAGCCTCAAAATCTCCAAACAAAAATCAAACCACATACTATAAATTAGCTATCCTAGTTAATTGACCATTACTACCCCTAACTTTTAAATCATAAGCAATCAAAAACCACAATCCTAAAATCAATTTGTAAAAAATTTAATCACACGTAACCATTACATAAAAAGCAAACACTACCACAATCAAACAAAAGGAAACCTAGTAGCAAGAAACATGTAAAACCTAGAAAGTGCCATAATGCCTAGCCATAGCTTGGAAATCCAAAAACATAGACCCAATGTAAGCAACCAATAAAGGATCCCAAGTTTGCTAGCATCCACCACCTCTACCAACTATCTTCATCCATCATCATTCCACTGCCAAACCAAACCTAAAGCCAATGCAAACTCAAAAGAAAACCTAAGCTACATCACAATAACCACCAACAGTCTTAAGCTCACCAACCTGAGATCTACGCGACAGTAAAGAAAAAGTTTAGCACAAGAAAATCAAAAAATCAGAGAACATTCTCCCTTAGATTTCAGATCCAATGTGGTTTAGAGAGATTTAAATCTTTAAGTTTGGCAAAAAGAAAAACCTGACAGAGAGGAGAAACCTACCCAAATTTGGTGGCCATCAGAGCAGTAGAGAAAAAGGACAAAATCATAACTTCAAGCTTAGATTGACAAAAACCTGACAAGGTTTTGAAAAAACTAATTTTACCACGTGCAAGAAAAGATTGAAAAGAGTTTGTAGGAAAATTTTAAAGTAATTCCTTCTCCATGATCTGTAACATATGGTGTCAGTAGCAGTCAAGCATTATTGGATTTTGGGTATTTAAAGATCAACAATTAGTTTTCTTTTGATTTTAGAGAGAAGATAGAGAATTTGAATGTGTAGAGAGAGAATGAGGAAAGAATAAATGAAAAAAGTTTAAAATTTAGCATTTTATACAATAAGGATAATGATGTCATTTTAGGCACTAAGAAATCGGGTTCCTTTGACTCACTTCAACTAACTTGTGTGTTTTGGCTGATATAACCTAAATCGATCGCCATTCGACTCATGTGAATAACAGTATCCAAGTCAAGCCGAACGACGGACTGAGCTAAGCTGCAAGCTGTTCTAGTCTGTTTTTGTTTTTAAAGTCATGCCTAATTTAAACCAAGCCAAGCTACGATTGTTTTTGGTTTTTTTTCCTTTTTTTATTATTTTTGCTTATTTATTTATTTGGGTGATTTAAAAAAAATAAAATATTCCAAAAAATGATGAAAATTTTGGAATAAGAATTTTTTTAAATAAAATTATACAAAAAAAATGTTTCAAAAAATTTTTTGAGAAAAAGTTGAAGTATCAATTTTTCTTAAATAAAAAAATATATATTTCAAAAAAATATTTTGAGAAAAAATTGAAGTATAAATATTCCTTAAATAAACCATATTTTTAAAAAATGTTTACGAAAAAAGTTAAAGAATCAATTTTCCTTAATTAAAAAAAATATTTCAAAAAATATTTTGAGGAAAAGTTGAGGAATCATTTTCCTAAAATAAAAAAAAATGTTTCCAAAAAATATTTGAGGAAAAGTTGAAATACAATTTTTCTTAAATAAAAAAAATATTTTCAAAAAATATTTGAGGAAAAAGTTGAAACCATTAATTTTTCTTCAAATGAAGCATCAATTTTTTTAAATAGAATAAAAAAATTAGGAAAAAGTTAAAGTACCAAAATTTCCTTAAAATTTAAGTTTTTTAAAATTTTAAATAATCCGATGACAGAGCATTTGCAAGAGAAACATTAGTTTTTTGGTATACATCTAAGTTGAGAGAATTCTCTTAATTTTTTGTCAAAGTATTAGAGTCAATTACGAACAATTTTCAGTAATTAATTATTTGATAAGATTTTTTAAAGGCTTGATGGATAACATGAAAAAGTTGTTACCATCATTTGATGAATGTTATTAAGGTGTTATAACCTTCCTCATACGTAATTATACTCCTAAACTTAGCTCAGTTTCGAAGATTAAAATCTACCTTTTAAAGATTCTTGAATCAAGTTTAAGATTCCTCTTTGAAATGGAAAAGATTTAATTAGGTGGCTAATCACACTTAAATAAAAAATATTGGTAGCGACTCCTAAGTAGAAGTCTAACGATAAATCTACGGATCTATACATTATGATAGTTTGGCAACTTCACCGGGGACATACCGAGAGTCAGGCCAACAAATAAATTTATGTTATCCAAAAACCTAATAAATTTAATTTTTTAAAAGATTTTATTTATTTATTTTTTATTTATTTTGCTTATTATGTCATTCATATGCATGCATAATATGAGCTCTATACCTGAGCTTGGTCCTAAGAAAAAATTAAATACCTATACTTTCGTGAGGCTTTAATGCCTCTACAGTGGCTAGCGAAAGATCTAACTCAAATTGAACCATTTTCGCTAGTTGCCTATAATGGGCAAGAATTGAGATACCACATTAGTCTATGATGGACAAAGATGTGAGGAATAATTTGAGAATCTTTATATTATCAACCTTAAGCCACATATAGTAACCATAAGGAACCTAACCTATAGTTAGAGCCTTACTTCCCCTTTATAGAAAAAAAATCCAAAAGTTAAGTTATATTTTTACAATGATTGATTTTTCTTGCATGGAAATTAACTTTTTGTACATATCATGTTGCATGAATTGTCATTTTGAAGTGTACGATAAAGTGTATGCTAGTTAAATTTCTTCTTTCATTTATTTTTCTTTTGTTTAAAATAAGATAACATTAAGTTGCATATATTTTAGCATTCATTTCACATGTGCTAACTTGAAATCTTAGTGGTTGCATATTAAGATGATTTTATAATTCTTCCTTCATGGCATAAGCATGTGGTAATGCAAGCATCCTAATTTATGGTAATCAAAGGTTCAAGGATAACTTGACCATTGAAGACTCATGTTCAACTTACCCATCATTCATATAATATTCGATCACAAACAAAGCAAATGGAATAGAAGCAAAATAGTCATATGGATAAGATTGAGAAAATTCAAAAAGAGTTAAAAAGGGAGTTAGTGAAAATGGTGAAAATGCTAAAAAAGTTAGATAAAGGCAAAACAGTAGAAGAGACCCTTACTTCAAATGAGAAATAAGATATTGTGGATCCTCTTCACCCTTTTAGGTTTGGCCTAAATCAAGGCCAATCTTTCTCAAAACACACAGGCTCCACAAATGCTATTTTATGGGGCAAATGCTCACACATATCCTAAAGTTCATTTCATAGTTACATTAACCCTACTTTTAAGGTAAATGTGTATGATCCAATGAAATTCCTAATTTGATGATCTTAAAGAGAATGAAGGATTGAAGATGAAAACCTCTAAGGTGATGGAGGATTTAAGCATACAACAAAAATGAACCTTTAGAAGAAAAAGTGTGAGCTACTGAAAGAATAGATTATTTCAGCTCTATGGATGCAACTAAACTTTGTTTAGCCCAGATGAAGTCATTCCACTGAAATTTAAGTCTCTTAGTTTGAAAAATGTGATGGGATAAAATGTTGATACTTATGTTACTATGTACTATCATAAAATGGTCACTATGCCAAAGATAAGAAATTATTGATGCAAGTATTATAATATAACCTTACTGGCTCAACTGCGAGGTAGTACGTCCAATTAGATAGAACTTATATACACTCTTAGAATGAGTTGGAAAAGGCATTCATTGCCTAATATAAACACATTATAAACTTAACTCCAAATCATCTATCTCTACAAAGCATAGAAAAAACACCTTATGAAAGCTTTGAGGAGTATGCACAATGATGGAAAAATGTTGCTACTCAAGTTCAACAACCTCTCACTAAAAAGGAAACAACAGTTTAATTTGTGAGTACTTTAAAGGCTACACATTATAAGAAAATGATTGGGAATGCTACCAAAAATTTTGTCAATATGATGATCTCCAGGGAAATACCATTAAAAGTGGCAAGTTTGAATAAGGAAAGACTACCAGTATAAAAAAGGGTGAAATGTCCAAAAAAAAAAAGTAAAGCTCAAGCTGTGAGTTTTAAAGGACAATAGTTTAGAAGTTCTGCCTCATACCCATAACCAGTATATCTTGCTTATTATCCAGTCATTAATCATGTCACACTAGTCTCTTACCCTTCTATTTCATAACCAGCTTATCGACCAACTTTTTAAACATCTGCATATAGGATTAGTCTTATCATTACGCTAGTTTCAAGGCTTAACAACCAAGCAAGTGATTTAAAGAGATATCAAAATAACTAAAAAAAGGCTCACATTGATCCTATCCCCATGACTTACACTGATTTTTTTTTAGAACTAGTCAAGAATGACTTGATATCTATAGTTATTCTAAAACCATTAAAGCCGCTCTATCCTAAATGGTATGATGCTAATGCCACATGTGATTATCATAATGGGAATGTGGATCATTCTATAAAAACTTGCCCTGCTTTCAAGCATAAGGTGCAAAGTTTGATTCGAAAAGGCTTGATAAGCTTCAACGAATCAGGATGACTGAATGTCAATAAAAACCTTTTGCTTGATCATGTAGGGGCATAATTTTGGGAAGGACAAGGACATTAACGATGGTTGAAAGTTGCATGTCATTTTAGGATTTCTTTTAGAATAAATTTAGGTTATTTATATAATAAGATTTCATTTTTTATCATTTTAATAAAAGGCAAGTTGATACACTTAATTATATTTTCTCTTTCATCCAAATCACTATTTTATGCTTTGTTATTTTCTATATCCTTTTTATTCCCATTCTTAAATTCCAAATGATGAATGTTTAGACATTGATAAACAATAATTATGGGATTTAATTTGGAAACTCATCAATAAATTTGTTTTGTAGAGATTATTTGAGTAAAAGAAATAATCTATGAGTAGATATCTTTCATGAAAAAATGAAATGGACATGTCTTGAAAGCATCCACCAATCTATCTTTGTCCAGAACATGGTCTTCAAACAAAGCATTCACATTTGATATGAAAAATAGTCATATTTTTTTACCATTCATAAAAATAAAATTATTCATTGCTACCTCTTTTAAGCCTATTATGATTTCTTTTTCTAAAGAACTCCAACCAAGGATTACACTCCACACTGATGGCAAATTTTGGGAAGGAACCTACTTGAAAAACAAAAAAATGCAAAAGATCACAAAAGGTCTCAAAGATAAGGAATAAAAAGAAAAAAGAACCCATTTTACAAAAAGAAAAAAAGAAAAAGTGAATGCCACAAATGACCTACAGTAAAATAATGAAAATTCTTTTGTGAGGAATAAGATGAAAAAAAAAGTGTGAAAATGATATGGAATAGGGCAAAGTGCCAACTTGTATTACATGATGAAAAATGATGTTTTGGTTTGAACTCTTTAAACATATGTTTTGAGTCTATTTTATCCATTTTTCTCATGAACCCTTACCATAGCCTATATTACAACCTTTAAATGTCCATTTTAATTAAATGTGAATGCTTGAATTGAATGATCATATATTGAGTTAAAGCATGCTTGTAATGAAGCAATAGAATCATGATATGTTATTGTGTTTTAGAAATTAATGTGTAAAAGATATCAATAATGGATGAAATGAAAAAAATTGAAATATGAAAAATTGAAAAAAAAAAAATAAAAAAATGTGAAATGTGAAATGTGAAAAATAAAAAAAATGAAATGAAAAAAAAAAGAAAAAATGAAGACTATTGAAAACCTGAAAGAGTGACTTGGGTTAAGAAAATCTGAGCTAAAAATTAGATGAGCAATTAAATATATAGAAGATCAATGTCATCTGAAGATATCTAAAACTAGGGCAAAGTTTGATGAGCTCAAAATGATTCTGAAAGTTAATGGAATGAGTTTTTGAAAAAGAATTCTAGATTAATGTTAAAAATTATATGAATATTCATTGTTTGGATACTGTTATACCATACAAATACTTATCCTAGTGATAGGCTTTGAATTTATTCCATTACCTATTTGTTTTTGTACCAAACTCATCTTGTATTACCTTTTCTCTTAATTTACCTTGTCTTCTCTCATTTTTACGTCCCCAAAATAAATAGAGAAAATATATGATTGCATTATATTTTTCCTGAATTGAAATGATAATGAATGAATGACGATGTCATAAAAGATTCATGCATCCATTTGAAAAGAAATCCAAGATGATAAGTGCAAAAAAAAGTGAAAAAAATGAAAGAAACTTGAGAAGATGGTTTGAAAAGGCAAATATGGTACCCAAGTGGTGAATATGGTGATGGATCAACTAATATAATATGTGACTCATGACCAAATACTAGAAATAACATAGATCAGTTGACGAAATTTATGAATTGATTATGAAATTGTTAGTGCTGGGAAATTAAAAAGGAAATGTGAGACGGTGGCATCTTGAGAAACCTTACTGTGACAATCAATCAGAATTTGATGGTACTGATTTGAGTGATATCTATATTACATTTTTTTTAACAATACATGTACATATTCAATGAATATTTGAATATTTTTTTTGATAATTGCATCTACATCATGGTTTGGTCATGCATTTGTATCATGTAGTGAACATTTGAATCATGCTTTAGAATATGGCATCTGCATTGTTGTGAGAATCTGGATTTTTGCATTTGCATCATTAAGAAAGCATTTGCGTTATTATCATAGAAAAATTTGACTTTGGTAGGAAAATTTTTAAGTTTTGAATCCTCGAATGAAGAAAATTTTTCATGATGAGATTTTTTTTTTACGAGGAAACATTCTAAATTTTAAAGTTGTGAAGCCTTTTGAATGAGCATTTTCAATATTGAGAATGATTTGTAAGACCTCTAGGTATAATCTCTAAGAATTTTCAAATGAGAATCTTTGAATTTTAAATGAGAATTTTTGAAAATTTTTTTATGTGAGTCCCCTAAGTTTTTGAATCAAAATCTTTAAAACTTTGGATGAAACCTTAAAATTTTTTTAATGAGAACCTTTAAAATATTGGATGTGAAACACTAAAGTTTTTTTGAATGAAAATCTTTGAAATTTCGGTTGTGAATCTCTAGATGCTTTTTGAATGCAAATCTTTGAATTTTTCGAATCTTCAATTCTTGTGAATCAAAAAATCTTGCAAAACTTTAATTCTTGCAAATCTAAGTTCTTGCAAATCTTCAATTCTTGCCAATCTCCATTCTTGCAAATCTTAAAGTTCTTTTCAATTTTAATTCTGGTGAATTTTCAAAATCTTACTAAACTTTAATTCTTATGAATTTGAAAATCTTGAGAATCAAAAGTCTTGCAAACCTGAAATTCTTATGAATCTAAAAGGTTGAAAATCTAAACATTTTGAAAATCTGAAAATCTTGTGAACTTTTGAAATCTTGCGAACCTTCTATTTTTGCGAATCTAAGTTCTTGCGAATCTTAAATCTTAAGAACCCAAGTTTCATGTGAATATTTAAATTCTTGCAAGTATAAAAAAATTTTGTGAAACTAAAAATTCTCACGAATCTTAAAATTCTTGCAAACCTAAAATTCTTGCAAAACATTGCAAATGTTGCAAATCTAAAAATTCTAGTGAACTTGAAATTCTTATGAACTTGAAATTCTTGCAAAGCTAAAAGTTTTGTGAATATGAATTCTGACAAATTTTTAACCTTGCAACTCTTTGAATTGTGAAACTTTGAATTTCAAAATTGTGATTCTTTGGACTCAAATTGTGAATCTTTAAGTTTCAAATTGTATTTTGAATTATTTATTATGAAATTTTTTAATGCTTTAAATTGCGAATCTTTAAAGTTTTGAAATTTTGTAGTTATTATGAAGTCAGACTCAGACATTTTGGGTATCTATGCCTTTGCGTAATTCTTGTTTCACAAAAACTATGCAAAGAAAGGTAATTATAAACATTACATTTTGTCCACGGTTATTCTTGAATCTCAAGTTAATTTAAATTGGGCTTTGAACCTAATCCATTTGATTTGGATTTATCATATGAGTATTAGGCCCATTTGTTTTTATTATGTTATTTATTTTTGCTTTTATCATTATTCTAGAAATAAATAAAAAAGATTAAAAAAGGATTCAATGAAATGATAAGATTTTTGAAATTTCATTGCTACTTCAAATCAAAATTCATATCTAAGGGAATAAGATGCTTGGTTTTTGAATTGAAATCCTATCTTCATCATGCTATATAAACTATTGTTCACATGTAGTAAAGGGCACAAGAACACAAAGTGAAAAATACAGAGAAAAACTCAACAATTACTAGCAGCTTGATCACTATTTTCGTTCTTTTTTCCACCATAAATAGCAACATTTAGCAATGGTTAGCAACCAAACCTTTCTACCACAGCCAACTATTGCCACCAACACTACCATTTCCAATGAACAACAAACATCCATAGTCACCAAACCAAACCCAGAAGCGACTATAATTCCAGCCATAACCCAAAAAAACCCAACTTCATCATCCACCTCCTACCAAAAGGTCACCCACTGCCAAAGCTAGGTCTTATCACCACCATTAATCTCCTACCAAATATTTCATCCTTTAAGCCCCAATAATCCACAAACAAAATTCAAACCACATACTACAAATTACTCGTCCTAGCCAATTAACCATCACTACCCTTAACTTTCAAATCACAAGCAATCAAAAGCCATAATCCTGTAATCATTTTACAGAAAATTCAATCAAAAGCAACCATTACACAAAGCAAACACAAGCCATAATTAAATAAAGGGAAACCTAGCAGCAAGAAATGTGTAAAACCTAGAAAGCGCTACAATTCCCAACCATGGCCTAGAAATTTGATAATACAAACCCAACTCAAACAACCAATGATGAATCCCAAGTTTGCCAGCATCCTCCACTTCTATTAACTATTTTCATTTATTATTGTTCCATTACCAAACCAAACCCAAAGCCAATGCAAACTCAAAAGAATGCCAAAGCTACATCACAATAGCCACTAATAGTCCAAGCTCACTAACTAAAGATCTATGCTATAACATAGAGAAAGTTTAGCACAAGAAAGCTGAAAAAAAAGAGAGAACTTTCTCCCTTAGGTTTCAAATCCAAGGAATTTTAGACAGATTTAAATTTTCAAGTTTAGTGAAAAGGAAGACTGGACAGGGAGGAGAAGCATTCCCAAATTTGGTGGCCATTAGAGCAGTGAAGAAATGGGACAAATTCATAATTTCAAGCCCAGATTGATAAAAACTGAGTAAGTTTTTGAAGAAACTGATTGTACCACATAGAAGAAGAGATTAAGAAAAGTTCATCAAAAAATTTTAAAGCAATTTTAGTGTTGTGATGACAGCGTATGGCAGCGATGGTGGCAAAACATTATCGAATTCTGGGTATTTGAAGATCAATGGTCTATTTTCTTCTAATTTTAAGGAGAAGTTAGAGAATCTGAATGTGTAAAAAGAAAGTAAGAAAGGAATAAATGAAAAAAGTTGAAATTTTAGCATTTTATACAACAAGGATAACAGCATCATTTCAGGTACTAAGAAATCGGGTTTTTTGACCTGCGTGTTTTGGCTGACTCGACTTGAATCGATCATCATTTGACCCATATGAATAACAGTACCCAAGTTGAGCTAAAGCCATAGACCGAGCCAAGTTGTGAGCCACTCTAACTTGTTTCTGTTTCTAAAGCTGTGCTTAATTCAAGCCAAATCGAGTCGTTATTGTTTTTGGTTTTTTTCTTTTTTTATTAATTTCTTATTATTTATTTTTTTGAGTGAATTTTTTTATAAAAATAAAATATTCCCAAAAATTATGAAAATTTTGGAATACCAATTTTCTTTAAATAAAAGTATACGAAAAAAAATATTTCAAAAAATTTTTTTTTTTTAAAGTTGAAGTATCAATTTTTCTTAAATAAAAAATATTTCAAAAAATGTTATTTGAAGAAAAGTTAAAGTATCAAGTTTCCTTAAATAAAAAAATATTTCAAAAAATTATTTGAGGAAAGTTAAAGTATTAATTTTTCTTAAATAAAAAAAACATTTTCAAAAAATATTTGAAAAAAAAGTTGAAAGTATCATTTTTTTCTTAAATAAAGCATCAAAATCTTTTTTTTTTTAATTTAGGAAAAAGTTGAAGCATCAATTTTTCCTTATAATTTAATTTTTTAAAAATGTTAAATAATTCGATGATAGAACCTATATAAGAGAAACAATAGTTTTCTTATTGCTCTTAGGTAAGGGAATTCTCTTAATTTTCTGTCAAAGTATTGGAATCAATTAAGAACAATTTTCAATAATTAATTATCTGATAAGATATTTTAAAGGCTTGATAGATAACACGAAATAATTGGTACCATCTTTGATGAATGTTATAAAGTGCTATACCATTCCTCATACGTAATTGTATTATTGGTTCTAGCTCAGTTTTAAAGACTAGAATCTACCTTTTAAAGATTTTCAAGTAAAGTTTGGATTCCTCTTTAAAAACGGACGGATTCAATTAGGTAGTCAATGACACCTTCATAAAAAAAATTGGTAGCTACTCCTAAGTCAATGTATAGCGATAGGTCTATCGATCTATACATGATGACAATCTTTATCAAGAAAATCAAGCTTTCTCGGTTTATAATCTTCAACTACATGATCAGTAAGGAACTCGACTATTACACTTCTTTTAATTACCTTTTTAAGTTACATACACAATATTGTATTATTAGAACATTACTTGTCATCTCACTATTTTCCTTATTAATAAAGGTTTCTCGAAGATATACTTAATGGGATTCAACTTTGCTATGAGTCAAGTAATGTGATAAAACATGTATTGCTTGAGCCCTTGAGCTATCTAGGCTAATGCATAACATATTTTCTCTAATGGTGAATACTTTAACTTGTAATAAGTGAACTTCTTGTTTAAGTAGTAAATTACTTGTTCGTTTTTGTTAGTTTCATCTATTTGCCCTAGTACATATCCTATTGAATTTTCATGTACTATTAAGTATGTAATTAAAGGCTTTTCTAGAACTAGTGGTACAAACGTGGGTGGATTTAACAAGTAAAATTTGACTTTATCAAAAGCTTCTTAACATTCATCATTCCATTCTTTCGAATCATGGTTTCTAAAAAGCTTAAAAATGAGATCACACTTGTAGGTGAGTTAAGAGATGAAATGAGCATTATAGTTTAACATTCTTAAAAAGCCTCGCACTTCTTTTAGGGTATGAAGAAGAGATAAATTTTGAATGAATTGTTCTTATATGGATCTACTTCAATTCATCTTTCACTAATCATAAAACCCATCTGTTTTCCTAACTTAGCACTAAATGTATACTTGGTAGGATTCAACTTCAGCTAAAATTTTTTCAACCTATCAAACAACTTTTTGAGATAGACTACATGATCTTTTCCTTCATGGGAGACTTTGCATTATATCATCACATATACTTTTATCTTTTTATGCATCATGTCATGAAAGAGAGTCACATTGGTTTTTGATAAGTAGTACTACCATTTTTTAATCCAAAAGGCATGACTTTATAGTGGAATGTGCCCTACATGGTTATAAATGTTGTCTTTTCCATATCGTCTCAAGCCATCTCAATTTAATTGTAACCTGAGAAGCCATCCATAAAGAAAAATGTGGAATGTTGAGTAGTGTTATCCACTAAAATATCAATATGGGGCAAAAGAAAATTATCCTTAAGACTTGCCTTATTCAGATCCCGTTAATCGACACACATTCTCACATTTCATCTTTTTTGAAAATTGGCACTATGTTGGCTACCTATTCAGGATATATTAACACTTTAAAAATCTAGCATCAAATTACTTTTTCATTTCTTCCTTAACTTTCTGTAGCATTTTTGGTTTTATGTATATTAACTTTTGTTGTATCAGTTACATTCCGATTTCAAAGGTAATTTGTGCTCTACAATATCAGTGCTAAGTCTTGGCATATTCTAGTAAGACCATGTGAACATATCCATGTATTCTCGAAGAATTCTTCAAGCCTTTACCACTCAGTTAGTAAAAGGGGTCTACCAACCTTAACTTTTTTTCTATTTTCATCAACCCCCAAATTCACTACTTTAATAATTTCCTAATGAGGCTCAATTGGCTTATCTTCATATTCTATTAATTAAAGAATTAGAGTAAATCACTACTTAAATTCCTAATGAGGCTCAATTGGCTTATCTTCATATTCTATTAATTAGAAGGTAGAGTGTAATCATTTAAGTCCTATTCATTATCATGTTGATCAATATGAATAGGGTTTTTTAAATCAAATCTAAAATTATTATCATGATTATCTTCTTATTCATTATTAGGGAACATACAAGTGGGTAAGATCAAGACAATATTGGCACATAATATTAGGATTTATGTAGATGGGTTTTAGGGTTAACCTTCTATAAAAAAAAGGTGAATTGAATAATGGGTGGGGTTTCTATTGTTTTTACCAACTAAAAAGTTCAATTACAAGCTTTAAGATGCAGTAATTACTAACTGTAATTTTTAAAACAATCAATTACTACATCACGTAGTTGTATAACACAATATTTGATAATTGCCATTATTTTGAAATATTCAATTACTGCGTTGCATTAGTTTATAATGTAGTAATTGATAATTTTATTTTTCTTCAAAAAATCAAATATTGCTTTGATTTGTTTCATAATGCAGTAATTGATACTTGGTTAAGTTTCAAAAAATCAATTGTTGTATTGTGTAGTTGCATAACACAATAGTTGATAGTTATAATTGTTTTGAAACAGTCAATTACTATGTTGCTTTGGTTTATAACACAATAATTGATAATTTTTTTTTAAACAATCAAACATTACCTTAATTTTTTTTAGAATGCAATAATTGATACTTGGTTAAATTTCAAAAAATCAATTACTACATTTCGTAGTTGTATAACTCAATATTTGATAATTGTAATTGTTTTGAAACATTCAATTATTATGTTGCATCGGTTTATAATGCAATAATTGATAATTTTATTTTTTTTCAAACAATCAAATAATGCATTGATTTGTTTCATAACACAGTAATTGATACTTGGTTAAATTTCAAAAAATCAATTACTACGTTGCGTAATTGTATAATGTAGTATCTAATAATTGTAATTGTTTTGAAACATTCAATTATTGCATTGCATTGGTTTAGAACACAGTAATTGATAATTTTATCATTTTCAAACAATCAAATACTTCATTGATTTGTTTCATAATGTAGTAATTGATACTTGGTTAAATTTCAAAAAATTAATTACTGCATTGTGTAATTGTATAACGTAGTATCTGATAATTATAATTGTTTTGAAACATTCAATTATCGCATTGCATTGGTTTATAATGCAGAAATTGATAATTTTTCATTTTTTTCAAACAATCAAATAGTGTGTTGATTTGTTTCATAATGCAATAATTGATACTTGTATTTATTTAAAAAAATCAATTATTGCATTGCGTAATTGTATAACGCAATATTTGATCATTGTAATTGTTTTGAAACATTCAATTACTACATTGCATTGGTTTATAATGCAGTATTTGATCATTGTAATTATTTTTTAAAACAATCCAATTACTATATTGCTTTGTTTTCTAATGCAGTAATTAATCATTGAAACTCCATTATTTTTCCATTATTTTATTGAAAAATTGTTGTGTTCGTTATGTAATTAAGGATATTATAGTAAAAATACAACATTAAGTAATCTCATATTCCTCCCAACCAAACACAAGAATCTAAAAATGGGATGCCAAAAAAATCACACTTTCCCTCGAATTCACACTTGCCCAAGGATTACATTTTCTTTCAAAATCTAAGATTTCATGAACCAAATGCTCATTTATGGTCAAATTGAGTTAGATCAAGTTCTGATTCAGATGGATTAGACAAGTGTATTAGATTCAAATCAATATTGATAGGTCTAAATTTTACATTTACTCTAATTCAATGAGCTAATGCTTGGAATTAGACCTAACAAAACTATATCAATTTAGATTTGGCCTACTTTTTTTTTTTTTTTTTGCTCAAAATTATATCATTTTGAGTATTTCAAAAAATCTAACTAAAAACCTTATGTATAAAAGATTAATTTCTCATTTATTTTTTCTTCCTATTCTCTCTCTAAGTTGTCCCACTTATTTTTCTCTAAAATTCAACACCACAACCACCACTATTGTCACCAGCTACTATTTGTGGGTGCCTTTTACCTAAAAGATTTCACTCTTTTTTCTCTCAACCTATTTTTACCAATTATTGATTTATTTTCCTTATATCCCTTTATTTTTTTCCTTTTTTCTTTTTTTTTAAAAACTTATATTTACAATTGTTCATCATCAATCTCCATAAGAAAAATCCTATTTTCTTTTTCCTTTCCCCACCTTCTTTATTTCTTACAAATTTGTTTACTAAAAACCCCACTAAAACCTTAAGATTCAAAATCTAATCCTCCAAATATATCTATATTTCTTGTTATATATTTTGTTATTTTATTGTGCATTGTGATTGTTCAGAGAGGATTTAAGCCCCTTCATTCTATTGAAATTGAATCTTTTAAGCAAATCAGATTTTTAAGCCCTTATTTTTTATTTTTTGTTTTTTCCTTCATTGTATAGAAATTAGCTTTTTTTTTTAATTTGCAATTTTGTATTCTTTAGCATAAATCTTGTAATTTTTGGGTTTTTTTAAATTGGCAACCCAAACTTTCACCAAAAAACCTAATCTAGAAAAACTCAATTATATATTTAGTAACCCAATATCTATTATCCCAAAAAAATCATATCTTCACCCCAGCCTATAGCCTAACCTATAACTAGGAAAAAAAATTAGGACAAATGTAACCTTTATAGGACATCTCTAGCTATAATATAATGGTTTTGAGGGCCACTAGATGAATTTAAAAAACACAAAAAAGTCACTACCAATCTCTTTTGATTAGGTGCAATTGGTCACCAATCTTATCTTTTGGTTTACAAAATTGAGATTAGGTGTAAGAGTATCATTATACGTGGAGAAGGTTGTAGCACTCACACAACTCCCATCCGAAGATATTGCCAATTAATTTTGTAAGGTCCTAAAATGGCCTTGCTCAAATGGTCTCTTACTTAAGATTTTTTTGTTTTTATTATTTAAATATTGAAAATTTTCTAAGTTATTCTTGACGCATTTGATATGACTTAAAAAATTTTCCCACCTCAAGAGTATTCTAAAAAATTATTTATTCCTTAAAAGAGCTACCTTGTTGCATTTATTTTAATATTTTAAAAGCAAAGTAAATTATAGTTCTTTTGTCAAAGTATTTCTAAAAATCATACTAACACTTTTGATACAATTTAGAAGAATTTCTTATCTAGAAATTTTGGGGAAATTACCACTTATGACTTCTTTTTAATTTCATTATCAATGAGAATTTTTATTTATTTTGAAACATTTATTACTTATTTATGATTATTTAGGTGAATAAAGCATTTTTATTGGTCAAATACCCAAAATATTTCCAACAATTTTTGTAAAATCTTAGGAAAATTTCTCATCTAAGAATTTTTGATAAAATCACCACTTGTGACAATATTTTAATCATGTCATAGAAAATTTTACATACCTTGTTAATTTATTATTAAGTATATTATTATTATATTTTTTCTTATATTTTTTAATATTTTATTGAAAAAAGTCCAAAAATCCTACCAGCATTTTTGGTAAAATTTTGGAAGACACCTCACATAGGAATAATCAATCAAATCCCCACTTATGATGTTATTTTAATTCCATCACTAGAAATTTTCATTATTATTATTTTTCCTTTTTTTAATTTAATTTTTACATATTTAATCTTTTTATTATTTATTCAAAATAAATAGAAATTTTTTTTCAAAAAATTCTAAAATACTTCTGGCACTTTTAAAATATTTTAAAAAATTTTTTACCTAAATATTTTCAATAAAATTACCACTTTTGATTTTACTTTAATTTTTTAATTGGAAAGAATCATTTTACTGAAAAAAATTTCCTAAAACTTTTATTAGAAAATTTCTAAATTATCCCAATACTTTCAGTAAATTTTTAAGAAAAATCATTAATTTGAGATTACCAATAAAATTACTACGTGTGACTTTATTTTTATTTCATCATTTTGTTTAGTATCATTTTTTTACTTTTATTTATTCTTACTCATTATTCAAAATTTTACTTTTATGATTTTATTTTTATTTTATTATTTTTTAAAAATATCTTAAATTGTAAATTGGAAAATTCATGAAAATAAAACGAATAATATAAAAACATTATACAAAAATAAAAAAATAACAAAATGAAGAGAAATTAGAAAAAAAATAAAAATACCATATTTTCACCTGTCAATGATGAGTCAATGTCGAAGTCAACACTAATCGATATGAGTTAGCACCAATCAACAATATACAGTCAGTAGTTCACTACAATGATTTAGTCTGATTCAACAAGCAGTCTAGTTAAGCGATTCGAGCAATGCAAGACATGGTTTAGACCAGTTCAACTTAGCTCAGACCAATTGGCTAGCAAGTAGGTAGGTCAATTGTGCAGATCTCGAGTCATGTCGTGGGTCGGAGCATGGATCTTCCCCAAACAAAGTTGTTTTTTTATAAAAATAATTTTTTTTATTTCATTTCCCTTAATCCTCTCTCTTTTTAATAAATGAGACTCTCCCTCTAAACATACCATTATGTTGGAAAAACCCAAAATCTGTACTAGGCCACTGTCGTCAACCACTAATGGTCATCATTGAAAAAATTCTAAAATTTCCAGAAATGCTCCTTTCGACCTCTTGATCTTTGCTTTAAGGTCCAAACTTCTAAAAAGTCCATTAAAATCTTGGATCTAACCTCAAAAGCTTGGCCAAAACTCACCAAAACACCAATCTCCATCGTTCCAAGCACAACCTCTTCATAATATGTTTTTGCCATTCATCCCTATCTTCCTTCTCTCCAAGTTTAAAGCTTTAAATCTGCTTAAAACATCCTAAAATAAAATCTCAATTTTGTTTTTGTAAATTTCTTTTATTTTTTTATTTGGCTTTTTTTACTTTTCCAACACTACTGCTTTTCGAAAGAGGATGAGGAATTTTTTAGTTTTGCTTTTTTATCTTACTTGGCTTGTGGTAGGTTTAAGTTAGTATAGGGTTTTTTTTTTTTTTTTTGGTTTTTTGGTAATGGGATTTGGTACTGGGAAGTCAAAATGGTGCTTAGGAGTTTCATTGGTTATGGTAGTGGGTTTTGGCATAGTTTCTTAGTTGCTTAGTTTTCTCCTTTCCAAAAGATCCCCCTTTGTGTATGTGATTTAGGCTCTATTTTAAGAGTTATCTGGAGTTCAAATCCTAGATTTTTTAGGATTGAGGCAAAAAATTTAAGCCACCACCAAAGACTTTTAGGCATCGTGATTTCTATTGCAAAATTTGGCATGACAAGATATGGGCAATTGGCATATTGAATTTAGCTATCGATAGCTTGAATTTAGTTATTTAAACTCTCTACCTATTTTTTTGACTTTTGACAAATTTATTTTGTATTTATTTTTAAAATGAAATTAAAATAAAATAGAATAATAATAAAAAAGAAATTGAAATTAAAATTAAAATTAAAATTAAAATTGAAAATGAAAATGAAAATGAGAAAATGTTTTTGAGCTCAAAAGTTTCATTAGGCTCTCAAGCCCAAATAACTTGGACAATGGGATTTCAAGCCCGAATCATTTAGAATTGTTTGGATTTAACTACAATTTGGTCCATTTAGTGGCCAAATAAACCTAAAAGATTTATTAGGACAATAATCAATTGTAATGTTCGAACTGACCTAAACCGAATAGATTTGAGTGAAATGAAAATTGCTTAGCAAATAAATTTAGACAAAATTTGTTGTCTATAACTATCTCTCTTTGCACATTGTTAAGAATCAAGAATAAGGTGAAGATAAGAGACAACAATTTTGTTAAGTTGAATTTATCACCATTCCTCTTTTTTCTTAAGCAATTTTGATCACTAACATGATTAACGTAAAGGCTAGCCACGAAAGTTCCTCTAACCAGAGGTTCTATAAGTTTTTAAAAATAAATTGAAACAAAAACTCCTCACATCAAAAACTCCACAACTTTAAAAATTAATTGAAATGAAAACCCTTCTCATCAAAGGCTTCACAATTTTAAAAATAAATTGAAATGAAAACTCCTCTCATTTGAGGCATCACGACTTTAAAAATAAATTAAAAAGAAAAGTCCTCTAACTAGAGGCTCCACAACTTTTAAAAATAAATTGAGACAAAAATAAATTAAGATAAGAATTCCATAAGCTCCATAAATTTTGAAAATAAATTAAAATGAAAACTCCTCTTATCAGATGCTCCACTACTTTAAAAATAAATTGAAATGAAAACTACCCTCATCAGAGGCTATACAACATTAAAAATAAATTGAAATGAAAACTCCCTTAATAAAGGCTCTATGACTTTAAAATCTTATCTTAAAATGCTCTTTTAAACAAAGGCTTGACAATTTTAAAATTTTCATTTGGAAAGAGCTCCTATAATCATATACATTGAAACTTTAAAATCCCATTCGAAAATGCTCCTCTAATCAAAGGCATGACAACTTTAAAAACTACTACCACAATTCATCATCTTTCTTGAAATCTTTCTTACTCTCACTGAAATCTTATTTCTAAAAAAATCTTTCATTTAAGGATTAAAGTCTTATCTTTGATCATTGTCCTTAAACAATGATCAAAATCTTGTTTCTCTAATTAGGGAAGGAAAAATCCTTGTCTTTTAGCCAAGTTCGCAACAATTTGTAACCTTAGTCTTTCATAGATGCATACACCAAATGCTCTAAATGCAATGCATGAAATGTACTTAAATTGTTCATTTCCAATGTGGTAAAAGGTTCACAAAATCTTTTGCCTTTTTCTATTCTACTTCATAAACTTCTTTACAATCACCAGAGGCCAATCACGGCATTAACATCCAATCATTTGCATTTTTTTTACTTTACAATATCAGTGTCTTGTCATGGTTTTATTGTCAACTTTTTTACCTACCCTTATCAACTTTTAAAGTAATACAATGAGCCTTCATCTTATTGGTTATTTATTTATCATCATTTTAATTTAAAAATAAACAAAATGCAACCATACATTTCTTCTATTTATGTATAAGATGGACAAAGATGACAAATGAAATAGAGGAATATATATGTATTAATTTTTTTGTTTTTCAATAAGAAAAAACACATTTCATCAAACAGTAACAATATAATAGAAGGAAAAAAAATTAGGTTTTATGTGGAACAAAAATACCCAAAGAATGATAACAAGACAATCATGAACCAATCATTCTTGGATTATTTTTCCTAAACTCAACCAGATGACATTCTTGATCCTTCAAAGTTTATCAAGTCACACTTGCCCTTGTGTTATGAAGTCATGCATAATGCTACTTCTCATTTTTAACTAAACTGCCTTTTTAGGTTTTCAAGTTAGATATATCCCATTTTTTCTTTTTTTATTTAATTTTTTCCCTTTTTTAAGCAAAGTATCTTTTCACTGCATCTAAGTTTATCATATTAGGTAAATCATTTTCATCTATTTTTGTCAAAATTAGTGCCTTACCTTAAAAAGCTTTCTGCACAACGTATGGACCTTTCTAATTTGGTGTCCATTTTCTTTGCTTGTTATGTTAATTTAGAAAGATTCTTTTCATAATTGAGTCTCTTTTTTTGAAAGTAAAAAGGGTGGATTTTTTTATCATGTGTATTCATTATTTTCCTTCTAATACAATTAACCATGACAAAGTCCCTATAAGTCTCTTCTCTTCAATGAGGTTTAACTATATATAGCTATTTGGGACCCACTCTACTTTTTCTAGTTTAGCTTATTTTAGAACTTTTAATGAGTGAATTTCCACTTCAACTAGCAATACAACTTTCGTTCATAAACCAACTAAAATGGGGTGGCTCCAATAGATGTCTAGACCTATGTTTTCTAAGCATGCAAAGCAAAAGGTAATTTTTTATGCCAATCTTTGTAAGTATCAGTTATATTGTCTATGATTCTTTTAATATACTTATTCGTAACTTTTATTACCTTATTTATCTTTGAACGATATGGTGCAAAATTATGATAATAGATCTTAAACTAAGTGCATACTTCATTCATCATTTTATTGTTCAAGTTTTTTGCATTGTGAGAAATAATCATTTTTGAAAGCCCATATCTACATATTATCTCCTTTATGAACTTACACACCACTAATCAAGTCGTGTTAGCATACAATGCAGCTTTAACCCATTTCATGAAAAAATCAATTATTACAAAGATGAATTTATGCCCATTTGAAACTTTTGAAGTGATTGGACTGATGACAGCTATGTCTCACATGGAGAATGGCTATGAAGGTACCGAAACATGCAAACAAATAGAAGAATGTATTAGCATAAGTCTGGCACTTATTACATCTTTTAGCATAATCAGTGACATCTTTTAGCATAATCAATATGATGACTCTCCATTTTCAACCAATAATAGCCAGTATTCATAATTTATTTAGCCATCATATGACCATTTGCATATGCCTCACAAGTCTTGTCATGTAATTTTTCAGAATCTTTTTTGTTCAGTCACAACCACACATCTTAAAAGTATTTGATCTTGACTTCTTTTATAAAGGATATCTCCATCAAGAAAGAAACCCATTGACAGCCTTTTAATAATCCTTTTATCATTTTTTGTTACATGCTCCAAGTATTGTTGACTCTTAATGTATAACAAAATATCATGATACCATGCCTTCCCATCAATTTCTTTTTCAATACCTGAACAATGTGTTGGTGCATATTTCACATTCAATTTGATAGGTTGGATCTAAGTATTTACATATATCTTGATCATTATAGATAAAATAGCTAGAGCATCAACAATCTAGTTTTCCTCTAGAGGCAGATGCTCAAATTGGATTTTCTCAAATTGTTTGACCAAATTAAAGATTTACTCATGGTAACGAATCAACTTTAAATCTTTCATTTTCTACTTTCTTCGTAACTGATATATTATTAGGGCTAAATCTCCAAAAACATCCAACACGTTAATCTTCTTTTTTAATTGTTACTTGCAAACCTATATCACAAGCCTTATTTTCAATCATATTATTTGTGTAATTAAAATTCAATCTAGTTGTGATGGAATTATAGTGTCCACTAAGAGATATCAAGATTGCACCAAAACGATGACCTAGAGCATTTGTCATTCTATCAAAATACATCTTCCAAGATTTTTCAATAGTTTTCCTTCCTCAACTTGAGAAACAACCATCACATCTTTATCAAAAAAATCAAGTTTCATTAGTTCATAACCTTCAGTCATACGATCAGTAAGAAACTTAGTTATTACACTTCTTTTAATTGCTTTTTGAGTTATATACATAATATCATATTCTTAAAGCATGCAATATCATATTTTGAAAACATACAATATCATATTCTAAAAAGTATAACTTTTCATCTTGCTATCTTCCTTGTCAATTAAGGCTTCTCGAAGATATACTTAATCTGATCTAACTTTACTATAAGTCAAGTAGTGTGATAAAGCATGTATTACCTGAGCCTTTGAGTTTTTTAGGCCAGTGCACAACATATCTTCTCAAATGGTGAATACTTAGACTTATAATTAGTGAACTTCTTACTCAAGCAGTAAATTGCTTGTTCTTTCTTATTGGTTTCATTTCTTTGCCCTAGTACATATTTCATTGAATTCTTATATGCTATTCAATACAAAATTAAATACCTTCTAGAAACTTGCAGTATCAACACAGGTGGATTTGATAGATACTCTTTGACTTTATCAAAAGCTTATTAACACTTATTATTCCATTCTCCTAAATCATGTTTTTGAAAAAGCTTGAAAATGGGATCGCATTTATAGGTGAGCTAAAAAATGAAATGAGTAATATAGTTTAATCTTTTTAGAAAACCTTGCTCTTCTTTTGGGGTATGATAAGGGGATAATTTTTGAATGAAGCATATCTTGTCTGAATCCACTTCAATTCCTCTTTCACTGGCCACAAAGCCTAATAGCTTTTTCGATTTAACACCAAAAGTATATTAGGTAAGAGTCAATTTGAGCTAAACTTTCTTAACATATCAAACAACTTTTTGAGATTGATTACATGATCTTCTCTTTAGTAGACTTTACAATCATATCATCCATATATGCTTCAATCTCTTTATGCATCATGTCATAAAAGAAAGTTATCATTGCTTTTTGATAAGTAGCACCAATATTTTTCAATTCAAAAAACATGACCTTGTAACAGAATGTGCTCCATATGGTTGCAAAAGTTGTTTCTCCATATCATTTTGAGCCTTTTTATCTAATTATATCTTGAAAAGCCATCCATAAAGGAAAACGTGGAATGCCAAGCAATGTTATCTACTAAGGTATCAATATGGGACAAAAAAAATTATCCTTAGGACTTGCCTTATTTAGATCTCAATAATCGACACATATTCTAACATTTTTATCTTTTTTTGAAACTAGCACTATGCTAGCTAACCATTTAGGATATTTTTCCACCTCTAAAAATTTAGCATCGAACTGTTTCTTCATTTCTCTTTAATTTTTTAGCAACATTTTTGATTTCATGCATCTTAATTTTTATTGTATCAGCTTGCATTCAGGTTTCAAAAGTAATTTATGTTCTACAATATTAGTTTTGAATACTGGCATATCTTGATTAAAATCATGCGAACACATCCATATATTCTTGAAGTAGTTCTTCTAGCTTTTGCTTGTCTATTGGTAGAAAGGATGTACCAACATTAACCTCTTTTTATTTTCATCATCTACCAAATTCACTAATTTGGTAATTTCCTTATAAGGCTCAATTGGTTTATTTTCATGCTCTATTAATCCCAACAAATCAAGAGGTAAAATGTAATCATCTAAATCTTTTTCATTATCAAATTTGTCAACATGAATTAGATTTCAAAATTGAATCCAAAATTATTGTCATGATTATCTTCATATTCATTTTTTAAGAACTTGCAAATAAGTGAGATAAAGAGAACATTGGCACACAATATTGTTATGGCAAGAAAATGAAAAGAGTGAAAATAAAAAAAAAAAACAATGAATGAAAATGAAAATAATAAAAGAAATGCAAATGCATTTTTCAAGTCTTTTATTAAAATGACAAATATAAATAAACTAAACATAATAGATCTTTTAATGCTTGTAGAATGAGCAATTAGGGACTTAACAATTCATAACATATTACTTTTCAAAAGTTTCAAAGATAATGGGCAGCTTTATGACTTTTCCAATTATTTAGCTGAAATCTAAAGGACAATGATGCATGAACATATCTTCATCTGGCTCTTCTTTTTTTTATCATCCACCATCTGAATGGCCAGCTTAGAAAAAATTTTAAAAATTCTACATCTAGGGTTTCAAGTGAATATGAACAAGTACATCCTCTTGATCGAAAAAAATTATAGAGGTAGGGGAGAACCATTGATTCTGACTTGGTTTATATCCTTGAGATTAGCCATCCTCTTTTTTTTTCTTTTCATTCATCATTTTTATTCTATATCCTCTTGTTGGTTTATACCCTAAGCTGAATCTATCTTTCTTATCATATATTACTAGTGAATTCATGATCCCTTGTAGATTTTTTCCAAGTCTAGTCTTTGGTTGCCATTCCATTACAATAAACTACTTGATGACCATCTCAGTAGTTGTAAACAAATTGGTGAATATAATATGGATCCTTCAGCCATGTAACTAGCATTGGTAAATCTTCTTCTTTTGCTATACGTACAAGTTTACCATCAATAATGAATTTAATTTTCTAATGTAGTAAAGATGAAACAGTAGCTACCATATAAATCCATGGCCTACCTAATAAACAACTATACGAAGGTCAGATATTCATAACTTCAAATTTTACATTAAAAGTGCAAGGACCAATTTAAAATGGTATCTTTACATCCTTAGCACTTTTCATCAAGTTCTATCGAAGGTTCAAACAACTATATGACTAGGCTTCATGTAAGATACATCAATAGGTAATCTTACCAACATAGTCATAGGCATAACATTAATTTAAGAGCTATTGCCAATTAGGAACTTAGCCACAGTGTGACTATTGCACTTAATAATAATATCAAGAGCCTTGGTGTTTTCTTGACCCTCTAGAGAAATCTCATCATCAACAAAAGATATGTAGTTCGAGACCATCAAATTACCAATAAAATGTTCCACATACTCAACAAATACATTATGGGACATATGCCTAATTTAATATCTTCAATAAAACATTATGGTGAGATTCTAAACTTAGCAAAAGTGACAATAGTGAAATTCTAGCTAACATTTATTCAATTATTCCACCATGCTATACTCATTATGCTTTATCAACTTAAAAAATTTATAAGTTATATTTTCAGAGATTAGCTTTTGGTATTCCTTATCAGAGACTACCATATAGCAGCTCTGATTTTCTTCTTCCTTTTTGACTTTTTCTTTCTCTTTCCTAGCTTTCTCAAGTATTTTCGAAGTATAACATCACTCACTTTGGGCCATACCCCCTACACCCATTATGTTTGTGGTATCTAGATTGACCATGATATAACAATCATATTTCCATGAACTACCTTATCGTTTTAATATAAAAAAGGGCTAGGAATGTTAATAGTGACAGCTGGTTGGGTGATAGGCTTTTTTAGCATTAGAGTTAGCTTCTCATCGTAATAAATGGTCACAAGTCTATACACAACTTTGGCTGGCATATCAATGGTAGACACCTCAGCCTTAGTTAAAATCTTTTTTTTGTCATACAATTCTATCTGACCCATGTCCATAAACCTTTGCACCTTTCGACAAAATTGATCACAATTCTCAATTGAATGCCCTAAAGCACCATTGTTGCAATTGCAATTCTTGGCTAAGTCAATCATCTCATGACAATTGTAAGGTTTTACTAGTCCCAACATATGCTTTAACCAAAGCTTCAAACACTCTAGCCATTAGAGTTTTGACTTCATCTATCCTTCTTTTAACATTACATGTTTGGCCATCAATCAAAGCATTTATTACTATTTTAGTTTGGTTTGATAGAGGATTTCCACTAATATTTGGAGTTCCTCGCTTGTTGGCATCAAATTTTAATAATTCGACTTTGATTAACCTTCAAAGAGATGTAATTTTTTAAGAATGGCCTACATTTCCGTAATGATAATCACAATGTGCATTGGAATTATACTATTTGGGATATGGAGTTTTCAATGATTTTTCATGAGTTGAGGAAATAAGTATGTGTATATCATGGGGATATGGTTAAAAAAGGCTTTCTCTTAATTATTTTTAGGTGCTTTCAAGCCACTACCTTAGTTTATCTCCATTATGGTCTAGCAATAAGTGTAGTTTGGTGGTTGTACATATAAGTATATGTTTGAAAGAATGACTGAAAAAAGGGTGGATTTGGAGGTTTGGTATATCGGTAAGGGTATAATGTAAAACTTCTAATCTGTTACCCAACATAATTCACTGCTTTGGCTTCACTTTCTTTCTTTTTAAGCGCTCTACATTTTTTTGCACCAATTGTCTCTCCTACATAAAGCTTACCATTCTTTATGGCATTTTCATTGATCTTGACTGAAATCACCATGTTTGCAAAGTTCTTGGCCACATTCCCATTCATTCTTTCATAATATAAAGCTTTTAGGGTTTTAACAAATAGAACAATAGTTTCTTTCTCTGTGAGAAGAGGTTGTACTTATTCAGCCACTTCTTTCCACCTTTGCATGTATTCCTTAAAGCTCTTAGTTAATTGCTTTTCCATGCTTTGCAGAGAAAATAATTTAGAGCTAGATCTATAATATACCGATATTGAGAAATGAATGCCCTCATAAGCTCTTTTCAAGAATGGATAAGAGTTATATCTAGTTGAACATACTATCTAGTTACAAAACCTATAAGATTATCTTGAAATATATGCATTAATAGCTTTCCATCATAGGTATGTGCGATCATCTTATGACAATACATAGCAACATGACTCATCTGGTATTTTATACCATCATATTTTTAAAACTCAAAGACCTTAAATTTAAGTGAAATGATCATATCCAGAACTAAAAAAAGCTTTGCCATGTCCATAGAACTATAAAAATTCATTCCTTCTATAGCTCTAAATCTTTCTTCTAATAATTTCATCTTCTATTGGGAACTTGTATCCTTCATTTCTTCTAACAATTTCATCTTCTATTAGTAACTTGTATCCTCTATTATCTCAAATGCTTTCATTCTAAACTTTTCTTTTTCTTTGGGATCATCCAAATTAGGGATTAAGATTAGCACAAATGGTTTCTTTATAAAGATCGAATTAGCAAAATTTTGAAACTATCTTAAAATGAGTATGAATGTCATTCCTGGCTAAGTGTATGTATATCCTCCCAAGAGTAGGAATTTGTACCTTGGCCCCTTGAGAAGTTTGGGTTTGATAAAGCTCGAACCCTCGAGGTATAAATAATCCAATATGTTCTACGATTGCTCTTGTAAGCTAAGACCTCATTCTATCACTTTTCCTTTATCTAAATTCTTGAATATGTCTGTAGACACCCTATTTAGTCTGGACCCAAGTCCATTAGGCCTATTCTAATAGGATTTGGGTCTAAGCCCATTGGACCCAGTTTAGGATCTAATTAGCTGGCCCCAATGGGCTTTTATTTTTATTTTCATTATTTAATATATATTTTTTATTTTTATTTTCTTATTATTATTTTTATCTATTAATATTTTTATTATTTATCTGCTTTTATTTTTTATTATTATTATTTATCTATTTCTTTTATTTATCTAATTATTTTTTTTGTTATCTATTAATATATTTATCTTTTTATTTTGATTAATTTTCAGTTAAGATTAGGATAAAAAAAATTGGACTGAATTTGGCTGTGATGTAGAAATTGGTAGAGTTGGAATTGGATTCAAAGATTGAATCTAAATCCCAGAAAGAGTTAGGATTGATCAGAAACTCTTCTGATCAATCCCTATAAATAGGTGCTGGAAGAACAAAAGAAAACACATAGAAAAAAAGAGATACTGGCTGAGAGAAAAAAGGCAGACACAGAGAAGATTTAAAAGCTAAAAAGGTTTTAGTGCGTTTAGAATAGCTCTAAGAATCGGTAGGAATTTTTGGAGAATTTTTTACGAATTTTTTCTGAAAATTTCTGGAAAATTTTCAGATTTCGATTGAATTTTTCGTCGAAGATTAAATTTTTTGGTGACTATTCTGACCAAGTTTGAATTTTTCGGTCAACTTCCTTGTTTTCGACAACCATTTCCAGAAACCGATCAATTTTCTGACGAACTTCTGGCGAAAGACCCAGATTTTGGTGAAAATTTTTAGAATTTGGTGGGCATTCAACCGAAATTCTTCGAGGTTTAGAGAAAGGGGAGAGGAAAAGAAGGGAAGAGAGAGAAGATGAGAAGGGATTTTGAGAAAAAAACTGACCTTCAGCCTTATATACCCTCCCCAAAATGATTTCGTTTCTGCGTTAGTAACCTAGAGGATCCGTGCGTTTTGCCAAGATCCGACCTAACCCGAGCGTCAACCTGCTTTCAACCCACGTGCAACCCGCGTCTTCGAGCAGTTAGCCGAGTCGAGCCGACACCCCCAAGTCACGTCTCCAAGCCGTTTTTCTTTTTCAAGCCGAATCGAGCCGAGCAGCGAAGCCGAGCCGTTCCCAAGTTTTTTTTTATTTTATTATTATTATTATTATTGTTTAATATTCTTTTATTTTTATTTTTATTTTATTTTTATTTTTTATTTTACTTTTTTATTTTATTTTATTATTATTATTATTATTATTATATTAGAATTGTTTAATATTCTTTTATTTTTATTTTTATTTTATTTTTATTTTACTTTTCTTTATTTTTATTTTTATTTTATTATTTTATTTTCTTTAAATAAAATTCAAAAAAATATTTTTGAGGAAAAGTTGAAAGTATCAATTTTCCTTAAAAATAAGTTTTCAAAAATGGATTTTTGAGAAAAAGCTCAAAGTATCAATTTTCCTTAGAAACAAGTTTTCAAAAGTGAATTTTTGAGGAAAAGTTGAAAGTATCAATTTTTTTCGAAATTAAAAATTTCAAAAAATATATTTTTGAAAAAAAGTTGAAAGTATCAATTTCCCTGCACAAAAGCAATCATTTTTTTCTTTTTATTTTCTTTAATGTTAAATAATCTGACGATAGAGCCTCTGCAAGTGAAACAGTAGTTTTCTTGCATACTCTTAAAGTGAGGGGATTTTTTCAATTTTTTGCTAAAAGTATTAGAGTCAATTGAGAATAATTTCTAATAATTAATTATTTGATAAATTTTTAAGACTTATTGGATAACATAAAATTAAGCTGGTATCATTTTTTGATGGGCGTTGTGAGGGTACTATAACCTTTCTCACACGTAACCGAACTCTTAAACCCTGTTCTGATTATTAGACCTGAACCTATTCTTTTAGGAACCCTTAAACTTATGTATTCCCTGAAAGGACAGATTCTTTGGGTGACAAATTGCACCTTGATAAAAAAGATTGGTGACGACTCATTCAAGTCAATGTCTAGCGATAGATCATTGGATCTAAACGTTATGACAGCTTGGCGACTCCGCTGGGGAGCTCTGAAAGTCAAGCCAGCAAATAAATTTATATTATCCAAAAGCCTAATAAAAATGAACCTTTTTGTATAGATTTTTTTTATTCATTCATGTTTATTTACTTTATTAATTATGTCATTCATATGCATATGCATAACATGAGCTCTATACTCGAGCTCCGTCCCTCTAAAAGGGAGTAAAGTACCTATTGCTTTCATGAGGTTTAATGTCTCCACAATGGCTAGCGAAATACTCCCACTCAAATTGAATCTTTTCCACTTGTAGCCTGTAATGGGTGAGGATTGGGGTACCTTACTAGCCTGTGATGGACAATGACGTAAGGAGCAATTTGGGAACCTTTAGACTTTAGCCTTGAACTACATATAAGTGAACCTTAGAAGTGCCTAATCCTAAGATAGAGCCCTTTCTACCCAATGATAGATATACCCTGAAACTAGGACACAAAAAGGGTGTTTATCTAATCATTTTGATTGCCTAACTTTATGCATCATTTTCATTATCATATGTAACATTATGCATTAGCATCACTTTCATTTCATCTATGAAACTAACTATGTTGTCTGTCTGATTTTGTGCATCTATATTATTTTCATGATCATGTTTTAACATTATCATTTGCGTCCATTTCATATTAGATTTTCATTCATGAAAATGTACATTTCATTCGTGCATCAATGTATCATACATAAAGCATAGCATAGCATTTCTAATTATAATTATGGTGCTAAAAGTTCAAGGATAGCTTCATCTAGTGAGAACCCTGTCCATCGATACAACACAAGATCCAGAGCCAAACAAATGGAGTAAAAAAATTCTCACTGATTTGAAAAACTGGAAAAAGCTCAGGAAAAGATTAAGAATGAGTTAAGTAAAATCTTGTATGCTTTCAACAAATTAAATAAGAGGAAAATAGTAGAAGAGAACACAAGCCAACAAGGCCCTGTATCGTAAAAAGTGACTGACCCCCTATATCCACCTGGTTTTGGTCCACCTGGTTTTGGTCCACCTTAAGCTCAGTCTACATAAGAGGTTCCTCCATAACACTTCACATATCCTACATATCATGGAATGTCATCAGCTTCTAATCCAGGGTATTATCATAGCTATGTGAATCCTGTCTTTACTGAAAAAGCAGTTGAACCAATTCAAATCCCTGATCTACATGAACTGGAATTAGTTTCTATGATTCAGTTGATGCTACTAGGCTTTGTTTAGTCCCTGATGAGGTCATTCTTCCTAAGTTTAAAGTATCAAAATTTAAAAAATATGATGGCACAAAGTACCCAAAAACTCATATTATCATGTATTGTCGAAAAATGGCAGCTCATGCTCGTGACGAAAAGCTACTAATGCATATTTTCCAAGACAGTCTTACTGGTTCTACTGTTAGGTGGTATATCCAGTTAGATAAAACTCACATCCGTTCCTGGAGTGACATGGCCCATAATTTTATCAGTCCATATCGACATATCATGGATTTGGTCCTGATCATTTGTCTTTACAAAACCTGGAGAAAAAGGCCAATAAAACTTTTAAAAAGTATGCCCAGAGATGGAGGGATATTGCTTCTCAAATACAGCCTCCTATGACTGAGAAAGAAATTACAGTGCTATTTGTCAGCACTTTGAAATCTCCCTATTATGAAAAGATGATAGGGAATGCAACAAAAAATTTCGTTGACATGGTGATCTCTGGAGAAATTATTGAAAATGCCATAAAAAATGGTAAGTTGAAAGGAGGAAAAATCAAGAAGGCACTAGAAAAGAAAAAAACTGAAGCTCAAGTTGTGAGCTTTGATAGACAACAATTCAGGAGTTATTAACCCTATCCACCTCAAGGTTACTCTCCGTACTATCTTGCTGTGAATAATGCCTCATCCTACCCATATCAACTAGTTCCATAATCACCTTTTTCATCCACATACCGATCAATTTTTAGCCCTCAAGATCTTACATATAGCCTTAACATTCAAACTCTTGCAAGAGCCCAAATTCACCATACCAACCCAGCAAGTGGTTCACGAAAGCAATGGATTACTCGAGAAAAATTTGTATTTGATCCAATCCTCATGACTTATACGGAGTTATATCAGAACTCTATAATAGTCATTTGATTGCCCCCAGCAGTGTGGAGCCACTTAAGCGATCCTATCCTAAGTGGTATGATCCTACAGGCCACTACGACTACCACTATAGAATTGCTGGCCGTTCTACTAAAAATTACACTGCTTTAAAGCATAAGGTGCAACGATTGATCAATGATGGAATGGTAAGTTTTGATCAAGAAAAAGCAACAACACCTAATGTCAGTGCTCTGAGTGAAAATCAAGAACACATTGGTCAAAAAAGGTCCGGAGAGTCACAATGAATTGAGGGGCAAGATGTCAATAGAGATTCTTCACCTGATCGCATAGGGGGACAATTTTGAAGAATGGAGATAAGGCTGGTTGAAGGTTTTTTTTCATTTTAGGATTTCTTTTCGAGTAATGTTAGATTTCTTTTTGCAATATGATTTTGCTTGTTATCATTTTAATAAAGGCAAGTTAATGCATTTCATTACATTTTCTCTTTCATTCAACCATTATTCCATGCTCTATTACCTTTCATAATTTTACATTCCCATTCTTAAATTTCAGATAATGAATATTTAAAAAATGATAACAATAATTCTGATATTTAATTTTGAAAACTCATCTACATTAATATGAGGAGATGATTTGAGCAAAAAAGTAAGCAGTTACTAGAGGTGAAATAGATATGTCTTGAAGATGTGTAATCTTTTATATAGGTTCATGTGCTTTGTTCAATAGATGATGTTCAAGAAAGGTATTCATAATTGAGATGAAAAATGGCCATATTTCTTTTACCATTCAAAAAATCATTTATTGTTACCTTTTTTAGCCTATTATGATTTTTTTTTTTGAAGAACCCCAACCAAGGATCACCCTCTACACCGGAGGGTAATTTTTGAAAAAAAAATATATCACAAAAGGTCTCAAAGATGGAAAGAGAAAGAAAAGGAAAAGGAAAAAATAAATGCCACACATTTATGTGAAAAAAGAAAAAATAGTGAAATGATGTGATGGCAAAATGTCAAGTTGCATCAAATGATCCTTTGGTTTTGAACCTTTTTAATACATGTTTTGAGCCTACTATATTCATTTCTTTTATGACCCCTCACCTTGACCTACAATACAACATTGAAAAGTCCATTTAGATCAAGCGTGAATGCTCAAATTGAATGATCATATATTGGGCAAAGACATGCTTATGATGAAACAATGGAATCATGCTACATTGCTCTAAAGTTTGATGTGTGAAAGATATTAACAATGAATGAAAAATTAGAAAAAAGAAAAAAAGATGATGAAAAAAAAAGAAAAAAAAGAAAGAAAGAAGAAAAAATGAAAAAAAAGATTCAAATTGAAAACCTAAAAGGGTAATTTTGGGTAGAAAAAGATCCAGGCAAATGGTTCACATAGACGGAAGATCAAAGATATCTGAAGATCTCTCAAAGACAGGGCAAAGTTTGCCAAGCTCAAAATAACTTCAACAGTAAATGGAATGAGTTTTTGAAAAAGAATCCTAGATTAATGTTGAGAATCGTCTGAATCTTCATCGTTTGGACATACCATTCATCCCAATGACATGTATCCAATTTATTTCCTTTCCATTTGTTTTGTACTAAAATAGATCTTCATTGATTATCTTTACCATAATTCATCTTGCGTTCTCTTATTGTTACATCCCTAGAATAAATCAAGAAAATGTATGAGTGCATTATAATTGTCAAGAATTGAAATGATGATGAATGAATGACAATGTGCATAAAAAAGTCTTGCATTCCTTTAAAGAGAAATCTAAGATGATGGTGGTAATAAAATGAAGAAATGGTAGAAACCTAAAAGAGATGATTTGAAAGGATATATGATGTGACCAAATGGAGAATATGATGATGGATTGGACAATAAAATGAAGATGAGACAAATCTTGAAAAGTGGTATAACCAAGTGATGAGTACAAAGATGAATTGGTCGATATGACTTGCAAGTTATGATTGAATGATGAAAATAATCAGTGGACAAAGTTTGTTTTAGAATGGTTAATGCTGAGACACCTATGAGTAATGATCCAGTGATGGTGGATAAAACTTGTTCTAAAATTTGTTAGCGCTGAGAAGTCCACGCATGGTGGTCAACTGACGATCGATTGATGAAACTTATTCCAAAGTATTGAGAAACTGAACAAGGAAGACATGCGAAATGATGGAGTTTTGAGAGCCATATTACCATAATTATTTAAAATTTTGTGACATAGACGTCTGTATTACATGCATCATTGGGGCATCATTACTTAAATAATACATGCACATAATTTGATGAATTAAACTTTGTTTGGACTATAAGAATACAGGTTACCACATTTGCATCATTAAGAAGGCATTTGTATTTTTTGTCATAACATTCATTCATGTAAATTTTTAAATCACTTAAAAAAAATTATGAATATTTTGATGAGAATTTTTTAGAACTCAAATGAGAATCTTTGAGTTTCAAAATGAGAATCTTTGAGGAATGAAACCCTAAAGTTCGTCGAATGTGAATCTTCGAACTAGAATGAAAAGTTTTAAACTTTTGGATGTGAATCTCCAAAATACAAAGCTTCAACTTTTTGGATATGAATCTCTAAATTTTTAAAAGAGAACCTTTGAACTTAGATGTGAAACTCTAAGTTTTATTGCTGAACCTTTGAACTCAAATGAGAAGCTTTGAATTTTTGGATGTGAATCCCAAGCTTGCCAAATGTGAACTTTTAAAAAAACCTTGAACTTTTAGATGTGAATCTCCAAAATTCAAATGAGGATCTTTAATGCGAGTCTTGCAAGTTGTAAATGCAAATCTTGAGATCTTGCAAATTTGAATGAAACTAAAATTTTGAGAATTAAATTTCAGTAAATTCTTACGAAGTTGGAAGGTTTTTACGAATCTAAACCTCTGAACATTGAACTCAAATTGTGAATTTTTGAGTTTCCATTACAAAATTCCTTCAATCACGATCTATAACTCCTTTGGAAATGATTGTCAAAGAGCAATTTATTTTTCCAAAGTTTCGTTGCCTATGTTTAGAGGAGCAATTTATTTTTCAAAGTTGTGGTGCCTCTGTTTAGAGGAGCAATTTACTTTCCAAAAGTTGAGGTGTCTTTATTTAGAGGAGCAATTTACTTTCCAAAAGTTAAGCCTCTGATTAGGAGAGCCATTTACTTTCCAAAAGTCATTGAGCCTCTTATTAGAGGAGCCTTAGTTATTTTCAAAGTTGTTGAGTCTCTTATTAGAGGAGCCATTTACTTTTCAAAATTGTTGAGCCTCTGATTAGAGGAGCCATTTATTTTTCCAAAGTCGTTGAGCCTCTAATTAGAGGAGCCATTTATTTTTCCAAAATCGTTGAGCCTCTGATTAAATGAGCCTTGTTTATTTTTCAAAAGTCATTAAGCCTTTGATTAAAAGAGCTTTGTTTATGTTTCTCAAAGTCATTAAGCTTCTGCTTATAGGGGCTTTGATCAAAATTTAACAAACAAAACAAAACAAAAAAAACAAAAAAAGTGTCAAGTTGAGTCTTGAATAGGTGTTTACGTCTTTGCACAATTCTTACTTCATAGAAAATATGCAAAGAAGGGCAGCTGTAGACACCTTATTTAGTCCGAACCCAAGCCCATTGGGCCTGGTCCAATAGGATTTAGGTCTAAGCCTATTGAACCCAGTTTAGGATCCAATTAGTTGGCCCCAATGGGCTTTTATTTTTATTTTCATTATTTAATATATATATATTATTTTTATTATTATTATTTTTATCTATTAATATTTTTATTATTTATCTACTTTTATTTTTTATTATTATATTTATCTATTTCTTTTATTTATCTAATTATTTTTTTGTTATCTATTAATATATTTATCTTTTTATTTTGATTACTTTTCAGTTAAAATTAGGATAAAAAAATTGGAATAAATTTGGCTGTGATTTAGGAGTTGGTAGAGTTGGGATTGGATTCAAAGATTGAATCCAAATCCCAAAAAGAGTTGGGATTGAACTCTTTTGATCAATCTCAATAAATAGGTGCTGGAAGAACAGAAAAAAACACACAAAAAAAGAGTTACTAGCTGAGAGAAAAAAGGCAGACATAGAGAAGATTTAAAAGCTAAAAAGGTTTTGGTGCATTTAAAACAGCTTTAGAAATCGGTAGGAATTTTTGGAGAATTTTTTATGAATTTTTTCTAAAAATTTTTGGAAAATTTTTAGATTTCGATTGAATTTTTTGACGAAGATTGAATTTTTCGGTGACTATTTCAGCCAAGTTTGAATTTTTTGGTCAACTTCCCAGTTTTCGATAACCATTTCCAAAAAATCGATTAGTTTTTCGATGAACTTCCCGTGAAAAACCCAGATTTCGATGAAAATTTTCAAAATCCGACGGATATTCAACTGTAGTTCTTCGAGGTTAGAGAGGGAAGAGAGGAAAAGAAGGGAAGAGAGAGAAGAAGAGAAGGGATTCTGAGAAAAAAATTGACCTTCAGTCTTATATACCCTCCTAAAAATGACGTCGTTTTTGCATTAGTAACCCAGAGGATCCACGCGTTTTGCCAAGATCCGACCCGACCCGAGCACCAACCCACTTTCAACCCGCGTGCGACCCACGTCTCCGAGCCATTAGCCGAGCCGACACCCCCAAGCCGCGTCTCCAAGCCGTTTTTCTTTCTCAAGCCGAGCCGAGCAGTTCTTAGGTTTTTTTTTCATTTATTTATTTATTTATTATTATTATTATTATTGTTATTGTTGTTTAATATTCATTTATTTTTATTTTTATTTTTATTTTTTATTTTAATTTAATTTATTTTTTATTTTACTTTATTTTATTTTTTTCATTATTTATTTATTTATTTTTATGATTTATTTATTTATTTTTTATTATTATTATTATTGTTTAATATTCTTTTTTTTATTTTTTATTTTACTTTTCTTTATTTTTATTTTCATTTTTTTATTTTATTTTTTTAAATAAAATTCGAAAAAATATTTTTGAGGAAAAGTTGAAAGTATCAATTTTCCTTGAAAATAAACTTTCTAAAAAAATATTTTTGAGAAAAAGTTGAAAGTATCAATTTTCCTTGAAAATAAGATTTCTAAACAAAATATTTTTAAGGAAAAGTTGAAAGTATCAATTTTACTTGAAATTAAAAGTTTCAAAAAATATATTTTTAGGGAAAAGTTGAAAGTATCAATTTTTCCTGCACAAAAGCAATCATTTTTTTTCCTTTTTATTTCTTTAATGTTAAATAATCTGATGATGAAGCCTCTGCAAGTGAAACAGTAGTTTTCTTGCATACTCTTGAGGTGAAGGGATTTTTTCAATTTTCTGCTAAAAGTATTAGAGTCAATTGAGAATAATTTCCAATAATTAATTACTTGATAAATTTTTAAGGCTTATTGGATAACATAAAATTAAGCTGGTATCATCTTTTGATGGGCGTTGTGAGGGTGCTATAACCTTACTCATACGTAACCGAACTCCCGAACCCTGTTCTGGTTAGTAGACCTGAACCTATTCTTTTAGAGACTCTTAAACTTGGGTGTTCCCTTGAAAGGACAGATTCTTTAGGTAGCCAATCGCACCTAGATAAAAAAAATTAGTGGTGACTCCTTCAAGTCAATGTCTAGCGATAGATCCCCGGATCTAGACGTTATGACAATGTCCATTATCTTGTTAAGATCCCTTTTAATTTTTCTTGTGCCTTTTCAATAAACTAACCTGCTTTTATTCCATGATCCATATTTGAGCCTTGGAGTTGTACAAATGGCAAGTAGGCTGAATCAAAATTTTTTATGGATAAGTTATTCTTAAATCTTTATTACCATAATTTTTGTAAATTAGGATATTATATTTTAATCCTTTATTCAAACAAGTGTATGAATGAATGCATGAATGGAGGATAAACAAAAATGAACAAAATGCATTAAGGAGAATTTGACACACATCAATTAATAACAAATGATTCTTATTACAAATCCAAAGTTACACATACAAAAGCTTGAAGTCTATTACCTATCAAAGGAAATTCTTTATCTATTGATACTAATCCTACACCTCACAAAGAAATTTAGTAAAATTTAGGCCATATGTCTTAACTAGCTTTATTATTAACTTTTTGACCTTATCTTTCATTTCTACCACTTTATGTGAAGCCATATTGATGTATCCAAATAATTGCTTCAAATGTTCTTATTTTATTAATATGCATTCTTCTACTGTTCCCTTCTATTTTTATTCTTCTAAAATAGAAACTTCAACTCTAACCTTATTAACAGTTTCTTAAAACATCTTATTATACATTTGAACTTTCGAAAATTCATTTTCCTTTTCTTGTATTTTTGCTTACTACTATTCATTTTCCTTTAAAAGTCAAGCTAGCTCAAGAGTAGTCGATAAATGTGTCTTGTTTAAATCAGCGAACAAATTCTTCCACCGTCTGTATCTCGAATAAACTTTTAAATTTTTCTATCTTATCTTTGCAAACTTTCCTTCATTTCTTTTTTGAGCCTTTTGTTTCCGTATTCCAATTTTCCTTTTTCTTCGTGCAACTCTCAATTCACAACTTCTGCTTCTAGCAATAAATCCCAAGGCTTTGAAGGAATCGAACTACGTGGGCTTCTTAGACTACCTTCCTCTGAAACCACAATGTCTTTAGCCAGCCTAGCACACCAGACAAAATATTTTAGGCTAACCTTGTCAGTTCGCCTACCTCAATCCATTCTCTTTATTTGTTTCCATACTTGGACAATCTCTCCCACCATCTTTATGAAATATGGTTCACCATATGCAAAGCATAACTAATTAAGTTCATGTGTTATTGGAACAAACTGTTCATACCCAAATTGCCTCAATACCAGAAAATGGGGCATAATGGATCACACCCTAAAGGCCTAAAATGGAATCCATGGTTTGTCTCCACTGTTATGAAGTACCGAATCATATAGCATTTAAGGTGCTCTTCACACTACTTTCTAAAATGTTAAGTTTTGTAAATAAGAGAACCATTATTTCTCAGACTTTAGGTCCAACCATTTGATCTCACAAAATTCCTTAAAAAGAACACTAAAGCAAGATAAGGCTTATGAAACTTGCCTTCTTTGGTTTCAAAGTGACTTTTCATCCATACATATAAGAATTGTATGCACATTACAAAATAAACTTTTCCTTTTCATTAACAAAAATTCAAAATTCTAATGGTTTCTACCAAAATAACCAGTGCCAGATTGACGTTGTTCTTAACTTGCTCTATGAAATCTACCATTACTATGTCAACATATCCAAATCCTTTTAGGAATACCACCATCCCATACGTAGCTAAAGCAAATAAATTTTTGTGCTGCTCATCTTATGATGAGATGGCTATGCAAAAAATTTTAAAGAACATATGAATTCTTGCCTTTTCCTTTAAAATGCTTGTTGACCTCTTGCACACTAAGTTTTATCGTTGCGACAAGCTTTTTATGATAACCTATACTCTTGTTTTGTAAATAAAATTTGTTGGGACATAAAGAGAGTAAACGAAGTAAAGTGAAATACTATTCAATTATGGGCACCATCCACCTCGTTGAACATTAAACATCTGTATAAAGGATCTCAAAACCACATCATGGCTCTAATAAGTTGTTCATCCACCTTTCTCTAGAGAAGTAATGATAAGTCTCCATATTTTTCTCAAAATTTTTCTATTATAATGCTATTCCATTGCTTCCAAGTCAAAATCATATCGATAAGGTCATTTTGTATCAAATTAAGATGAACCTACTTATGAAGAGTGGACACATAATCTACTAGTAAACAATCTCCTTCTTTACATTATGTTTCCTCCTATCTAACTTTCAAAGTATCATGTTAGGCTAGTGCAAATTGAAATTGCTTTAAGCATTTCATGGATGTAACTAAGATTCATCTCGTCAAAATTAGTATGTGGCAAACAACTTCCTATATGAAAATGTGATAATGCATGAGACAAATAATAAGGCATTTGATTCTCTTCCTTTTTTGAATTCTGATACAATATTTACAAAAACAGCATGTTCCTTCATGTGTCATTATGTGTTTGAGATAATCTTAAATAATAGGCGATTATGGCTCAATCCTAAGGTAGGCTTCCTAGGTTACTTATATGCGAGGTTATGATGACAAGGAAATGGTTCCCGCATTCTTCCTCATTATCGTTGACATAGGACTAGTAAAGCATCATAATCCTCATCCATGATAGGCTACAAATGAAAAGTTTCAATTTTAGTAAGAGTATTTCGCTAACTATTGAAGAGGCTAACATCTTACGAAAGCATAGGTACTCCATCCCTTCCTAAAAGGATAAACTTCAGGTTTAGAGCTCTTATTATGATATGCATATGCATTGTGTAAAGGAATAGATTCTTGAACACTTTTCAAACAAATAAACAAATAAGAAAGTAATCGAACAAACAAATTAATAAAATGAATGAATAAATAAAACTAGACTATTTAACCAAGCCTTAGGATCATATAAAATCAATTTTTGGTTTGACTCTCTGTCAATCTCCAGTGAAGTCGCCCAAGCTATCATAATGGTTTTTAGGGCTGCCAACAAATTTAAAAAAACATACAAAAGAATTGCCACCAACCGATTTTGGCTAGGTGTGATTGGCTACCAATCCTATCTTTTGATCTACAAAATCAAGATTAGGTGCAAGATTATAGTTACGTGTGAGAAAGGTTATAGCACCCTTACAAAGCCTGTCTAAAGACGATACCAATAATTTTATAGAGTCCTAAAATGGTTTTGCTTAAATGGTCTTTTACTTGAGATTTTATTTTATTTTGTTTTGTTTTGTTTTTGTTATTTGAATATTGGAAATTTTAAGTTATTCCCGAAACTTTCGGTATAACTTAAGAAGCTTCATCTCTTTAAGAGTATTCAAAGAAATTACTTATTTTCTTGAAAATGTTCCCTTATCATATTTATTTTAATATTTTAGAAACAAAGTATATTATAATTCTCTTGTCACATATTTCAAAAAATCATACCAACACTTTTGGTATGATTTGGAGGAATTTCTTATCAGAAATTTTTAGAAAATTATCTTTTTTTCTTTTAATTTCATCATCGATGAAAATTTTAATTTACTCTGAAACGTTTATTAATTATTTATGATTATTTAGGTAAACAAAAAATTCTTATTGATCAAATTTCCAAAATATTTCCAACAATTTTGGTAAAATCTTGGGAAAATTCCTTACTTAAGAATTTTAGATAAAATCACCATTTGTGATTTTATTTTAATCTCATCATTAGAAATTTTTACTACTTGTCAATTTATTATTAAGTATTTTTAATTATTATTATTTTTATTTATTTTATTTGTTTAATATTTTGTTGAAAAGATTGTCAAAAATCCTACTAACAATTTTGGTAAAATTTTGAAAGACAACTCACCTAGTAATTATCTTTAAAATCACCACTTATGATGTTATTTTAATTTCACTATTGAAAAAATTTATTATTATTATTTCTCTTTCTTTTTTTAACTTTTAGTGATAATATCCATGACCCTTGAACTATTGCATTTTTTTCAATGTGATATCTAAACAAAAAAAAATTTAATCAGATATTTAAACTATATTTTCATATATTAAATTGGTCCGACTCTTAACACCATTAAAAAGATGTTGATGTGGCATGAGTATATAATAAAATGTTGACATGTATAAAAAAACTCATGTTAGCACAATATCATTAATGTTATATTAGCATTAAAAGAAATTTTCAAAAAAATTTTAAAAATTTTTTAAAAATTATAAAAAATGAAGGAATATTAAAAAGTTTAAAAAAATCAAAATTAAAAAACAAAGTCAAAAACTTTTGAAAATATTTTTGAAATTTTCAAAAGAAGAAGACCTGGGATACCTCTTTCGCACCCCAACAACCCTACCTGCTTCATTGCCTTGCTCACAGCTCATTGGTTCTCGTCCCAATTCTCGGTAAAGGGCATTGTCTCACTGTAGGTCTTTATCTCAACCTACATTCTTTTCCCTTGATAGCGTGCCCCCATGGAGTCTTCCCCCTTATCGTGAGCCTTATGTCCCGTCTCTCTCTGATCCTGTTTCTTATGATGTTCCTATAAAAGAAAGGGTTGTCAATTCTAATGTTAGGTCCTCACTTCCTTCACCTGTTGCTAGAGGAGGTAATGAGTTTCGTGTCGGCAAGAGTGTAGTTTACCTCCGCGTAAGGGACATAGGTAGTCGAGCAGTATGTTTCATTAGGTTTTTCTGCTATGATTTAGTCTCTACCTCAATTGATCCCAATAGGGAGTTGTGGCATGTTGGATAGGTCTGCTTCAGGTAAGGAGAGTTCTGGTATAGAAAAGCTAATTCAGTTGGTGAAACGATAATTAGAATGAAGCAAGGATAGGGGTAGTAATGTAGAAGTGATGGGTAATAGGAAATCCCGGAGGGGGGGGGGGGGTGGATATTGTAGAGGACTTGTTCAATGCATACGTGAATTTAGAAAATCTTTGAGACATTGAACTCTTCTGGCACTGAGGATAAGGATTAGGATAGCAAAGCTAGTGGAGGTGAAAATAGTGACAACGAAGTGGAAAGTAGAGTAAATGGACATCCAATCAGTACGCAGGGGATGGGTTCTGGTGTTTCAAATAAGAAGAGGGAAGGGGTCAAGTGGAGGGCTGGTGGAGATATTGCTCCGACTGCTGGACATTACAAAAGTGTTTCAGTGGATAGTTAAGTGGAAAGTCCGCAATTCGATGACGACTCACCAAAGATTACTCCTTTGGGAAATAGGGCGAGTCATCAATCTCCTAGTAGCTCAGCTGATGCAAATTCAAGCAAGTTCATCTCTGAGCTTGGCAGTAGTGAGTTCAATGAAGCCTCAAAAAAGATCATGGAAAATCAGAAGCTTGCTGAGATTGCATCAGTAGATCCAAAACGCGCCAAAAGGTTTTGCATATTGCTTCTCCTTCTTCTCACTTTTCTTTTCTTTTTTGCTTCTGGGGTTGAATATAACTGGGCATAATTGATGATTCGATTTATTCATGACAGGATTTTGGCTAATCGTCAATTAGTTGCTCGTTCCAAGGAGCGAAAGATGTAGTACATTGCGGAATTAGAACACAAGGTGCAAACTTTGCAAACAGAGGCAACAACATTATCTGCACAGCTAACAATGTTACAGGTGGATATAAAGTTCTAGTAATTGTACCAATTATTTACACCTATTCCCCTTTAATTAGCCGCATTGCATACTTGGTTGTTCCTTATCTCGTCTTTGTTTGGTCTTTCTTCTATAGAGAGATTCTGCTTTATCTTACAAGCCAGAACAATGAGTTGAAGTTTCGTCTTCAGGCCATGATCTGATTCAATTCAACAAGTGGTCCAATTTAGCAGCTTGAGCGATTTGAGTGGTTCAGAACATGATTCAAGTCGATTCAACTCGATTCAACTCGGTTCGACTAATGGATGGCAGATCAATTGTATGGATCTCAAGTTGAATCATCGATCGACACGCGGATCCGTTCTTAATATGAAGTCAATTTTTTATATAAATAAAAAATTTTTATGTAATTCCCCCCCCCCCCCCCCACCTCTTCTCTCTCTTTATTAAATGAGAGACATAAAAATAGCATTCTAGTAATCTAGAATCTGGTATTAGGTCGCCACCAGCAACCAGTGGTCATTGTCAGAAAATTTCCAAAATTTTCAGATATGCTCCTCTCAGCCTCCGAATCTCCGCCTAAAGGCCTGATCTTCCAAAAAGTCTTCAAAAAGCCTGGATCTAACGTCAAAAGGTGTAACCAAAACCCACCAAAATGCAAGTTTTCACTGTTCCAATCACAGCCCCTTCACAATATGTCACTCTCCTCATCCCATTAATTTTTATTTTCGAGGGTTTTAAGATATCCCAATGTGTAATTGTGTTTTTTTTTTAATAGTTTTGTAAATAGATTATTTATTTATTATTAATTTTTTGTTGATAAAATAATTGGGTTTATGATTTATATTTACATTATAAATGAATTAAGATTGAAGAATTTTTTACTATTTATTGAAATTGAATGAAATAATTTATTTTTTAAATTATTTGTTAGTTATAAAAGTAAATTATTTAATTAAAATTTAAACTACATAAAAAATAATATTTATCTTTCATTTTATTAGAATATAATTTTCTTATTTATTAAAAAATATATTTTGTAATATTAATTACGAAAAAAATTAAAATATTTCAAAATTATGAAAACTCATAGAGAATAATTGTAAGATAAATCATTTTGTATTATGCTTGAGTTAATTTATATTAGAAATGAGCCAACACGGTGTTTCAAGTTCAAATTTTTATTAATTAAATTAAAAATTTTTAAATTATTTAAAATAATTCATAATTTATTTTAGTTTTTTATTATTTTGATATAAATTTTAATAAAATTAAATTAAAAATGATTTTTACCTTATAGATTTTTTGTTGCAAATTTTACCTACTTGAAAAACAAGCAAAAAAAAAAAAAAACCTAAACTAAATGGAGGTGATATGTGAATAACTCGATTGGTCTCTTTTTCTCACAAAATTTATTTAATAAAAAATAAAATAAATTATTGAAAAAAGAAAAACATAAAAAAAAAAAAGCTCATTAAAGGTGATAATGAAATATACATATACCCCGAGGTTAATTAAGGCAAAGCACCGTTAACATGTCACCAACACGACTTCTTTTCTCTTTAAAAATTTCAATTTGTCCCAATTAGATTTTAATAAAAAATAGATCAAAACCCTTGAAATATGAATTGTTCTTTAGTCCTATCTATCAACTCATTTTGTTGTAAAATTTATCTAATTAAAAAAATAAAAACAAGCAAAAAAAAAGATAAAATAATAACTTTATTAATATCATACATATATATATAAATATAAAATTAAATAAAATAATACAATATATAGTTATATATACCTAAACGATAAGGTGTAAATAAATCAAACATGAACGAACGTATATCCATGATTTATTCATTAATTTTTAGAATTGTTTGTGTTCAATAAGAAAATCATTCATCATGTTTGAGTTAGGTTCGTTTAAATGGTAGAATGTTTATATTCAATTTGTGTTCGATTTGTTTAAATTAAACGAACTCATTCATGAATATTAAATAAATATATTCATGAATATATATATATATATAAATAAATATGTTAATGAATAATAAAAAAATCATAATAAAAAAATTTAAACAAACAAAATATAATTATAAAATTAAGAACAAAAAAATCTTAAATGAGTTGTTCATAAATATAAACGAACTAAGCTGATCTTTGTTCGTATTCAGTTCATTTAATAAACGAACATAAAAATATTGTTCAAAATAATCTGTTAAGTTTAAAAGAATAAACAAAAACCGAACATATTTATGAACGGTTCGTCAAAAACTATATTTGTTTACACCCCTATCGAATGGGTCGAAAAACTCTAAACTCACATTTGCTTAATTTTGACTTAAAAAAAAAAAACTCAATCCGATCCCAAAAATTAAAAAAAAAAATTGCACCTATTGGATCTAAACAAACCAAATCTCATTAAATACAAATTGTTTTATTATCTATACCTCAATTGACTTTTATCTTAAAAATTTTATATACCGATTTCTTTTGTTTTACTATTTATCTAATTAGAAACAAAAAAATAAAAACAAAAACAAAAAAAAGGTAAAAGAAAAAAAAAAGTTGAGTTGTTACATGATATTAGCAATGATGAATTGTTCTTACAAAATTTATAACATGAACTTTTTTAAAAATAAAAACTTTAAAAAAAAAAAAGGTTGACAAAATTAAATTTGAATGTCTTAATATTATTTTCTTACAAAATTATCTAATTTAAAAAAGAAAAAAAGTATAAAAATATATATTCTTAATCAATAATATCAAAGGAATCTTACAAAAAAAATTTAGAAAATTATTTATTAAATATAAAAAAAGTAAGAAAGAAAAAATAAAATAAAATAAGGCTTTGACATAATAAGATAAATAGTCTAAAAATGTTTTTAAAATTATAAAAATATATTAATTTTTGTAAAAGGTTTTGATAAAATTCATTGAAAAAATTTTTAATAAAAATTACACATTGCTTTCAAAAAGGCCAATAACACGAAAAAAAACAACAAAAATAAATTGATATTTTTTAAATTAAAATACAATAAAATCAAAACTTAACAATGTTAGTGATTATCGATTTATATATAGGATTTTATATTTTTTTATATATAATATTGTATATATTAATTTGTCCTCAACAAACAAACATAATTCTTAAATCCGTCCTACCTTAATTATACATTGTAACAATTTTGTATGTCTCATGCATGTTGTCGTACATTTCCTAAAACATTACATATGTATTACTAAATATTAACTTTGTTATTTATTTTATGTCTTATAGTGATTAAATTTAGATGGTATACTTTATTATTAAATGTTTTAGGTCATTTTACTTTGTTTTTCTCTTTTAACTTACAAAGTTTCTTACTCTCTTAAAACAACTCGAATTTTTTTTGGTTTCACTTCTAATACAATTATTTTCCTTTGCTATCTCTTTTTTTTTTTTTAATTTAAGTTAAAGAATAAAAAAAAAACTCCTAAATTATAATTAAAAAATTATATAAACTCTTATCTTTCATTACAATCAATCAATTCTTCTAACATCTATTTTGTATCCAATTAATCTCTTATTTGAATGAAAGAATTAGAATCTGTAATTTTTTGCTGACAAAGATAAAATTTCATTTGACAACAACAAAATAAATTAAAATTTGCCATATATTGCAATTAATATATATGAAAAAATTTTAAGAAAATATTTTTTTTCTTTTTCTTCTCTATTTTATCTCTCTAAATCTTTCTAAAAGTTCAATTGACTATAATTTTTGGGTTAATTAATTAAATTTTATCATGTGACTAGATTCCATTAATTTAAGAGTTCTATTGACTCAAAATGTTAGGGGTTTAAATGATTTTTGACTTATATATAGTTTAGGGCATTTTTAACTATTTAGCCAAAATTTGTCTTGTTATGTTTTCAATTTAACGAAGATTAAATGATAAAAATAAAAAGAAAACATTCTTGATATGAAAAAAAATACTTATTAATGAAATTTTTTATATCCCAATAATGCGTGGATCATATAAGTTTGTATTCCTAAATTTCTTTTCACTTGGTTTGCGTTGCCTCTCAGATTATTTATCTAGATTTTAATATCATCTTATTTTTCAACAATGCTGGATTTGGCATGTACCTTTTAGGAGCAAACTTAAGTCAAGTTTCCCCTAACGTTGTTAATAAAAGTTAATATAAATTAAAATCAAAATCGATAAATTAATAGAATCACATGAATAGATTAATAATAAGTAATGAATTAATTAAAATTCTCTTCCTTATGTTGAGATCCATTTTCAATAAGACAAACATTAACCAATTAAATTTAATTGATTAAAATATGAGTTAATCGCTCAATTAATTATTATAAAGTATAATTTAATGATAAGATATACTTTCAGCTAATGTTTTGATTAAAATAATCTAACATAATTTTATTTGAACCTACAATTTTTTGAAAAGATGTCACGTGTTAACTTTATAAATAAATTATTTTTTATTTTTAGAAAAAAAATTTATTTGTTTGACTGTATTCAAGAGAATGTTCAAAACAACAAATATTTAGTTCCAACAATTATTGGTTTCTTCACCCTATTATCACAATTAATCCTTTCATTGAATGAAAAAGAAGTGAAAAGTTTAATTCATTAAAACAAAAAATGATGAAATCTCTTCCTCTTTCTTATCTAATCATTTTTCTATCAATCTATTTAATATTGTTATTTTCCAAAAGTCTTTTTAAGAAAACCTTAAAAAAAAATTATCTCTTATTTATTCTTAAGTTTTTATCCAAATTTTGCTTCTTTAAAAAAACATTTGTTGATTTATAAGTTTTTTTTTTATCATTTGATTTAAACCCTTGTGATTTATTGATAAATATGCTCACTAATTTACAATTTTTTTTTGCAAAACCCATTAGTTAAAAAGACCTAACTTACAAATTCAAAAGGTATTGAAAGAATTTGATTATGAATTTGTTGATTTGTGCTGCAAAATTCTCAATTTATTGCAATTCATTTTTTTTTTTATTGTTCATGACAAATTTTCATATTTGTTTTTAGAAAGCTTAATAATATTTCATAAGTTAATAAAACAGGTATATACAAATATATTTTAATGTTTTTAATTGTTCTTATTGTTGAACTGTACCAAGATGCGAGACACTACCTAGTTAATATGAAGTTAAAATTATTATTTTTTAAATAAAGTGGAAAAGTATCTTAATCAAAATAAGTTATTAATATTTTTCATTAAATAGATTATTCAATCAAAAAGAAAACAATGGAAGCTGTATCTTATATATGCAAAATAACCATCTCAACCAAAAAAACCAAGATTTATAGGCTAAATATCTCCAAAAAAAGAAAGTTGTATAGGTTAGTATCTTAACTACAAAATGAAGATTTATAAGTTGAGTAATCAATAAAAAAAAAAAAAAAAAGCTTTATAAGTTGAGTCCAAACTCAATCAAGAAAAAAAGTTTTATAAGTTTTTTTTTTTTTCCCTGAGACATAATATATCTCGTGTTAAAGCCATGGTAACTTTAACAAGCATGAAACCATATGTAACTAATATTCACACTCCTCTTTCTCATATGAGAGTTTAACTCATGATGAATAAATTTTATAAATTGATGCTTCAATTGGATGTGTGATAAGAAGAGATTTTCATTGCACAAAATATCATTTGGTCACTATATCTGCAAGGATCCAATGCTATTTTGAGGCTTGGGCATGCTGAGAATTGTTTTTTACTAGCCTTTAAAATGAGGCCTTGAGTATCTAGAAAGAAAATAATATTGAAAAAATGCAAGTCAGTAGTTAAGAACAAAATTAATAGAAAATATGGTTAGTCAAGCTAAGTAAAGTTATTTACTTATGATTGAATCAACTAAAGTTTAAAATTTAAGTCGTTTAAGTGTATGGGTTATGCCCTAGTTTGTGGGTTGCAAAATTGAAAGTCTAAAATACTATTTAATTGAGAGTATAAGAAAAACATGTAGTGTTCAAGATGAAATGATAAATTTGATAATTAGTTTAAGTATAGTAATAAATATGAACTTATCCTTCTCTAAATTATATACTTTTATGAAAATGATTAATTTTCGGATTTAACTTTAAGAGTTTATTAATTTTATCAAATTCGATTTTATATCTTATTAAAATGTTCGAAAGATCAAAAAAATTTTCATTAATACTTAAAAATTTTATTTTTGTTCAACTTGTTTTACATAAAAGCTTTTGTTTAAAGCGAAATGATAAATTTCGTTCGTGACTCTTAAATTTATTTTGTTTTCAATTTAATTTTTAACTTATGAATTATTTAATTTAAGTCACTAAATCTAAAATGATTTTATTTTTATTTTTTTGTTAAGATTTCATTTTGTAATTTCTGTGACATGTACATATTATTGTTGTAATGTTATGTGGATATTTTTTAATTATTAATAAAAAATTAAATAATTAAATTAAATAATTCAAAAATTAAAAATTGAAATAAATTAAAATGTATATAAAAGAGTAGGGATCACGAATAAAATTAAAAGAAAAAAAAAAATTCTCCTTTTGAAACGAGCTTTTCTGTTCACTTCATGAGTCATGGCTCGCTCTCACTGTTAAAAGTAAAAAACTGTTATTAAAGGGAAAAAAAAAAGAAAAAAGAAAAGAAAAGGCGGGCAGTTGTAAAGGAAACCTAACCAGTAAGTGAAGAGCCAACACAAATAGCTACTTTGAGTATTTGTTTTTTGTTGGTTGATTGATCTGCCTTTTGCCTATGCCTTCGCCTTTTCCGTCGACGCTTTGAAGGAAACAAAATCCTTTGTAGAAACACCTCGATCTCATCGAACTCCCTCAAGATTTCTTCTTCTCTTTTTATCACTTCACTCTCCACATTGGCTCTCTCTGCCTCTCAAAGGTAACTATCTCTTTCTCTATAAACATTTTATGCTGTATATCCCAATGGATACTCAAAATGTGAAAGCCTTCATGTCCTTTTGATGTGGGTTTCTTTTCAGTTTTGCTATTTTTTTTTTGGGGGGGGGGGGGGGGGGGGTGGTGGGGAATGTCAAATGTTGTTTCATATTGAAGTTGTGGTAGAATGCCTATGTTTCTTAGAGATGCAAAGTCAGGAATGCTGGGTTTTCCTAAGGTAAAATGATGGAAGCTTTAATTGGTTAATTTCAGATGAATTTGTATTTTGGGGGGATTTTTTTATATATTTATTGAAGAACATTTGTTTTAGCTAAATTTTGTTTTCTTTATTTATGCGAAATAAATAGGCTATACTGATGGATGGGTGAATTTTCAGTTTAGTTGATGAGTAATTCTACAATAGAAAAGCAAAATGAAATATATTCATGAAGCATAATTTCTGCAATTACGCATGCTCTATATGTGTTTGTTTTGAGCAACTCCTGATTCATTTTTGTCTAGGTAGATTTTCAGTTTCTGCTGTCAAATATCACTTTTTGAGAATGGCTGCAACAGTAGCTTCCAGCCTTCAAATAGCAGCAGCAAGACCCTGTATTTCATCTTCTCCCAGAGTTGTTAAAGCAGGTGCTGCCATTCTAGGTGCCAATTCCAAAAGCGTATCATGGACTAAGCTAACAAGTGCTTGCAACATATCATCTTTAGAGCCTTTCCGACGCAGTTTTATGTCATCTCCAGTAAAGTTTAACAAGGTTGTGACAAATGCAATGTCTGAATCTAGTGAAAATAAGCCCATTTCTGGGTTGCCAATTGACTTGAAAGGTTTGACATGCTTCTTGTAATACTTCTGCCTGTATTCTTGTATTAGTTGCTTATAAGCTTGCTGTCTGATTTCCTTAAATTGACCTTAGATATGTCTCCTATTCTAATAAAAGTTTTAGTAGAAAATATTTTTCAAAGAAAGATCTCTCTACTACATTTCTCTTATTGACCTTTTTTTTGCTATTGTTTTTCTTTAGGCTGTAATGCTGTTTAGTGTTTACCAAGCTGAAATGCTACTGTCAATGACTTTCAGCATGTTCTTTTCGGAATTCCTTAATAGTTTAAGGCAATTATTTTTTTAAAAAAATTTAAACATTAAGATTGCTGCTCTCTGCAGGTAAGAGGGCATTTATTGCTGGTGTAGCCGATGACAATGGTTATGGCTGGGCAATAGCAAAATCTCTTGCTGCTGCAGGTGCTCAAATACTAGTCGGAACTTGGGTGCCTGTAAGTAAATTAGACCTTATCTAAGCTTTGGCAGGTCCTGATAAAAATGGCACCATGCTAACAACGAAGTTTTCCTTGTAGGCTTTGAACATATTTGAAACCAGCTTGCGACGTGGAAAGTTTGATGAATCACGCTTGTAAGAGCTGGTTATATGTTACAATACAGTGGATACTTCCTGAATTAATGGCTTTTTCTGACGAAGTTGATATTTCAGATTGCCAGATGGCTCTTTAATGGAGATTACCAAAGTATATCCCCTAGATGCAGTCTTTGACAACCCTGATGATGTACCTGAAGATGTAATGGATAAGTTTATGGACTCTCTAGAGATTTTACTTGCTGACAAGTTCAATTGTCTTTTTAAACTTTTTTGATCTTGGTTGTTTCGTGCAGATAAAAACAAATAAGCGTTATGCAGGATCCTCAAATTGGACTGTTCAGGTATGTACCGACGTACCTGCTAGAAGTTCATCTTAGGAACTTTTAAAGCCTAAAATTTTAAATCACAAGTAAATTTTAGTCTATTGCAGTTATAGGAACTGATAATATTCCTGATGCATTTCAAGAAGCATTTTTTAATACTTAATGCATGAGATTTATCAATGCATTCATGATTTTGATGTTATGTTACTTCTTGCGTCGCAGGAAGTTGCTGAATCTGTTAAACACGATTTTGGGAGCATTGACATTCTTGTGCATTCACTAGCTAATGGGCCAGAGGTACAGGAGTTCTGAGCTTCCAATTGCTAATTGGTTTCAGCTTTATTCTCTGTTCTTAACAAGCAATTATTTGTTAATAGGTCAGCAAACCTCTTTTGGAGACATCTCGGAAGGGATATCTTGCAGCTTTATCTGCTTCAAGTTACTCCTACATTTCTTTACTCAAGCATTTTCTCCCATTAATGAATCCAGGCATGTCTTTTGTAGGTTTCAGTTATCATTTTGGTCGTTGTATCTGTTAGTTGATTTCTTTTCAAATAATTCAACTTAATTCTCAGAAACTTGTTTCTAAAATAAGCTATCGCTGATGCAGGGAGCTCTTCAATTTCCCTTACATACATTGCTTCTGAGCGTATTATTCCAGGGTATGTGTTTTTGCTTAATATTCCAAAACTTAGTCAATACTTCTCATTAGGTGACAGAAGTCTCAAACAATGTGATATGCAGATATGGTGGAGGTATGAGTTCTGCCAAAGCTGCTCTAGAAAGTGACACAAAAGTGAGTTCTAATATGTTTTATACTTATCTACGTATTAGCTTGATTGCATGGTCAGTTTTCCTGAATTTGTTATATTTTTGTTTCTCTCTATTCATTTTCAGGTACTTGCTTTTGAAGCAGGAAGAAAACACAAAATTAGGGTCAACACAATATCTGCTGGTAAGAGGGACTCTTCTCTTATATTTTGTTAACATTTTTTAAATATCAAAGGAGAGACATTTCTTTTCAGGAATAGCCTGGGAATTGTTGCCCTTTTCTGAACCATGACATGTAATTCCAATGCTTATTCCTGGATGTTGCCATGAGATAATTCATTCAGGCCTTGAAATACATCAACAAAGTGAAAATTTTAGAAGATATTTGGTTATCCTTTATACACCTCGTGTTATCTCATATTGATGTAATTTAAATGGTGGAATTTGTTGCGTGTAAGCTTTATATTTATTTGCAACTACAGGCCTGATGCCCTTTTCTTGAAGTAAGTTAGTGATGCTCCATATCAGGAAGGAATAAGAATGAAGCAATAATCCTGGGAAACCTCCTCCATATGCAGTAGACTTCATAATTTGAATCATGGCCTTTTTTGATAAAACTTTTATTAGCCCATGGCCACATTCTTTGGTCCGGTACATACTGTCAAAAAGACTACAGGCTCACATCTTTTAGAAAATTACTTTAGGTGCAACTTTAGTTAAATTAGGAGGCTCACATCTCTTGCGCTGCCCTACCCTCTTCGTAATTTTATGTTTCTGGTTAACAGGTCCACTAAGAAGTCGTGCTGCAAAAGCAATCGGATTTATTGATACGATGATCGAATATTCAATGGCCAATGCACCTCTCCAGAAAGAACTATCTGCAGGTGATATGGAGGAACTAATAAGATATTAAGTGTTATGTATTATTTTTTTTTATTTAATTAATTGATCATATGATTACTGAATTAAAGAAATTGATGAAACAGATGAGGTGGGGAACACTGCTGCCTTCTTGGCTTCACCTTTGGCTTCAGCTATCACAGGTGCTGTCATATATGTTGATAACGGTCTGAATGCAATGGGTGTTGGAGTTGACAGTCCCATATTTAAAGACCTCAACATTCCAAGCGACAAGCGTTAGGAGTAGCTGCCTTGGTGTTGTTAGCAAATCTGATGCTGAAGGTTTATTGTCGGCACCGCGTCTTGGATGTTTGATCAGCGGCCCCTTGAGAATTCCATGCCCTACCATTTTTGTTTTTTTGTTTTTTTTTTGGTACACTGACTTTTCTGCCAACTCTAGATCAAACTCTTTTGAGTGAACAATTTCAATTAATAGATCGATTTGCCGCTGTTTCATTTAGCAGGATACCACTAACTGGGACATATATGATGATAGACAGTTAATCCAAGCTCTACAAGCAATATGTCCAAATTTGAGTTTGACTCGATCCAAATTTATTTTAATTTAAAATTTGACTTTAAAATCAACTCGTCCAACTTGTTCCAACCGAATTTGACTCCATTAGAATTGATTGTGAAAATCAACTATTTCCTCCCATCCGATTTGAACTTGATTTAAGATTCCCATTTGACAGCCTGCTGAAAATCCGAACCTAAACTTAAAATTCGTGATAAGAGAAACTCTTGCTACGTTACACCTATGTTTTATAATTGAACATTTAAGGGTTCAATCCACATGTTTTATGATTGAACTTTTAAGGGTGGTTCAATCATAAAACCACATTACAGTGAACTGCCTTCAATGTATCAAGTAAAATTGGTTAACTTAAAATTCTCAAACGAGAAAAAAAAGAAAAAAAGACAATAAGGTACTCAAAGGATTAAAATTATGGTAACAAAAAACTTGCAGAAGCTGGTAAGTCAAATGCACGGGTGAAGTACATTAATCAAATAAATTTGTCCACATTAGAAAAAATTCACTCACATATCTATAAACCAAAAGTGATTCTGCCCCAAGTTAGTAAATAGATCAGCAAAAGTTGCCGACAGCCCCCATAGCCAGAGGAATATACTACAAAAAAATCAACAGTTGCCAATATGGGATGGACCTACACCTATGTAGGTCACAACATTCAAAATAGTTGTGCATGATGTGTTCTCAAAAAAAAAAAAAAAAAATAGAGCTACCCGGTCAATTGAGCTTCCGCCTAAACCTACCGGGGGCCTTGGCTAGCAACATCAGTTTCAGGCGAGTTGGATTCTTGCAGAACCAACCCTTGGTTCCCGGATAAGTTTAGGATTGGTGATGTAGTTAGAAACCCTTCTGAATTTGTTTGCGGCTGATTCTGCCTGGGAAAGAATTGAGTGTTAATCTTCCCTGTGAGGCATCAACTCCTCTCCAATTGGCACCACGTTCACTATTAACTAAAATCCCATTCATTCAAAAACTCAAATTAGAAGCTAAAACAAATTAGCCTAAACTGTGCTAAATAGTTAAATTGTTCGTTGTTAAATCAAGCAACTAATATAAAGTTTGATCAACAGACTATTTCACCATTAATCATAAAGAAAATCAAAGAGAACCCTACATTATTCTGTAGAACCTTCCCTATGTGGCACTAGCTCCTCACCAACAGGTATCACATTCATCATTAACTAAAAGCCAGTTCATTCAAATTGGGTATTAGAAAGAAACAAATTAATCTAAAAAAAGCTACACAAAGACTATAATGGTTTGCACAAGTGAGCAACACAGGTTGACATACTGATACAAGCAAAAGCATAGGCCGTAACACTCTTCAGTATTTGCAATATCTAAAGTTTGATGCAACAGAGCAATTCCATACCTTCCAGTCCTTAAAATCAAACCTGAATATAAAATGGCTGTAAGCAACCTCGCCTTTTGTTACAGACACAGCACTAGGAGCATTTTTGGGTGCTGAAACAAAACCATAAATGAGACAATAACATAATCATTGTTTAACACAAAGTAAAGTTCCTGTTAAGTTGTAAATTAATTGTCTTGAAATATACTCACAAACAATATGAGAACCAGATTCATCCAGAACTATTTCTGCTCTCCCATCTTTGACTAAGAATGAAAGAGCAAATAAATTCTCCACGGTCTGTGCAAAAGAGCTTCTATTCAAAATCAAACTTTCAAGTTTCACTCGTCTTCTTCTCCTTAAGATTTCAAACATAACTGCCATATTTTTGTCAGTATCAGTTTGCTCATCAGCACCGATATTATTAACCTGTTGAACAAGAAAATAAATCTGTGTGAATAATGATTGTTAAAAGAGCAGATAGATAAAATACAATTTTATGATAGTTAAGCTTATGGTACAACCATTTATGCAATGATTTTTTTCATTACAACCACCCCAAAGTATAAGGTTCAACCACACAACATAAACCAATACACATCAGGATAAAAGTTCTGGATAGGGAGTTGCCAACTGGAACTTTCATTTACTTACATCAACATCAGTAAGCAACGGTTAATAGAAAATTAACTAAGAAAAGCAAGTTTGCACTTTCTCACGGAAATAATCACAAGAGAAGAAATTTCACAAAGTAATGATTGTGAACCTAAAAATATCTTGTATGAATACCTGAAAAATACAATGACTCCATGACATATGGCTGGTACCAAGTGACTCACACCAACATAAACACCATCTGATTCTTGTTCTCTTAACTATTAAGGTATTCAGTTCAATTTAGCTCAGTTTTGAGAAATTTTTACATTGAGTGGAAGTATTGGAATGCTAAATGAAGAAAAAAAAATCAAACCAAATAGTATAACCCAAACAACACTAAATAAGTTCAGTTCAATTACTCAGTTTTTTATACTTAAAACTAGTTTAATTTTGCAAAGATCTTTTCTGAATTTAACTAGTTAGACTAAGAACAAATGCTAGTATTTTTGTCTCATAAACTATTTTAAATTAATAAAATTCAAGTTGATTAGGTTTGGTTTGAATCATTTCAGTTTTTAAACATCGGAACTGTAAAGTGAACTGAATAGTTTTATCATTATTTAAGCTAAAATTGAACTCAGAAGCCAGAAAACCAAACCAGAATAAACACATTGGTTTGCTTGATTATTCAATTTTCTCAGTTTTGTTTTCACACCCATAAATGATGCTTAAAAACTTAAGACTAGAGAAAAGGCAATCTCACCTCTTCAGGCCGAGCAGTATCAGTTGGTCTGACAGCATGCCTTCTAGTAACCATACACTTCCTTTGCTTTAACTCATTCTTCATAGGTCCAAGCCTAAAGATCAATAACACAAAAGAAAAAAAAGGTATTAAGTAACAACACAGCAAGCCCCAGCTCCTTAAAGACAAAAAAGAGAACTCAAAATGGTATACATAAAATAACTAACATGGTGCAAATTCCTTTGCAGGTTCTAAAGAATGGTGAAACTGCCATGCCAACATCTTTCCAATTGACCAATATCTGTTCATTTTCTTGTGTGTCAAGGCTCCTTTTGGATTTCCCAAACTCGCTGACTAAACAATTGACAAAGTCTGCCGGGCTAATTCCCTCAAAAGAGATTGACTTAACAGAAGTTGACAATGTGTTAGCCAAGTCCAACAATGCCTCTGCATCAGCTACTTGTTCCCGCGGCTTGGACACTAAAACCCAAAAAGAGAAACACCCAAATTAATTAAAATACAATAAGTTTGCATACACAAAATGAGTCAATTTATAACACATTTTCCAAACTAAAATCTTCCAAATTTTTTGGGAAAAAAAAAAAAAAAGAAAAAACCAAGACTATTAAGTTAATTAAATTGAAATCTTGAAAATCCCAAATGAAGAATATCATAAATTAATGGACTTCACTTCCTTAGTAAGTTATAAAGAAATATGACAGATTATTAAACTTAAAAGGACCAAAAAGAAGAAGAAATAAAATTATTAAAACAAAACGTTGAAAAATTACAGTCTATAACAGTTATTTAAGAATTAAAAAAAAAAAAGGCATACAAATAAATGAAAATAAATTCTCTAAAAAATTAAAGAAAAGGAAAAGGAAAAGGAAAACCCTGTTGATGCAAGTTGTCGACTTCATTAATGATGATGTTAAATTTATTAGAATCCACACTCGATATCTCATCCCTTGCACCTGCATCACCCAAAATTTAATTAAAAACTGAAAAGCAAAATGAAATATAAATAATTTGTATAAAAAAAAAAAGCGGTATCTTTTTTAGATAATAAAGAAGAAGAAATAGAGAAACAACCGTTGATTTTGGTCATGACGGCAAGATATTTGGAGCGAAGAACCCTCCGTTTTGCGGCATCCTCTTGCCGAGTCAGCTGATCCGACTCAACATATGCCGAGTCATCTCGGGGCTCTCTCGCCACCCTGGTTCGAACCGGTTCACCTTCTTCATCGGCTTTATCTGCTTGTTTTTCTTTCTTCACAATTCTCCTCATAATTTCACAAAAAAATTCATTCTAAAAAAAAGAAGGAAATACTCATAACTGACCAAAACCCTAGTCCCAAAACAAATTAATTAGCAAAGAAAAATCTTCTTTTTTTTTTTTTTTCGTTACAAAGAAATATCTTCAGCTACAGCGTAAATGGGAAAAAGAAGTGTTAAAGATTTTATGTATCCTAATTAATAAAATAGAAATATTCAATTTATAGAGGCTTCTTAAGGAAGTAAGCTATGAGTCTTTGTTTCTCACGTCCTCCGTTTTTTATTAAAATGTTAATAACATTTTATACCAATATTTGAAAATTAAATCAATAAAAAATAATTTTCTATTGGATTTGAAAATTCTTGTCCAAAATCCAACGCAAGTCGATCCATAAGCATGTCTAGTTGAATGGGCTACTCTTATTTTTTGGTACTAATATCTTTTTTTTTTTAAGTTTATTGATATATAAAAAATATATAGTAGTATTAATTTTAGATTGATATAGAATTTTTTGTAACACCAAAAATTATTTTTTTTCACAATATTTTATTCCAAAATATCTAAATTTGATATAGAAATTAGAGAAATTATATGTGCAATTTTTTATTACTTTAGTTATATGCATGGAAAATTGTTAACTGATTTTTTTTCTTTTTCATGCCCACTGGACAGAAGGAAAAGAAGTGGTAAATGATAAAAAAAAAAATGGAAATTTCTCTTGACAACTACATTTGAATTTTTTAAAATTTTAAATCTAAAAGAGAATTTAAATGCGATCCAAGACAAAACAAAATTATATTTATTTTATATTTATATTTTTTATTTTGAATAAAAATCTACTTATATTAATGTAATTTTTCATTTTTTATTTTTTATGAAAATTATTAAATTTAAAAATATTATTTTAATTTAAATGAATTATAAATTTAATTTTGATTTAAATGTTGAAAAAATATAAAAATTACGCAAATATAAATGAAAATTTTCTTTTATTTTATGTAATTCCATAAACTAAGTTGACATCTTTTAATTTTGTTGTTACAAAGAAAAATTTACAAATATTAAAGAGCGAACCTCAACTTTATTGGATTAACCATTTGAATTAAGTTTAAATTCGAATCTTTTAATTATTGAATCCATAATATTTAGCATATTTGTCAAAAAAAAAAAAAAAACATTTAGCATACATTCATGGCAAAATATTAATTAATTGTTTTTTTTTTCTTTCTTACAAGTTCATTCCACCAAAATTATTTATTCAAGCTAAAATTTTTATAAAAAAATTATGCATGTCTTTCTGAATTATTCATCCTCAAATCCGTTATCCTTCTCTATGTTTTTGAATAATACAAAAACATTAATTATTTTTTTATACTAAAACATTAATTCTTATATATGAAGAATGAAATTGAAAATCATATAAATATATAAAACTCAAATATTTTGTAATAAATGTTAAGTCTTTTACACATAAATTCTAATTTTATATCTCCTAATTTTATTACATAAAACAAAATAGATTTTCGGTTGTCTAATATTTATATTTTTTTTTATTTTTTATTTTCTTCTATTCATGTTCTTTAAAGTTATTACTTATTAAAATTTATTAAAATTTTTTATTTTCTGACGTTTATGTTTTTTGGTTATATAAATATATTTTATATTTGTATTACATTTTCTTTTCCCAATTATGAGGGTTTTTTTTTGTTGTATTTTTTTATATTTTTCATTTTTTTAATCATGATCTATGATTTTTTTTTATATGGCATTTTAAAATTTTTAACTAATTGATGTAATTTTTTAGTATTTGCATTTTTATTATTTTTTATTTTTTGTCATGATTATGATTTTTTTTCATTCCAAGTTTGTCTTTTAGCCAATTGGAATACGTCAAGATTGCTAAATTGACTTTTGAAATATATTTATATGATCAAATTTTGTGTTTATAGAATGTGATATATTTATAATTATAAGACTAAACAAAGTATTAGCACAAAAATGATATTGCTTGGTAAAATGTACATAAATAAATTTATTTTTATAATATTTTTGTTATTATTTTCATTTTTATTTATTTTATTGTTTTTGTACTTCATAGAAATTCTATATTCAGAATGTTCTTTAGAGTCGCAATGTATATCGATTAAAGAATAAGATTCATTAACGGGTTTATATTATATCAAAAAAAATTTTATTGTAAAAAATAAATGTGATTATTAGGTAATTATTGCTAATGATATGTTTTTTTTTCTTAATAATGTCGTCATCAAAGAGACGGTTGATGAAAGTTTAAATATTCCATGATATGTTTCTTTTGTGTTCATGGCTTATGATTATTTTGATGAGTGTTCAGTTAAGTGCTTAATAGTTTCATTTTTTTATAATTTATTATAGATTTTGAGTTTTTGTGTTTTTTTTTTAAAATAGTTTTTATTTTAATTTTTTAATTTGATATTATTGGTGTTATTGTTGTCATATATTTGTCTCATTGTCAAACTATTAGGGGTGAGTTTGTAAATTTCACAATGTTATGCCTTCAAGATTTAAGGTATTTTTTTAAAATATTTTCTATATTAGTAATATTATAAAAGTGATGATTTGTTTTAAAAAGCAACGTTTTATTATTATTGGAAGTAAATGTCATTTTAATAATTTCTTTTTTAGTTCTTTAGTCGAAAATTTATAAACTTTTGTGGTACAAGTTTGTTTCTTAAATTTGAAAAGAAGCATTTAGTTTTGGAAACAAACCTCAAATTGTTATACTTACTTCTTTAATAACTAAGAGTTTTAAAGTTAGTTAATGTATATAAATTGCGACATAAATTTTAAATTGTTATAGTTACTTCTTTGATATATATTATTTATCATTTTTATGATACTCTTATTATTTTGTTGGTTCCGAAGTTTTTCATTGTGGTTATGATTTGATTTATTTAAAAATATTATGATTTTTAAATTAATTATTTCTTTGTTAATTTTATTTTAATTTTTCTTAAGCTCATGATAATGCCTGAGTTAAATTGCTTTTTTTTATGACAAATATATTTACAAACTAAATATTTATTTTAATATTTTTAATCTAAAAATTAATAGTGTAAGTTTTATTTTTGTTCTTTTAAAATCTATATCTTAATCTCTTAAATTTTTAATCTTATTTATTTTAATCTTTTTATTTTTTTCCATTTTCAATTTAAATATTTTATTATTTAATTTCTTTTTTATTGTTTTTATCTTTCTCCAAAACTTAATTATCAACAATCCAATTCTTTTTATGAATGAAAGGTAAGAAATGTTAAGAATTTTTAATTTATTTTTATGTTCTTTATAAAATTCATTTTTATTTTATTTTATTTTTAAAATTTTAAGAGTGATTTTTAGGGTTTGACCTTTTTATGAATGAAATGGTGAGAAAGGTTAAAGATATTAAATAATTTTTTGGTTTCTTAAAAATTTTATTATTTATTATTTTAATTTTAATTTTAATTTTAAAGATTTTTAGAGTAATTTTTAGGATTTTAATTTAAATAATTATGCTTATAGCTTTTGTATGAATATATTTTCCTAATAGGACTATCAACAATGCATTCATTTCTATGAATATAAAGGTAAAAAAGATTAAATGTTTTAATTTATTTTTTTGGTTTCTTATAAAATTAATGCTTTAACCTCTTTAATTTTTCAGCTTTATTTATTTTCATCGTTTAAGAACTTTTTGTTCTTAAAGTTAAAGGAATAATTTTTATTCTTTAATCTGTTATTATTACCTTTTCTTCTAAAAAACTATTAATAACATGTTCCTTTTCTATAGATGAATTTTGAAAAGGGTTAAAAGGTTTTTATATTATTTCTTAGTTTCTTATAAAATCCATGTTATATTATTTTATATTAATTTTTATGTTTTTATATTTAATGATTTTTCATATGAATTACATTAGGTTAAGTAAATTTATACAAGAAATTAGAAAAGTATAGTTTTGCCCACATGTTATTTTACAAGTTCCATATTAAAGCTATTGTTTGATATTATATTAGTTCATCTTTTTTATTTTTCACAATATAGTTGTTATTTTATTTTTAGTTACTTTTTTTGTGTTAATTGTTAGATTTCAAATAATTTTAATCAATACATGTAAGCAAACAAAATTCTATCAAAATTAAAATTTTTAATTTTCATACATAATAAATTTTATTTTTTGTAGTAATCATAAAATATAAAATATATTTTTATTTTTGAAATTTTATCATTATTGTTATCAAGTTATGATTAAATGTTTATAGTTAAATATTGGTAATGTTTGAGGTGTCTTCAATTTATCATTGGTTATACTATCATTGGTTGTACCATTTATAAATTATAATTATTGTTTTTTAACTTATCGAAATTATTTATTTATTAGATATATTAATTTGTTATTTATATTTGTTATTGATGGTTTGAGTAGTACTATAAGAAAAAGATATTAGTTTAATATATATTTTTAATTATTATTTAATAATTTCATTAGAAAAAAATCATGCATATTCTTACCGAGTCATTTCTAAAAGAAACATAAGAGGTATGTTGTGGATAACATTATATTAGAATGTATATCATATAAAATAATGATTTTTAATTATATTATATCAAATTCTATATAGATATGAAAATGGAAAAAAATCCATTTATTATAATCTTTAATAAAGTTTTTTATTTAATTATTTATTTAACACAAAAAGTAATTTATTTTTAAGAGGAAACAAATATCTTTTAATTTCATGTGGCAAACTTTAATAATGTTAAAATAAAAAGTTTCATTATAATAATAATCTACGATTAACACTTTACATTTAAAAAATTAAAGTAAATAATTAATATCGACTCATATAAAATATTAAAAAAATAAAAGTTTAAACAAGAGATAGTACTGAAGCCAATAACTTATGTTTTTTATAATTGATTTAATAATCTTTTTAATTACAAAAAAAAAAAGAAAAAAAAGTTGAGCACGAGTAATTTCGTATTAGTAGTAAATGACATAACACATTTTAAAAACTCTACAAAATATTTTATATTTAAACAATAAGTTATAATTAAAATAATTTCTCCTTTTATATGCTTAATGTAGCCAGTTATTAGAAAATAAATATTTTATGACAGTAGAAGAAATAATAATAATAATAATAATAATAATTTAATATTTACTCATCATTTATTAAGTTTTACTAAATTTCTTTTTTTTTCATATAACAATATTATAATACTAATAGAAATAAATAAATATCGGAGTTGAAAGGGCATTTTAATAAATACTTCTAAAAGTTTTCATTAGAAATTCTTCCATTATACATTCATATTATATCTACATGATTATTTGATGAGAATTAGGTGAATTTGAATAATGATTTTTTTTATTTTTATAATTTTAATTCAAGTACGATTGATTATTAATATCTCTCTTTTTTAAAATTTTTCTATCTTTTGAAATAAAATAATAAAACTCATTTTTTCGATAACCGTCATGTTAAATTGTGTAGCATTTGATTACATAAAACTTCAAATGAAACTTAAATATTTTAACTTTATTACATAAGATTCCAACATTTAAATATTATTTTTTAGACATTTGGTTGCCTTACATTTATATAAATTCTTGACTTTTGATTTTCTTTTTGCAATTATACTCTTTTAAATTATTTTTATTAGAATTTTTTTAAACTTTTGAGTTTTTTTCCTGACTTATGATTTTCCTTGTTTTTTTAGGATTAAATAAGTGACCTTCCATTTACCATTGGTTAGATGATTTTTAAATTATAATTATTTTCCCTTCTTGAATCTATTCGTTTGTTAGATATATTACTTTGTTATTTACATTTGTTATTGATGGTTTCAATAGTGATGTCAAAGATACATGTAATTTAGTTTTTAATCACTTTTATTTACTAGATATTTAAGTTTTATATAAAAATTAAATATTAGTTTAATTTAGATATTTTTTAATTATTATTTAATCATTTTATAAAAACATGTTAAGTGTAACTTATCGAGCCATTTATATTAAAATGTATATCATATAAAATAATAATTTTTTAATTATATTTGTCAAATTCCATATAGATTTGAAAATGAGTGAAAGGATACACTTATTATAATCTTTAATAAAAATTTGCATTTACTTAATACAAAAGAAATTGATTTATTTTAAAGAAGATGCAAAAACTTTTCAATTTCATATTGAAAACATTTTATAATGTTAAAAGAAAGAACTTCATTATCTTAATAATTTATGGTTAACATTATTTAAATTTTAAAAAAATTTAAAGTAAATAATTGATATAGATTCAAATTAATATATTAAAAAAGAAAACTTAAAATATAGATGTTACTCATGCAAATAAATCATGATTTTTTTTATAGTTTATTTATTTATTTTTTGCATCTTTTTAATTAAAAAAGTTGAGTATTGATAATGTTGAATTAGTAACAAATAATCCAACACTAAAAAAAAAAATTTTTTTATTAATTTTAAGAACTCTACAAAATTAGTAATATTTAAACAACAAGTTATTATAATGAAAATACATTCTCCTGTTAGTATATTTATGTAATGTATTATTAAAAAATAAATATTTTGTAGAAGTTAAAATAATTATAATAGTTTATGATTCGTTAATATTTGACTCATTAATATTGCAATGAGTTTCATTAAACTTCTAATTTTTTTCATTTAACAACATTAAAACATTAATGAAAATAAATAAATACTGGAGTTGAAAAGACATATTAATAAGCCTAAAAGTTTTCATTTAAAAGTCTTACGTTACACATTTATACTATATATACATAACTGTTGTCATAACATATAGATTCGAAAATATATAGCTAGATTTAACAAATGAATGGAGTCGCCACCAATTTTTTTTATTAGGTGTGATTGGTTACCTGAAGAATCTATCCTCTTAGAAAACCCCTAAGCTTGACTAAGGGTCTCTAAAAGAATAGGTTCAGGTCTAATAACCAAAATAAAGTTTGAGAGTCGGTTACATATGAGGAAAGTTATAGCAAACCCACATGCCTATCCGAATGATGGTACCATATTATTTCGAATTTATCCTAAGAACTTGAGTCTAATGATTTCAAATTTTAATGTCAAATATTGGAAATAATTTATAAGATTCTTCCATCAATCTGGTAAATCTCTTAAAAATATTTTCTCACCTTAAGAATATTCAAGAATCCAATTTGATGTCTTGAAGAGGCTCCATCATCGAAAAAAGATTTGATTATTATTATTTATTATTATCATTCATCATTTTTTTTGTTGAAAATATATCTAATTATTTCACCATTTGGGTCAAATTAGAAATATTTTTTCTTTTTTGAATTTCTAAAATTTTCACCATTTGGGCCTATTTAGAAATTCTTTTTATTATTTTTTCTTTGGAAAGAAAATAATAATAATTACTTTTATTAAAAATTTTCATCTCAATTATTCCACAATTTGGGCCAAATTTAGAGAAAATTTCTCACCTAGAGATTTCTTAGAATTTTACCATTTGAAATTTCTAAAAAATATCTCATCATTGGATAATTTGTATTTAATTCTAAAATTTTTATATTTTTTATATTTTTATATTTTTTTTGTTTGAAAATAAATATTAATTATTTTTATTGAAATTTCATCTAAATTATTTCACAATTTGGGATAAACTTAGATAAAATTTCTTCACTAGAAATTTTATAAAAACTTATCATTTGAAATTTTTATAAATTCTATCATTGGATAATTAATATTTATTCCAAAATTTTATTTTTTTATTATTATCTTTTTTATTTTAATTTAATAAAAAAACTAAGAGAAATAAATAAATAAAATGCTTAAATAAAATAAATAAGAAATACAAAAAAAAAGAAATCGGCTCGGCTTGAGCTGAAAAATGGATCGGCTCAAGATAGAAAAGGTGGCTCGAAAACACGGCTCGAAGAAGTCGACTCGGCTCAAAGGGTCGGCTAGCACTCGGGTCAACGCAGGTCAAACGCGGGTTGGTGCTCGGGTTGGGTTGTCCGATTTCAAAACACGCAGAACCTCTGAAAATAGTAATGTCAAAACGACGTCATTTTCAGTAAGTGTAAAAGGCTTCAACCTTTGTTTTTTTCGTAGATGTCTCTTTCCCTCTCTTTCTTTTTTCCTTCTTTTCTCCTCTTTCTCTCTAAACAATCCCAAAATTCGATTGAATTTTTATCAAAATCTGGAAAAAACCGTCGAAATCTTCAAATATGGTCGAAAAACTCGTCGAAAAATTCAAAGTTCACCAAAAAATTTCGTCGGATTCTGAAAAATTTTCATAAATTTTCTAGAAAAAAAACTCCAAAAATTTAAAAAAAAAAACTTGTTAAAATCCCTATACTGCCTCTAAACACTTTTAGCTTATGTTTCACCTCTCTGTTTCTTTTCCCTTTGATCCCTCTCTAATTTTTTTCTCTTTCCTCTCTGATTCTTGTTTGAGCATTTATTTATGGGTATTGATTATAAATAGTTTTTAATCAATACTTATTCCCTATTTTACTGGGATTCAATCTTTAAATCCCAATCCAACTTTACCAAAACTGTTCTAGAAGGAAAAAAAAATTAAAACTTACTTTTCAGATAAAAAAATAAAAATAAAAATAAAATAGCGAAAATAATAAAATAATAAAAATAAATAATAAATAATAATAATAATAAAAAAATTAAAAATTAAAACTAAAATTGGGCCAGAACTGAGCTAAGCCTAATGGGCTTAGGCTCAGCCCTTGTTAAATCAAGCCCAATGGGCTCGGGCATGGGCCTGGACAAATTAGGGTGTCTACAGTTGCCCCTCTTTGCACATTTTCTGTGAAACAGGAATTATGTAAAGATGTAGACACCCTGCTCATGGTTATCCTAACAAATTTATGCTCTTTTTTTTTTTAACAAAACTCCTCTAAATAGAAGCAACAGACTTCAAAAATAAATGACTCCTCTGAATAGAGGTAACGGACTTTGAAAAATAAATGGCTCCTCTGAATAGAGGCAACGAACTTTCAGGAAATAAATGGCTCTTCTAAATAGTGGCAACAAACTTTGTAAAAATAAATGGCTCTTCTAAATAGAGGCAACGAACTTTCCAGAAATAAATGGCTCCTCTAAATAGAGGCAACGAACTTTTCAAAAATAAATGGCTCCTCTAATTAGAGGCTCAACGATTTTGGAAAAATAAATAAAGCTCCTCTAATCAGAGGCTCAATGACTTTTGAAAAATAAATGCTCATTGATGATCATGTCCAAAGGAGTTAAAAATAATGTTTGAAGGAATTTCAGGAGATTATGCCCAAAGGTCTTACGAATCAACCCTGATACCAAGAGATATCCTATTTCAAGGATTAAAAACTTACTTGACAAGCTTTTTCTCAAATTTAAAAATGTCTTCACATCTATCTTTTCCATGTGAGATTTTGGAATTCTTCTGCTTCTTGAATTTATGCACTATATTTTCTTGAATGTAGTATATGCTATGTAATGCATGTGAAATTCAATGCATGCTATGCAAACATTGGCTAATTAATTCCTTATTCAATTATGGTACTCAAGTTTCTCAAGCTCTTTTCTTGAGTTTCGAACCCTTGATTCTTCAAAGATCAAGTTACGTTATTCTTTTAAGATCGAGCCAGTGTAACTCTTAATCATCTCTTCTATTTAATTCTCACATTCTTTTTGTAAGAAATCTCTTTTCAAATTCAATGTCCTTATTAGGAACTGAACATCTCAATTCTGCCTTTATCACTCTTGACTTCTTAAATGTAATGTAAAAATTTTTCATGCCAGTATTCATTTATCAATCATTATTTCAAACTCAAAAAGTAAGAATGCATTTGCACATTTCTTCCATTGTAGGGTATTAAAAAGAAAAAGATAAAAAATGGTTAGGAAATAATCAACAGCAGAGACACACAAAGAATAAAGTAGAATGTCTTTTACTAGCAAAAATGTCGACAAACTCTGGGCAATAAAAGAATTACAAAAATAGGTATAGGGAAAGTAAAGCCCAAAAATGAATAATCAAACGACCATGATAACACATCTAAAAGTCCCTTTGAAAACTCAACCATCTGATGCACTTAATAATTTAGAGCTCCTCAGAATATGCTAGTCTTCATGCCAACGAACTTTTAAATTCGATGTTATATTCTCTTCATTTAAGTTGTCTTTTTAGGTTTTCAAGTTAGATGACACCCTATGACTTAAACCGCCCCTTTCGAGTTTTTGCCTTGAGTCTTTTTTTCATATTTTTCTTTTTTTTATCATTTTATTATTTTATATTTTTTTCTCTTTTTTTAAGCATAGTACTTCTTCACAGCATCAGAATTTACAAGATGAGGCAAATCATTTTCATCCATCTCTGCTAGTATCAATGCTCTACCCGAGAAAACCCATTTCACCACATACGACTTTTCCTAATTCGGGGTCCATTTCCCTCTATTATCATACTGATTTGAAATAATTCTTTTCAAGACCAACTCTTCCTTTCAAAAACAACGAGTTTAGACTTTTTTATCATGAGCCCTCATCATTCATCTTTGATATAGCTGACCATGGCATAACGTTGTCAATCTCTTTTCTTCAATGAGATTCAACTGTTCATAGCACTCTCGAATCCACTCAACCTCCTCTAGCTCAACTTCTTTTAAAACCCTCAAAGATGGGATCTCTACTTCCACTGACAATACGGCTTCTATCCCATAAAACCAAAGAAAATGGGGTTACCTCAGTAAAGGTACGCACTGATGTTCGATAAGCATGCAATACAAATGGCAACTTCTCATGCCAATCTTTATAGATTTCAGTTATCTTCTCAAGAATTATTTTTATATTCTTATTAGCTGCCTCCACTGTCTCATTCATTTTCGGATGGTATGGCGTTAAATTATGATGCTTAATCTTGTACTAGGCACATATTTCTTGCATCATCTTACTATTCAGATTCTTTGCATTGTCTGAAATGATTTTTTTTGGAAGTTCGTATCTATAAAAGATTTTTCTTTTTATAAACTTACAAACTATAGATCGGGTCACACTTAGAAATGATGCTGCTTCCACCCATTTCATGAAATAATCTATCATTATGAAAATGAACCTATGCCCGTTAGAAGTTTTTAGGGTAATAGGACCAATGACATCCATGCCCCACATAAAAAATGGTCAGGGTGTGCCAAAACATGTAACGCAGATGACAGAGTATGAATCTTATCAGCATAAATTTGGCACTTGTGACATTTTAGAGCATAGTCAATGCAATCACTTTCTACTGTCAACCAATAGTACCCTACTCTCATGATCTATCTTACCATCATATGTCAATTAGCATGTGCACCACATATTCCATCATGTACTTTTTCAATAATTTTCTTAGCTTCAGCCTTATTTATACACCTTAACAATACTTGGCAATGGCTTTTTTTATAAAGAACATCTCCATCTAAGAAGAAATTCATGGCTAGTCTTCGGATGACCCTTTTATCATTCTCTGTTGCTTGGATAGGGTATTGTTGATTCTTAATGTACTATAAGATATCATAATACCAGGGCTTCCCATCTTCTTCTTTTACATTAGAGTAGTGAGCCGGCATGTCTTTGACATCTAACTTGATAGGCTAGATGTCAACATTATCACTAATTTGAATCATTACTCCTAAAGTAGCCAAGACATCAGCAATCAAATTCTCTTCTCGAGGTGAATGATCAAATTGAATATCTTCAAATTGCTTGATCAACTCTAGAATATACTTGCGATATAAAATAAATTTTGAATCTCTCATTTCCCATTCCCCTTTCAATTAATAAATAACTAGAGCTGAATCTTTAAACACCTTTAATGCCTTAACCTTTCTGTCTATAGCAGCTTGCAAACCCATGACACATACTTCATATTTAACGATGCTATTTGTGCAATTAAAATTCAACCTCGCTGTTATGGGATAGTATTACTCCTCTGAAGAAATCAAAATTATCCCAATTCCATGTCTCAAGGCATTGGTAGCAAAATACATTCTCCAATGGTACTCTTTATACCCTTCCCTTTCTAGCTGAGAAACAATCATCAAATCTTCATCAAGAAATTCCAATTTCATTGGCTTATAACTTTCAACAGCACGATCTGTGAGAAACTCGGTTATGACACTTCTTTTAATTACTTTTTAGTTTACATACACAATATCATACTCTGAGAGCATTACTTACCATCTAACAATTTTTTCAGACAAAGAGAGCTTTTCAAATATGTATTTAATTGGATTCAATTTTACTATGAGCCATGTGGTATGATAAAACATATATTGTCTGAATCCTTTTGCAGTCCAAGCTAATCACAACATATTTTTTCTAATGAAGAGTACTTTGACTCATATTTTATGAATTTTTTACTCAGATAGTAAATAGCTCTTTCTTTTTTGCTAGACTCATCTTGCTACCCCAACACACATCCCATTGAATTCTCGTATATTGTGAGGTATAAGATTAAGGGCTTTCTTGGAACAAGTATTGCTTTATCTTATCAAAAGCTACTTGGCATTCCTCATTCCATTCTTCAGGGTTGTTCTCGCGAAGAAGCTTAAATATGAGATCACATTTATAGGTAAACTGAAAGATAAATCGAGATATATAGTTCAACTACCCAAAAAACTTCAAACTTTTTTTGGTGTGCTGGAAGGTGACAAATTTTGAATGGCCCGTATTTTATCTAGATCAACTTTAATTTCTTTTTCACTAATCACAAAACCTAGCAACTTCTCTGACTTTACCCCAAATGTGCACTTAGTTGGATTCAACTTGAGTTAAAAATTTTTTGACCTCTCAAATAGCTTTCTGAAATTGGTGACATGATCTTCACCTTCTCAAGATTTTGTAATCATATCATCTACATACACCTCAATCTCTTTATGTATCATGTCATGAAAAAACGTCATCATGGCTCTTTGATATGTTACCCCAGTATTCTTTAACCCAAAAGACATGACTTTATAGCAAAAGGTCCCATACATAGTCACGAAAGTGATTTTTTCCATGTCATTTCTAGCCATCTTTATCTGGTTATATCCTGAAAACCCATCCATAAAAGAGAACATTGAATGCTTGGCCATGTTGTCTATCAATGTGTCAATATGAGACAAAGAAAAGTTATCCTTTGGGCTAACCTTATTTAAATTACGATAGTCTACACACATTCGTACATTTCCATCTTTTTTAAAAATTGGTACTATATTGGCTACCCACTCTAGATACTTGGCCACTTGCAATAAACCTGCATCAAATTGCTTTTTCACCTCTTCCTTGATCTTTAGTAACATTTCAAGCTTCATCCACCTCAATTTCTATTGGACTGGTTTACATTCTGGCTTTAAAGGCAGTTAATGCTCTATTATTTCTGTATTGAGCTCAGGCATATCCTGATAAGACCAAGCAAACATATCTACGAATTCTCGAAGTAAATTTTTCAATTATTGTTTATCTGTCGACGAGAGCGATGTGCCAATCTTAACCTCTTTCTTATTCTCTTCATCTCTCAAATTCACCAATTCAGTCATCTCTTGATGGGGCTCAATTGGTTTACTTTCTTGCTCAATCAATCTCATTAGGTCTAGAGGAATAACATATTCTTCAGAATCATCTTCATTATCAAGTGCATCTATATTATTTGATTTTTTAAAATTAACCCCTTGATCGTTATCATGATTATTTTCCTGTTCATTCAAGAACCTGAAATCGAACGAAATGGGATGTGTTGGTAAAATGTATGGGAAAATGGAAAAACAAAAAAAAATGAAAGTACTAGAAGAAATGAATGAAAATGCATCTTTTTTAATTTTATTAAAATAATAATAGATAAAAGGCCCAAACAAGAAAGACCATCCCAAAGCCTTGGGCATAAGCTATGGAGATGTTTAATTACATTGAACATGTATCAAAGATAGCAGGCATCTTAATAACGTTTCAGTTGTTCAGCTCGTAATTTGGTAGACAAGGACGAACCCATGTTTCATTTTCATTCCCACTTTTGTTTTCAATTACATGGATGAACAAATCAGCAAATGTTTCTTCCATGTTTCATTCTAAATCTTCCTCTGCAGCTGGGTATAGGAACCCTCCAGGCTTGAAAGTCTTATATAAATATGGGATAGTCATTGCTATCTTGCTAGCTTGTCTTCCCTCAATTTTTCAGTCTTTCATTTCATAACCAAAGCCCAATCTCTCCTTGTTGTCCATTGTTGTCGGAGGCTCCCTTATCCCTTATAAAATTTTACCCAATCCCATTCCAGGATACCAGCCTTTATTGATGACTTGACACCTCACTATCTTTGAATAATGTTGACTTTTAGGTCCCTCACTCACAGAGTTGACTAACTCAAATGACTGGTAAGAGCATTCCATTGCTTCTTCAATAGCTTCTACATTTGGAGCATTCAAAGGCTGAGTTACCAGCATGTCTTCTTCTCTAAACACTATTACTAATTACCCCTCCACATTAAACTTGATCTTTTGGTGTAAGGTAGAAGGAATATCACTGACCATGTGAATCCATGGCCTTCTCAACAAATAGCTATAAAACAGAGAGATATCCATCACTTAAAATTTTACATTAAAGGTGTATGGCCCAATTTGTAAGGGTATCTCTATATCTTTCAAAACTTCTCATTTAGTCTCATCAAATGCTCTAACAATCATTTGACTATCTTTCATATGGGAATAATCAATAGGTAGCCTTACCAAAGTTAACATAGATATAACATTGATAGCAGAACCGTTGTCGATTAGGACTTTGGCTATAATATGGCTCTTGCACTTAACAGTGATATACAGAGCCTTTGTGCTTCTTCTTCCTTCTGGAAGAATCTCATCATCACTGAATGATATGTAATTTGGCCTGACCAGATTTTCAACTAAATGGTTCACATATTCAAAGACACATTATGTGCTACATATACCTGATTCAGCACTTTTAGTAGGGTATTTCGATGTGGTTTTGAATTCAATAACAGTGATAATAATGAGATACATGCCGACATCTTATTTAACTATTCCACCATTGAGTATTCACTATGTTTTATCAGTTTCAAGAATTCACAAGCTTTTTTTTTCGACAACGATTTTGGACAATCCTCTTCAGGCACCACTTCAAGGTTATTCCTTTCTTCACTTACCTTGACCTTTTCTTTTCTAGCCCTTTCCAACATTTTTGGAGTATAGCATCTTTCACTTTGGGTCATACCTCTCACACCAGTTATATTGGCAGTATCAGGCTTAGAAACATTCTCTTCTTACCCCTAAATTATTATGTCACAACCATATTTCCATGGCATGGCTCTATTGTTCTAGTAAGGGAATAAAGCAAAGACTTTGAAAGTTACTCGTCTAGGGGTGAACTTGTTTACAGTCAACCTTGGCTTATTCCCATAATAAATTGTTAATGGTTTTAAAAATAGTTTTAGTGGCTGGTCAGTCATGAAGACTTCAACATTTTTTGAATCTCAATCTTCTTCATAGAATTTAATCTGGTGTGAGTCCATTAGTTTTTGCACTTATTGGTAAAATTACACACAAGTTTCAATAGAGTGACCAGATACCCTACTATGGTACTTACAGCTTTCATCAGCTATACATGCTTCATGAGAAATATATGGACTGACTAGTTGTATCATGTTAGCTTTCCATAAAATATCAAACAACTGACTAAGAGGGGTCTTAACCTTTGCCACTTTTTCCTTCAAATAATGCCATCGTTCGTCACTTAGAGCATTCACATGATGATTAGACAAAGGATTGCCACTAACATTTGGTGGAGTTTCACTTTCTGTATCAAAATTGACCATTCTGTCGTTGATTAATCTTTGTACTTTATGTTTCAAGACAGCGTAATTTTTAATGAAATGACCAACAACCCTATAGTGATATTCACAATGAGCTGTGAGATAGTACCATTTGGGATATGGTGGCTTAGGTGGTTTTTACTCGATTAGGAGCAACTAGATGATTATTGTAGAGCTCTTGATACAATTTTATATATATCGTGAGAATTGGATCGAATGTGAGTTTTTCACGAATAATTCGTTGCTCTCGTGAACCACTCATAAGACCAGTCAGATGAATTTGAGGTCTAGGAGAAGGTTGAGCATTAGAACCATGTATGGCAGTCTGTGGTCTAAAAAGGGATCGATGGGTTAAAGAATAAAGTGGCTATGGATTTGGTTGGTATTGGTAAGCATTATTCACAGTGAAATAATTTTGAGAGTAGCTCTATAGTGCGTAAGGTTGATAACCCTTGAACTATTGTCTATCAAAGCTCACAGCCTAAGCTTCAGTCTATTTCTTTTTTGAGGCCTTTTTAGTAGATGCTTCCCCTCATTCTAACTTACCATTTTTTATGGTACTTTCAATAATTTCACCTGAGATCACCATGTTGGTGGAATTCTTTGTTGCATTCCCTATCATTTTTTCAGAATAAAGAGATTTTAGAGTGCTAACAAATAACACTGTAGTTTCTTTTTCAGTTAGAGGAGGTCGCACCTGAGAAGCTACATCTCTCCATCTCTGAACATATTTTTTGAATGATTCATTTACCTTTTTCTCCATATTTTGTAAAGATAAATGATCTGGGGCCAAATCCATGATATGTCGGTATTGACTGATAAAATCATGAGCCATGTCACTTCAGGAACGGATGCGAGTTTTGTCTAATTGGACATACCACCTAATAGCAGAACTAGTAAGGTTATCTTAGAAAACATGCATTAGTAGCTTTTCATTATGAGCATGAACTGTCATCTTCCGACAGTACATGATAATATGAATTTTTGGGCACTTTGTAGCATCATATTTTTTAAATTTTGATACTTTGAACTTAGGAGAAATGACTACATCAGAGACTAAGTAAAACTCAGTAGCATCAACTGAACCATAGAAACCAATTCCTTCCACAACCCGTAGCCTTTGTTCTAGTATACTAATTTTAGAGTCTTCATGAGCTTCCACTTTTATCTTTTCCTTGTCTTTTTCTTTCAGTTCATCCAGATCAGGGACTTGGATTAGTTCTACTACCTTTTCAATAAAGACAGGATTCACATAGCTATAGAAATACCCTGGATTAGAGGCTGATGGCATTCCAAGATATGTAGGGTATGTGAATTATTGTGGTGGAACCTCTTGTGTGGACTGAGCTTGAGGTGGACCAAAATCAGGTGGATATAAGGGGTCAATCACTTCTTATGATGGAGGGCCTTGTTGGCTTGTGCTCTCTTTTACCCCATTCCCCTTGCTCAATTTGTTGAGAGCATCCAGAATCTTAGCCAACTCACTCTCAATCTTTTCTTGAGTTTTTTCCAATTTTTCAAATCAGTGAGAATTTTTTTGCTCTATTTTTCTGGCTCTAGCTCTGGTGTTATATCGATGGGTAGGGTTTCTACTGGATGAAGCTATCCTTGAACTTTGAATACCATAATCATAGGATTATTAAAAACTATGTATTCTATGTATGATATGCAAATATATGCATGAAATATACTAATATTTGCCACATCACCAATATTGATAAAAAAAACTCCATTCAAAACTTTATTAAATAAATTTTCAAAATTATATCCTAATAAAGTCAAAGCAATATTCTAAAGTCCTAAACATCATCATTTGTTTCTAATGGCTCTTTATAAACTTTCTAGCTTGCTGATAATGATTTTGTGCCTCATCTAGGAAATCAAGCAATTGTTGTCTATGGACTCCCACTGATTGCACCACAGCCTTCAAATCTTTTACTTTTTCTTCCATTTTTGATGATTTATTTGCGACAACGCATAATTGATCAAACAAATGCCTTAAATGCACTTGTTTTTTTGTGCACATATCTTTCCATAGCCCACTCTGTTGAGTTTGTCTTCTGCACTCATCAGACAAGGCTTTTACTTGTGCTGTGCATCGATCCACTATTTCTTGTAACATCTGGCTATGTCTATGTGTTCTTGCAATGGCCTTTTGTTTTTCTTCCACCCTTGCTTTAACAATTCAGTTTCTTTTAAAAGTCGAGCAAGCTCAGGTGTGACTGATGAATGTGTCATATCTAGATCATTAAATAAAGCTCTTCATTGATTTTTTGCTCTGTCAAGCTCTGGATTTTCAGTTATTAAAGTCATAGACTCTCTTTCATTTCTAATTTCAATCGCTTATTTTCTTGTTCCAACTCATCTTTCTCAGATTGGAGTTTTCTCTTAGCTGTTTTCATTTTAAGCAAAGGATCCTGAAGAATGGGTTTTGGGGAATGCCTTATTTGTTCACTAGGAAACACAATGTCTTTTCCCCTCTTTGCATGCCACACACCATATTCTGGGGTGACGTCGTAAGTAAACCTCCATTGGTTAAACCTGGTGGTTTACTTCGATGTCTTCTTGATCTTTTCAACCATTCCATATGCCTCTTTATTAGTGAATGAGAACTCTCACTGGTTAAGTCCATAAGTTTTCAGAATGAATTGCTCACATTCGGATTGTCTTCTCACCAAAGTTGGGACATAAGTAACAACACCCCATAAGCCTAATAAGAACACCCATGGCTGATTTCCACAACTATATAATACTGTATCATGACACATCCAAGGTGCTTTTCAAACTATCTTTGACTATCAAAGGCTCGAAAATAGAAAACCTATTTTTCTTTTAATTTTACTTAAGGCCATATGCTGTAACAGAATTTCTTGATGGGGATACTGGAACGAAGGTATGATTTACGAAATTAACTTTCTCTACATTCCATGTGACTCTTGATCCATACATAAAGTAATTGTAAACATCCATTAAATCGACCTTTACCATTTCTGTGACAAAAGTTTAGAGATCGGATGGTTTCTACCAAAATGGTTGGTGTGCATTGACTTGATATGCTAACTAATCAACAAAATCCATCATTGCGACATCAATATATCTGATGACTTTCAGAAAGATCACCAATCCATATAAAGCTATAGCTATAGCCACTAATCCTTAATCATCATCTATATGCCCTTGGATGAAATCTCGTAGAAAACTCCATGGAATAGCCTTACTTTCACCCTTTATCTTGACACATGAAAAATGTGTTACATTCAACATTTTATTGATGATGCTGAAAAATAAGCCCATGCAAATTATCCACATGCCCTTGGGCAAAGGTAATTGGATTTGGTTTAAGGATAACTATAGTAAATAAATTGGTTTCTAAACTCCACTATTGAAAAGAAATAAAAATATCTCTTCCTTTGTTATCATCACTTTATCCATCTCTTTCATTTTCAAATTCAATATCGAGAAAGCCACCTCAATTTTTTTAGTTAGCATTCCTACCTTTAAAACTTTTGGGTAAACATACCATTCTAAATGAAAAAGGTCGTAAAGTTTTGGAAACTCCATTTTCCCCTATCTGTCTTCTACCCTTTAAGGTAGGCCATTCTCTTCTCCTTTTTTTTTTGCATTGCTCTCTTTTTATTAGCAACAGTTGGCTTGTATCCCAACCAAACCTCTCTTTGTTCTCTATAATCTCTAGCATTTTTTTCATTCCTTATAGTGCTAACCCCAGACCTAGACCATGCTACCATCTTTTTCCCAACATCTATTTAACCATCATGACAATAGTCTTTGATAAATGAGAAGTAGGTATAATTAAGCCTTCTCCTACATATCTGGTGTTAACAACCTTGAAGGCACGAAAAGAGCATTCAAGCACTTCTTTTACAGCTTTCACATAAAGGGTCGTGAAAGTCTTGATAACCAATGGATTTTTCTCTTCATCAATAAATACTTATCTTTCATCAACCATAAACTTTACTTTTTGATGCAAATATGATGGCATTGCCTCAATGGTATAAATCTATGGTCTCTCTAACTTGGAATTCAACATTAAATATGCAGGGTCTTATTTATAATAGAATCTCTATCTCCAATCACTTCTTTCCTTAACCCATCAAAGGTTCTGACTATTTTGTGGCTATTTTTCATGTAAGAAGGATCGATCGATAACTTGGAGAGCATGGTCATTGGCATCACATTAATAAAAGATCCATTATCAATCAATATTTTTGCCATGATGGCTTTCTTACACTTTATTGTAATATGTAAGGCTTTCACACTTTCTTGTCCTTCTGGTGGAATCTCATTATCATAAAGGTAATATAATTGGGAGCCACTATACTTCCTACCAAATGGTCAAGCATTTTAATAGAAATGTCATGATCTACATAAAACCTGATTCAGTACCTTTAATAGTGCATTCCTGTAGGGCTCAGAGTTTAACAATAGAGATAACAATGAAATTTTGGCTGGCACTTTGTTGAGTTGATCCACCACATTGTATTCATTGTGCCTAATTATCTTTAGAAATTCACAAGTTTTTTTTTCTATTACCAACATTTTGTACTGTACTATCGAGTTCATTGCAACAAAGACTCTTTCTTCATTTATGTTTCCTTCCACCTCTTATCTTTTTTCTCTTTTTGTTTGCTCTAATACTTTAGAAGTATAAATTTGACCACTCTAGGTTATTCCTCCAACGCCTAATATATTAGTTGCATCACCAATATTTGTATTATTTGATGCCTGGATCATTAAGTCACAGTCATATTTCTAAGGGACCGTTTTGTCATCCTTATAAGGAAAAGCACTAGGTGTATATATAGTGGCAATTGCTTAGGAATAGGGAATGAAATTGTTTGTCGATTCTAATTCATCATAGAAAATGGTTAAAGGCTCAGGGATAAACAAACCACCAGATCCATAATTTGCTATCATGCTTACTTCATCCTTTTCTTCTTTATTGTAGAATTCAATGATTCCAACATCCATTAATCTTTGAACTATTTGCTTAAACTTCTCACAATCCTAGATTAAATGTAATCAAATCTAGACAATTGTCATCAATCTCAAAAACCATTATTTGGATTATATCAGTTTTGACCAAGCAGTCATATATTACTTTCAAAAGAGTTTTCACCTCTCTTATCCACCTTTTGACTTCTTTACCTTTCTCTATCGCATTGGTTGTACCCCTAACATGGTTAGGCAATGGGTTTTCTCCAATATTGGGCCTTGTATAAGTATTAAAATTTAATTACCAATCTTTTACCAAAGTTTGTACTCTATACTTCAAAATAGTGCAATCTTCTAAAGATTAGCCCACAACACCAAAATGATATTTACATCGAGCATTAAGGTTATAACATTTAGGGTATGATGATTTAAAAGGTTCAATGAGGCCAAAGCTATGAGGTGGCCTTTTAAGAGTTGAAGGTAAAGATAAGTATAAGACATGAGAATTAGGTTGATGGGAGTTCTTTCTCAGGTGTTAGTGTTATGAGAATTTTTTGTTCAAGGTTGGAATTGCTTGATGGGGATAAAGGTCGCATAATTAGGGTAAGAATCAATTGGGGTGCTCGGGGTCGAAAGTTAGGTTGATATATTGATGGTGGTGGTGGTGTATATAGGTATGATGTCTAGGATACTTGGTTGACAAATGGGTAGTAAGGTGTATATATGGGTTATGGATGGTAGGGAATGAACAGTAGGCTAGAAACTATCACTTCATAGGTTTTAAATTCTTTCTTTCTTTAGTTGCTGGGGTTTTTTGGTGCCTGAAGCCTTTTAACCATCAATTTTATCATTTTTTATAATATTCTCAATCATCTCACCTGATATCATCATATCAGGTAAATTTTTAGTAGCATTACCCATTAACTTGTCACAGTAAAGGGCTTTCAAGGTGTTGATAAAGAAAACAATGGTTTTTTTTATCAATGGTGGTTAGATCTGTACAACCATATCTCTTCATCTGCGTGTATATTTTTTGAAGGTTTTGATTACCTTTTTTTTTATATTTTGCAATGACAACCTATTTGGGTCATATCTTCAACATACTTATATTGTTCTATGAAGGTCATAACCAGATCCTTCCAAGAATGTATCTTGTTACAGTCTAGTTGGACATACAATCTTACAATAGATCTAGTAAGACTGTCTTAAAAATATTATATTAGCAGCTTATCATTGTGTGTATGACCAGTTATCTTCTTTCAAAACATTGTGATATGCACAGAAAGACACTTCGTTTCATCATATTTCTCAAAATTTGAAACTTTGAACTTTGATAGAATTATCAAATCAGGCACTAAACTCAACTCTTGGACATCCATATTTCCATACATATTATATCCTTCTATGACTTTCAATCTTTTTTTCAACAAATCATACTTATTTTTCATTTTAGTACTTTTTACATGATCAGATACCCATTTTTAGCTTTTCTTGCTCTTTTGGGTAATCAAGGTTTGGCAGGATAATGGGATCAAATGGAATGGATTTAGGATTGATATTCATTTGAACTATTGATGGCCTGATAGAATTACCAACATGTGATTGATAAGTGGCTGGCGGTGCTTGAGTAACATATGGATAAGGATATGTAAACCTAGCATACATTGGCTCTTCTACTACAGTTTTTTCCTTCATATCATTTGTCTCAACAATGCATTTTCCTTTAACCAGACCAGCCAACATCTGTTTCAACTTTCATATATGTCTGTCCATATTTTGTTGCATTTTTATAACTATTTCCCTAATCTTTTCTTAGGCCCCTTCCATTTTGTCTATTTGATTGTTAAGAAAGATCTTAAATTCCCTCTTATATTTAGGCAAGGTTATTTAAAGACATTTCTTTCGCCTTAAAAACTTTGATTAAAGCATATTTATGATCATCATTCTTTTCTCATTAGCACTTTTAATCATACTTTTAAATATAAGTATAAATATTATTTTCAAGATAATTTAAATCAATAGAAGTTCTCATTCATTCCAAAAGTTCCAAGTCCTATACATCATGGACTTTTCTATAACTAGAATCATAAAAGTGTTGAATTTACTTGTATTATTCCATTACCTCATGAAAAATGTGTAATAGAAGTTTACTGTGATTGCTAGTAGGGATAACCTTTTACTTTAAAGTTTTTGCCTTTTCCATTATCACCTTGCTTGCCTGATTGCTTTCGGATTTGAGTACTAAGGTGGTTGATATACATTTGTCTCTCCTGACTATCAATCTTTCAATACTTGAGGGCTTCTACCTCTTGGTTACACACTTGCTTCCATTCAACTTATTTTTCTTGCCATTCTCTATCCAAACAAGCAATGTAATTCTTGTTTTCTTGCAACTGTATCTCCATGGCCTTGATTTCTATTCCAAGTGCATCTTTTTCCCCTTAAGTATCCATACGCCTCTTTTTTTTCACTTTTTAACTCTTCTTTCAATTTTTTTTCTTTTCTTGTGTCTTACTTAATTCCCTTTTGTGTGCTATGAGGGCTTTGTATGAATCTTTCTTTTCTTGCAGTATTACGATGACTTTTTCATCATTATCTCAAGCTATATGCCTTTAAAAATGAACTTCTTATCTAAGTTATTCTATCTCATCCTGACACTTACTTTCTTTTGCTTTGTTCTTTAACTGAGCCTTTAGCCTTTGGTTTTCCAAATGTAACTCTTTGAGGTCACTCCTAGCCAAATCACTCTCTTTTGTTATCTTTTCTAACATATCCTTTTTGCACATTTTTTTCATACTTCACCTGACCTATTTTCTCTTGCAGTCTTTAGTTTTTTGTCTCTAACTTTTCTCTTTCAATCTTGAATTCCCTTATAACAATCTCTAATGTACGGTGGTGGTTTAACCCATAAGTTCACTAGCTATATTATCTCTTTATCTATCGATAGCACCAAATCATTAACTCGCTTGGCTATCCAAACTAGGTATCCGAGAGTCACATCAATTGTATTTCTTTCCAATTTTGACCTAAATGTATGCCTTCAAGCTTTATCGATGATGTGTGCTTTAGCCATGCAGCCTTTTATGTCATAGTCAAACTCTACCTGATCCAATCCTTGAGTCATCGAAATAAATTGCTAGGACCCATATTGTTGTCTAACCATTAATGGCACATAATTGACGGCTCTCCAAATAGCAAGCAATGGAACCTAATGGTGATCTCCATAACTTTACAAAATAGAAACTTAAGGTATCCATGGTGTTTTCCAAGTCACCTCGTCTCTTTTTAAGCTTAAGAAGAAAACCATCCACTATTCCTTTGAAAGATTCCTAGGCCACTCTTTTATGTTGAACTCAACTAACTGTGTTAAAGATTTTGTTTAAATCAACAATAGATTTCGATCAGTACTTCAAAAATGGCTCTAAATCCACATATGCAATAGCTGAATACAACATATCAATCTTCTTTCTCTTTTCTTTCGATAATAGTTCAAGGATCTAATGGTTTTTGCCAAAATTATCAGTGAAGGGATAATATTCTGTCCCAACTACAAAAAGAAGTCCACCACAAAGGCCTTTATATGTCCTAAGGCTCTTGGAAAAGCACCAAAACATAAACAACCAAAGCAAACATATCCATAATGCGATCTTCATTCGAACTCTAAAACATGACATTTCATAGAAAAATCCATGGTACCCGTTCATCGGACTCTTTTTTCTTCTCAATCACTTGAACCTCAACCTCTATTATCTTTGCCAACTTTTTCTTATACCCAATCAACTTTTGTGCCTTCCAATATACTCTATTGGGCTAGGGGAGCTCTAAGGATAATAAAGCAGAGTATTATTCTATAATAGGTGTCAAGTATTCTTTATTGAATGTGAAGCGCCAGTATACTGAATTGTAGAACCTTATAGTGGCTTTCAGCGTCTAATCATTCAGTTTTAATAGCACCAACAAAGCAATATCTCCATACTTTGTTGTGAAGGCTGACTTCTTTTTCAGATGCCACTAATTCTGAATACCTTTTAAATCTATCATGTTATTTATTCTTAAATCCAAATAAATTAACTTTGGCAATTTTGAAACATACCCATCTGTCAAACAATCCCCCTCTATTTATTGCTTGTTTTCTAATTGATCATTCACTTCCTATAATGTCTTGTTTGCTAAAGACCCTAATTGAAACTCTTGAGATGCCATGAGAACCTCTCTTGACAAATTATCTAGAATGTATATCCCTGATGTTTTGTTTTAAAGAATGATCAATGCAACAATCAAACAAACAAAGAAAACACAAAAAAAAAATAGAAAAATTAGTATGAAAATACTTAGAGAATTCAATGCAAAAAGATTAAATTAACAAGTAGTTTCTTTTATTTCATTTTTTAGTGATTTTGATTTTTTTTCCTTTTTTTTTCATTTATGATGATTTCCTATGTCTTTTATTAAAAGCAACAATTATAGAATTATCAAATTAATAGCAACACGAAAATGAGAAAGGTGAGAAACGCTCCTTTAAGTGCCTTAACTAGGGTAATTTTTATAGAGAGGGTGCAGCATGGCTTTACCTAAGTTGGCACCCTAAAGTTCATTATATGCTGGGTTAAGGAACTAACACATCTAAAGGTTTTCAAATTGTTCTTCACATTATCTTCCATCACAAATTAGTGTGGTATCTCGATCCTCACCAATTATAGGACACAAACGAAAAGGGTTCAATTTGAATGAGAGTGTTTCACTAGCCATTGCAAAGGTTTACACCTCACAAGGGCGTAGCTACTTTACTTCTTCCTAATTAGAGTTAAAATATGGGTATAAAGCTTATACATGATATGCATATATAAGTGTTTCCAAAGGAATAAACCTTTTACATTTTCCTAAAAACAACCCTTATCCTAAATGCCCATAAATATTACAAACAAAATAAAGAACAACAATATACAATAAATGACATAAATAAAATATGCATAAAATGACATAATTAAACTATGAATGAAATGTAAACCACACATACACTTTTTTTTGAATTTTTTTTAGAAACAAAGAAATTAAAATCAAAACATTTTTTTTCATTCTTTTCAATTTTTTTATTTTTTTGAAAACAATAAAATTAAAATCAAGACACTTTTTTATTTTAAAAATTTTTTTTATTTAAATTTTTTTTTTCAAAATGTCCACTTTGTTAAGAAAACAAGAAAATCAAAATTAAGGAATTAAGATTAAACTCTAATTAGGATCATTCAACCAAAATTTAGGCTAACATGCAATCAATCTTTGGCCTAACTATTAAAATGTATTTTCAATGGAGTCACCAAGCTATCATGACGTCTTGGGACCCAGGGATAAGTGACCTGAAAGCTAAATGAATAAGGAAATTTGAAAAATGGGGGCTGAAAATTTTTTGATAAAAACAAAATAAAAAGTCATCACCAATCTTTTTTAGGGTGTGATTAGCCATCCAAAAATTTTGTCCCTTCAATAAAACATTTAAAACAGGTTTAAAAGTTTTATGAAAAGAATAATTTTATGGTTTGCAAAATCAGAGTTAGATTTGAGAGTTGATTACATGTAGGGAAGGATTAGCACCCCTACAGTGCCTATTAAAAACGGTACCAATTGATTGCATGTTATACTTGAATTTTGGTTAAAATGGTCATATTTTTCTTAATGTTTAAAAATTAATTACTTTTTTTCCTTTTTTTCTTTTTTTTTTGAAATAAAAACAAATCAAATTTTAAAAACAAAACCTTTTTTTTATCAAGATGAAAACTCCTTAAATATCAAAACACCTTTTTCACTCTCTTATAATTAAGTAGAGCTTTAAAAATATTTTTGATTTAAGGGTTTTCAAATTGCCCTACTAAAATCTAGATAACACTTCCCATAAATAATAATCACCGAGAGTCCTTTTATAATTAGATTAGGTCTCGATGACTATATTTAATTGAGATATTATCTTATTTTAAAATATTTTTTAAAAAAGAAAACATATTTTTTGAAAATAAAATACATAAGATGCATGAACATAATAAAATATGATGAACACATGATAATATAACTTGAATGATAAAGTACGAATGCATGATAATATAAAAATGCATTTTATGACCAGGTAAAACAAAATGCAAATGCATGATTGGTTTTTGGGTTTAAGGGTTAATTTGGTTTTTGAGTTTTGGTTTGGGGTTTAGTTTAGGGTTTGATTTAGGATTTAGCGTTTAAGGTTAGGATTTAGGGTTTAAGGTTTATGGTTTAGTGTTTTGGTTTTTGGTTCAGGGCTTGGGTTTTAATGTTTATGATTTAAAGTTTAGGGTTTGAAATTTGGGGTTTCATGGAAATGGACATATGACAAAAGCAAATTACAAAAATGTCATTAATGAATGCATGTGACAAAAGCATGACATTGAAAAATAATTATAAGCCAAGGTATTTACAAAATTAAATTACAAACATGTTGTGCATGAAAATTCAAGAACAAAATGGATCAAACATGAAAAAAAAAAATTTGAATTTAGTTTGAATGTTCCACCATTTGTTCATCACTAAACCTAATCAAACAATTTAAAAAATCAACCTAAACAACCTAGTAAACTAATATTTTTTCCATTGAAAATTTGTTTTAACACTTCAAAACTTGCCAATCATCACAAAAACATAATCCCATACATGAATCAAAGAACTATCAATCATCAATCATAGAAACATGGTTTGGCCAAACAATGAATCACCATGGCCAAACCTTACTAAGACTTCTATCATGTAATCTTCACTTCATTCAAGCCAAACATGCATTATTCAATTGTAACTTATCTTATAAAGAGATTCATGGCATTAAAATAACTTTAACAAACATGTAATGATCCAAAAATGGCAAAGAATTCACATGAACAAAAATATCAACCAAACAACAATATATATATCCAACCATTAAAAAATCATACAAAACACTAACAAACCTAATATATATATATATATACATATATTTATCAATAGCATTATTTAAAGACAAAGAAAACATGAAAAGGACCAATAAGAGGTTTAGCCAACAAGAGGGACACCATGGTAGAAGCTCAACTTGGTTTTTCTATGGTAGATTTGTGTTTTGTTTCTTTGTTTTCTAGCTTCATTCCAAATATTGATTAGTTGAATGAAGTTTGATTCAAACTTTAAGCAAGATAAAAACTAGAAACTTTCAAGAAAAACAACAAAGAAATGGATGAAACAAAATGAAAACATAATGGAAAATGTGATGAGGATGCAAAAAATGCAAAAAATGGATGTTGAAAAAATCTACCTTCAAGTTTTTTAAGCATAAAGATTTTTTTTCCTTTTTTTTCTCATGATTTTTCTTTTTTTTTTTCTTTTCTCCTCTATTTTTTCGAGCTCTTATCTGGTTTTCTCATGAAAAAAGTCCCCCTTACTCTTGAAGAAGATGGAAAAATATCCCATTAAAAATAAATCTCGACCTTAGGATCAAAAGTTCATCCAAAGGCTCAAATTTCTCTCTTGTTGTTGTTTCAAGAAGCAAATTGTAGCCATTGAATCAAGATTCTTCATTGGATCCAACGGTCCATATTGTTCATTACAAAGGTTGGAGTTTTACAATCATTAAACCAAGTAAAAAGACCATTTTGCCTCTAATACAAAATTTTCAATCTTTATGCCATTTTCTTTGAAATCACTGATCCCACATTCATTTTTATGATTTTAAAGCACCAAAAATCATTAAATAATATGAAATTAAGACTTGAAAATTTTTGTGAAAATCTAACCTCGAAAAGGTCAAATTACGAAATTACCCTTAAGAGGTATTTTGGTAATTTCACACTTTCCAAAGTACTATCGTAGTTTTTGATGCACTAAAAATCATAAAATATTATAAAATCATGATTTGAAAAGTTTCACAAAAATCGACCTTAAAAAGGTCAAATTACGAAATTATCTCTATGGGGCATTTGGTAATTTCACATCTCTCAGGGTATGATCTAGGTTTTCAATGCATAAAAAATCATTAAATATATTCAATTATGCTTTGAAAGTTTTCACAAAAATTTAACTTCGAAAAAGCTAAATTACAAAAATACATCTAAAGGCATTTCAGTAATTTTATACTTTTCAAAATGCAATTAAACTTTTTAGTGCTTTAAAAATTAAAAATTTTAATTTTAAACTACATTGATTCCAACTTGGTTATGAAATTTGAAAGTTGACTCGTGTTCTATTCATTTTGACTAAGTTTGATCAATTTGGACTAAATTTGACTTTGTTTGACCAGTTTTGATCAGATTTTATCAAAGTTGACTTTGGGACATTTGGGTCAAATGGGTCTTAATTTTTATTTTAAAAACTTATTAAAATTAGAGAGATGTTGATTTGAACTGGATAAGATTTTAAGCACTTTACAAATGGTCAGGATTTTACTAGGTTAAAATTAGGTGTTTACAATTGGTTTACTCTTTTCTCACTTTGTTATTGTTAATCCATGTGTTTGCTTATTTAGATTCACTTTCTTGCCTTTAATTCCATGTTTTTCAATTCTGTTTGGATGGTTTTCTATTAAATGCTCTGTTTTGTTCTTAATTGCACTCAGTTTTTTATTTAGTTCATTAAGCTAGATTTTTTCATTGTTTCTTATGATTTCTTTATTGATTTAGATAGTAAACTTGTAGATCTAGATTATTTTAGCTCAATTTTAGTTCATTTGATCTATAGAGTTATAGATCTAATTTTTTTCTCCAAGTTTGGTTATTTTTTAGATTTAAATTTTAGTTTTCGATTTTCACTTTTTTTTATAGTTCTTGTGATTTCTCTTCATTACTTGCACTTTAATTGCATTTTGATCTTAGTTTACTTTTTGTTCTTGCAATTTACAAGTTATTTGGATCCATTTTTAAGAAATTTCTAGATATTCTCTTATTGGAAGTTAAAAGGTAACTAAAAAGTGGTTAAGGTAGTTATTTTTAGTTTTCACTTGTAAGCTACTATTTTGTTGTTAATTAAGCTTGTTATTTTCAGTTTCTTAATTTAGATTTATATTCAAAGCATGTTAAATTTCAATCAAGTTACTTTAACTATTGTTTTAAAGATTTTTTTTTAATTTACTTACTTCACATGTTGTAGATTTACTTTTTGTAAGTTACACGCATTACTTATGATTTTCTTTAATTGTTGATGTTAGCTTACTCTTGTGTAAACTTTTCAATTGAATAAACTTTAGAGGAAATGTGGGGATCAAAGGTACTTAGGCTAAAAATTTCTTTAGCTAACCCTTATAGAAACAGTATCTAGACTTTAAGTCTCTATTATTACTTAAACGACCTATGCGCTTACAGAAAATGACAATGCATTCATCAGTGGACTATCTCCTAGGTGAATGGTAGTTGCAAAGTCTCTTTGGTAGAGGTTTATTATTTGAACTTCTTGGTGAGGGTCTTGCTTGGTTAGGTCTTTGAGCATGGCACTAGGATATAGCATTAAGGGTTTTACTTTGGTTTAGGTGATAGTTGGGCTATGTTTGGGAACTACGAGTTTTATGATTTGCCAATCTTTTCTTCTTTGCTAGTTATAAGCCTGGCGATTATCATGGAACCGCTAGCTTGAAGAATCAGTTTGCCTACTAGCACCTCGAGGACATTTTAAGCATCGTTCATGTCTTTCAACTCTATCTGCTGTCATGATCTCCTCTGCCTTAGTAAATTTTTGGCTTTTTCATAGAGTTAATACAGCTATTCTGGTTTATTCTCAATTATAAAATATCTGAGATGGTCGTGTCTGACTCTAAAAGTAAAAGCTTGAATGGCTTATTCAGTGTTAAGGTCATTGATCTTTAGTGTTGTGGCATTGAATCTTTTTAAATATTATCAAAAAGTTTTGTCTGGCTTTTATTTTATGGTAAGTAAGCTTACAAAAGAGCGTACTATGGTCTTGTTGCTTAGGAAATGGGTCAAAAATTGCTTGTTGCGGGTATCAAAACTACCTATGGTAGCTAAGGCAGTGTAGTAAAACAATGTTCTAGCTCTCCTTTATAAGGTGATGGGGAAAACCTAGCACTTAACTACATTAGTGCATTATATAGATCCATAAAAGTTTTAAAATGATCTAAGTGGTTCTCTGGATCTATGGTTTTGTTGTATGTGTCTTTTAAAAGTTTTAGGTAGCTAAGGATTTTTGCTTATCTAATGGTAGGGGTAAAAGGGTTATGGTCGTCTTTAAGTCACTGGAGGTCCTTGTTTTTCTCTTTATTGAGGTTAGCCAATTCCTTGTGCAAGGCAATTATTTGCATGAAAACCTTATTTTTAGAATTAGGGTTTGTGTAGGTTTGGTTTTGTGTAGTAAGGTCATAGTGGTAGATGTTATTTTGTTTAGGTGCAAGGTAAGTTTCTTTATGGTGGGTAAGGTTTTTTGGCGATAATGGTTCCCTGAAAAATGAAACTAAGCTTTCCTTAAGGTCAAGTTTTTTTTATTGTTGTTGGGTGGCTTACTAGTATTGCTGAAATAGCCTTTGTTGTGTGGCTACATGGACATTCAAGAGTTGTATCTGGGCCATCAATGGCTAATAAAAGTTTAAGGAAAGTAGTTGCATGTTGGGTGGATATATTAGGATCTGCGATATAGGGAAGGAGACATGCATGATGAAAGTTGCAGGAAGAATGTTTTGCCAATGAGTGGCATTTATGGGCTACAGAGACTGGGTTTTATGAAATGGGTGGTTGGGATACTAGGCTTGAGGAACTAGCTGCAGTAATGTAGACCAATGGTGGGTTTAATGTTGTTTCAGAGATAAAACTCCCATCATATTTTGGTAAAAACCCAGTGCATATGAGGTCTAAGCATTTAATGAGAGAGAGTTGTTAGGAAGTAATGAGTTATAGGAAAGAATGTTTAGTGATGGGATTTGTGAGAGAGTTGTTATCATTGTTTTTATATCAATAATAGTTGCAAGTTGGTTTGTTACATTAATGGTGGGAGTTAATGTTTCAGAAAAATGAGGTTGGTGAGACATAATTGTCATTCCCATAGATGTGCCAATTGTTGATGGTGTTTCTGGTGTCTTAGCTAGAGGGAACTATTATGAGGTTATTGAAGGTTATAAAGCTTGAACATGTAGTCAGAAAGTGCGGTTTGGGAGTGTTGGAGTTATTTCTTCAAGACACACTCCAATGCTCAAGTCAATAGAGTGTCCAAGGAGGAGCGAAAAAGAAAGTAAAGATGTGTGTATGAAGCTTTAGGGAAGGAAAGCTTAAGTTTGAAATACGGGATTGTCTTGCGTACTTAGACTTTTTCACTATTTTATGTATGAGATAATTGATGGTGATATGACCAGAACAATTGATAATTAATGAGATGTATACGTAGAGCTCGAGAATAGTCAATGTGGGTAGCTATGAATCGCATTTAATAATCCCAGACAAGCGTGGATTGCATTTAATAAGCCCAAACAAATTGGAGACTAAATGGTCAGTTTTGAAATAATTATCTTGATGGGACGTGAATGAGATGTTAGGCGAATCCTTGCCTCTGTTTCTTTGGGAACAGATAATGTGTCAGATGTTTTTTTTTAGACGACTCAAGAATATAACTATGTTGATTAAGTTTCGATCGTTGACCAGGTAACTAGGCATAAACAAAGGTCAAAATGGTAAAATTAATTTTTTTTATTAATTTAAAATTTATGATTTTTTTAATAATAATTTTTTAATTATAATAATTATTAAAAGTTCTTACTAAATTTTTTAAAATCTTTCTTAAAATTTTATTTTTTTTACTTTTCAAACATTTATTTTCAAAAAATTATATAACTTCTTAAAATTTTATTTTTAAAAAAATTAAAAAATTTTGAAAAAAATAAAGTGTGAAGAAAAAAAATAGAATGCATTTAGAGCCGCCTTTTCAAAAGAAAAAGGGGAATATAAAATAAAAACAAGTTATCAGTCCTTTAGACCAGCCGAAGAAGAAGATCCAGCAGCCCAAACTTGATGTGTGAAACCAAAAAGCCGAAGAAGTCAGAAATTCCATGGGGCAAAAGCGTAAACACAGAGCCCACCCCAACGCTACTAGTTAGTATAAATACTCACACGAAAAAAGGAAAATAAAAAGAATTTTAGAAAACAACACAAGCCACTAGTAATAAATCTACTACTGAGCAAGAAAAATACGACGATGAGAATATAGAAGGATCCCAATCAAAACGGCAAAGCAGAAAATTTAAAAAGGTTAAAAAAAATAAAAATAAAACCCTAGTTTTTCAAAACAAAATGATATTGACGATGATGATGATGACGACGACATGAGCGTACCATGGCTAGGGAACACGAAACAACGCGCAACCTTGGGGTACGTTAGAGGAGCTCCTCCTAGCCTGTGCCGTCAACCGTCACGGCACTAAGAGCTGGGACTCCATCGCCTTGGAACTGCAAAACCGGAGAATCTCTTCTTCTTCTTCCCTTCCTCCTTCATTCACTCCTCAACTCTGTAAAGACAAGTTTTTTGATCTTAAACGACGCTTCATGTCCCCCAACGACGCCGCTTCTGAATCTAGTTTGGTTGACCAGCTGCGGAGGATTCGCGTGGAAGAGCTTCGTCGGGAGGTTCAACGGCGTGACGTTTCGATTGTGTAAATAAATGAATTCAATTGACGATCCCTTTCTCCAATGATTACATGGTTTCCTCGCCTGGTTGTGAGATCTGAGAGGTGGTTTTTTCTGTGATTACAGGTCTCTGGAATTGAAGGTCAAGAGATTGGTTGAAGAAAGAGAGAGGCGTTTGAACGAGGAGACAGATCTGGACAACCGAAGGAATAAGCTTTGGCCGGTGGTCATCGCCGGTAAATCCGCCGCCGGTGATGCGTACGGTGATCTTGATGACCCATCCTTCAACGAGTCCAACTCCACGAGTCAAAAACATGAGGAGGCCACGACGACGACGATTATCATTAAAGACGAACAAAACGATGCCGGGGAAGTAATAGGAGAAAAAAGGGCACGAGTTATAACAAAGACGGTCGAACCGGAAACTGAAAATGAGACTGATCCGGTTCGAACCGGGAAAGGGCCGGCAAATGAACTAGTAAATGGCGAAGAGCGTGATAATAAGAAGCAGATGAGTGACGTACAAAGTTCGGCAAGTTTGTCGAAGAAGAAACGTTGTAGTGGTAATGGCAGGGCCGGCAGTAGCAGCGGAGAGGAGCGTGAGGGAGATGAGGTTTCTCCCGCCAAGAAGAGAGCCTCGGCGGTGAAGCTTGAGTCCTTGCTTAGGCTTCTCGGGATCATCCGCTCTCATCGGCTCGGCTCGGCTTTCGACCGCAGCCAACGGAGCCAGGTAAATTTTTAACTAATAACTAATAAGGAATATTTTTATCTAAAAAATAAAAAGAAAAAGAAAAAGTTTATGATTAAAAAAATAGGAAAAAAGATTAATAAGAAAATTGAAAACGCGATCAAGGGAAAATGACGCTTGTCGCCTGTACGGTTCCGCAAAGAGGCTAGAGCCAAATAACCTGCCACGTCACTTGTCTGAAATCTCAATGGTAGAATGACAAAAACGTTGAGGGGTTTTAAGTAATTTAGACCAGTCTTTGGATTGACGTGGCGCGTTGTGGACGGTTCTAGAATACCAACAGGGCATTTCGGTTTACTAGATTAGGCTTCTTTTATTGAATGTGGACTGGAAATGTGGTCTACAAATTTTAATTTAATGAAAATGTGGACAAAATCCTAAATCCTAAATAACTAATTTTTGGTACTGTTCATTTGGACACTTTCGTTGGTTTAAGCGTTCCTTGATTGGTTTTTTCACTCAATTAAAAGTTCTTTTCTATTTTCTTTTATTGTGGATTAATATAATACATTAATATATATGTTCGCTGAGGTGTTTAATAAAATTAATTTTTCTTCTGAAAATCTCTCACTAGAACTGTTTTTTTTTTTTTTGTATTTTTTGAATAAAATTCGATTTTTACTTCTTATTGATAAGTGTTGCTTGAGACAGTATATTTTCTAGTTTCATTTTTTTTTTCATATATATAAAATTGGAATTTTTATAAGATATATTCATAAGGTAGTATTTTTTGGCACTAAAAGAAAATAGAAAAATTACAATCTCAAGAAGGGTTTTTAGTTTTATTTTTATTTTTAACCTAATCTGTCATGTTTTAATACGAATTATTTATTTAATTAATTAACATAGTAGTATTAAGTAGCATATCCTGGTTTCCGTCAAATTAACCTTTTTAAGCTCTGCTATATTATTGTACAATCGTTATTAATTAATTATTTATACCTTTAACTATGATTGCAGGAACCAGAAAGGTACAAAAGCCTGATCAGGCAACACATGGACCTCCAAAGAATCAATACAGGCTTGATAAAGGAGTCTACTCTGATTGCACCACAAAGTTCTTCAGGGATCTCCTTCTCTTGTTCAACAATATCATTGTTTTCCACCCAAAAACTTCTCCAGAATATATTGCTGCTCAAGAACTTCGGGCTTTGGTCTTGAAGGAAATGATTCCAAAACAACCTCCTCAACCTGTGACATTGAAACCCCAAACTGACCAGCCCCCCGTATCTCTCTCGAAACCCAACAAATATTCTACTATAGCTGCATGTGGTAAACGCAGTTCTATCAAGGCATTAAGCGGGAATGCTACTAGGAGAGAAGACAGAAAGGAAAGAGAGGTTGGAGAGAAACCAAAGGCAAATGTGAAGAGGGTTGATACTAGTTCTTTTGTTGGGATCGATGAAAAAGACTTAAGGAAGAAGAGAAGTACAGAAAGACCGGTTTCAGGCCGTAGAAACTCATTAAGAACAAGCAAAAAGAGTGGGGAGACGAAGCATGAGTATGGTGGTAATGAGCTTAGCTCTCATGATGCTATGGAGCTCAAGGTTGACAAGAAAGAAAACATGGCGAGAAAGAAACAATACGCGGCAAGTTTCTTGAAAAGAATGAGGCAAAATTCACCAAGTGAAGTGACAGAGAAAGACGATGATGATTCGGAGGAAGAGAGTAAAGATGGTAAAGACGAGACAGGGAGCGGTAGGAAGCGAGATGATGTCAAGAGGGTTACCCGGAGTTCAGGAGGAAGAGGGGCGTGGGAGGAGAGTGGGAGGATGAAGAGAGGGGTTGGGAGGCCACCGAAGAGGGCTGCAGCAGAGTCTCGGGTAAAGAGAAAGATTGAGAATAAGGAGGGAGTGGGGGGTACTGGAAGATCTAGGAAACGGTCTACAAAGTGATACTGATTATTTATGTTGTATAATTTATATATGTATATAGTATAGTATTGATTGTGTTTTTGTTTTGGCTTTTTGCTTTCTAAGTCTCTAGACTCTAGTGTTTTTACTTAACTAGAGGGAGGAAAGAATCAACGGAGAAAACTAAAAAGAGTAAAGAAAATGTTGTGGCAATTTCGTAGAATGTTTTTATGGTTGCCAGCCATTTGGTATACGCACATGTGCAAATGAATCGTAGGGTTTTGAATTTTGTTTGTTTCCTTTGATTTTTGACTGAATCAATGATGAACTCATCTTAGAATTGGCATACAATAAACACTCATTTTACACTTCAGCAATTTGATATTCCATCCACTATATATGGGAAAAATGGAAAAAAATTTAGATTATCGGAAACACCATTCCATTTATAAATAAAAAAAAATAATCTTATTATTATTATTATTATTTGAAAAAGATAATAAAAAATTTCCAATTGAATTCTAAAACAATAAAGGATTTTTTGTGGGAAGGTTTTAATGAGGAGTTTTTAGGCGTGATTGAACTTAGGCTTGACTTAAATGGTTCGTCATCTTCCATTTTAAAGAAGCAAAATCCTGCAAAGCTAGGGTTCCCTCGCCCAAGTTTTTATAATGATCAAATGATACCTTAAAAAATTACCTAGCAATTTTTTTTTTATTTTTAAATTGAGTGATTAGCTATTACCTAAAGGTCTCTAAGATTTGGTGAACTCGTCCAAACTCGCAAGCTTAACTCAACTTCATTAGATTGGACTTAAGGTTGAGTAATCTATAGTTTGATTAATTCAATTAAAAAATTTTAAAATTGAATTAATCTATTATCTATACAAGTACTTTTAATTCAATTAAAATCGAATTATTCAATCGAATCAAATTAATTCCGTTAATTAATTTATTATGAAAAATAATTTTTAAAACATTTTAATTTTCAATTAATTTAATTCGATAATCAAATAACTAAGTATAACAAAGCTTACATAAAACTAAAAAAAAAAAAAAAAACCTATTTCATGTTAGAGTTTTTAATTTAATATTTTGATATTTGAATACTTTTTTAAACAATTTTATTTAATTTGTTTTAAATACGATAAATTAAGAATTTAAAATATAATTTAATTTGAATATTTTTATTATTCAATTAATTAAAAAATTAACAAAACTGACCAAATTAAATTCAATCAATTAACTTTTTAAATTAATAAATTTGGTTCATTTAATAAAATAAATAAACTAATTTAATTAATTCGATTTTAAGATAATTTGATTCGAAATTAATTGAATCAATTGAACACTTCTATTAATGAAATTAATTTTTTAATTAATTGAATTAATTGAAATTGTCATAACTAATTAATTCAGCCGGCTATTGATTAATTACATTGATTAATTTGGTCAGCTATTGAATTAAGTGAAAACTTGACCTCATGAACCTTAATTTTTAATCATAAATTTTACTATTTTAAATTTCTAATTATAGAATTTACTATTTTATTATATAAGGTCTATTTCGATAAGATTAGATATGGCAAGACCAATATAGAACTTACTCCATCGAAGGGAGAAAAATCAAACGGTGATCTGCATCGTAAACTAAAAACCAAATAAACCTTAATCCTTGATGACAAAGAGGAAAGCTTGGTTACAATTTACTATTTTATTAAGGTTTATTTTGATTAGTGATGACAATTGGTAGTAAATAATCGGATATTTGATATTATACGATTCGTTTATGTAGAATTTGAATATTTATAAATAGATAATTAATAAATTTGGATAATAAATTTATTATCTATGACAAATTCAAATAGAATTTGAATAGTATTATTTGAAGATTTAATACTTAAATCTGTTTAATTTTTAATAGATAGTTTCTAATATTCAAATCCATTACCTATTTACAAATGTAAAATATATAAAATTTTATGCTTGTTGTTTAAACCTTCATAAACAACTTTTATTTATTATTAATTAAAAATAAACTTGAATTTTAAATTTATTTTTTATTTATTTTATGCTTTCACAAAAATATTTAAGTGATTGAATATTTAAATGGATTCGAATATTTAAAGGATAATGCGTTTTTAAATCGATTCAAATTCGGATAATAATATTAAATTTAATTAAATATTTAAACGAATTTAAATATCATAAAAATTAAATAAATTCAAATAAAAATACTTCAAAAATAATGAATATTTGCCACATTGCCAATCCTAATTTTGATAGGATTAGATTTGGCGAGACCAACATAGAACTTACCTCACTCAAGGGAAGCGGTGATCTGCATCATAAACTAACGACCAATAAACCTGAATTCTTGATGACGAAAAGAAAAGGTTAGTTGATGCAGATGAGGGAATAAATCTCCGATATAAGAAAAGGGAGGAAATGAGGTCCTTGAAAGAAGCATTTTTTAGTCAAAAAATATATGAGGAAGAGAGATGAGTAGAATATTTCAAATGGTTTAATTTAAATTATTTAAAATGGTAAAACTTAATTAAAAAAAAATTGTATCAAGTAGATCACGACGAATCAAAACTAGATATAAATTATTTTGTTATTCTTATATTTATTGATTTTTTCTTTGCAAGATTTATCTAATATATAAATTTTTAAAAAATAAAAAAAATTACAAAAAAAAGAAGTCAAATAAGATAAAACGTGAATTTATTAAATTAAAATATTAAATAATATATTTTAATAAAATACGTATATAAATATATAATTAAATAAATAATAAAAATATATTATTTATATATATATATATTAAGGTCAAAATGTAACGTTCACCCAAAATCTTACTTTTATCTAAATCCGATTAAAAAAACAACTCAACTCAAATTATTTTGAATTAGAAAAAACGTACGAATTTAATCTGAACGATTTGAAACTTATTAAATATATATTATTTTGTTATTTTTATATTAAATTGATTTTTTTATTACAAAATTTATCTAATATAAAAACAAAAATTAAAAAAAAAGGAAACCCAAAAAATATAAAAGCTTTAAAAAAATGAAAAAAATAAAAAAAAATGTGCCACGTGGACACCCGAGACAAGTTGAATACTTTAAATTTATCTCAATTTGACTCTATTTAAAAATAAAAAAAACCTTAACCTTGATCTGCTTTTTTTTTTTTTTCTTAAATATACTTATATTAAATCATTGCAAATCAAATATGAATTATATTATCATTCATACTTTCATCAATTTTTTTTACAAAATTTATTTAGTTAAAAATTAAAATAAAAAATAAAAAATTTGAAGGAAGGATAGGTACCACATGCACAACCTCTCCTTCCCCTTCTTTATAAAATTTAAGTATATAAATTGTATTATTTGATTAAAAACCTAAAAGGACTTGTCTTGTAGAAAAGCTCTCATTTTAAAGAGAGAATTTATAGCATTAAAGGGCAAATTTTTTTTTATTATGAATTCAAAAAATTTTATGTTGAATAATAATCCAAAAAATTATTGAAGTATAATTTCAATTTATTTATTACTTTGTTTTTTATTTGTGCTTTGAAAAGTATTTAATTGAATTTAATAATTTATATATTTATATTGTGTTTATTTGATGTGTAAAATATAAAAATTTATTGTATCAAATTCATATGATAATATAAAATATAAAATATATTTTTTTATTTTTAATAAATTTATTATAATTTATGCTAAAAATTTAAATCATATTAATTTTATATATTCTTTCGTATATTTTTAATTTTTGTGTTATATTTAAAATTGAGGTGTTTAGTATTCATATAAAAAATAAGAGGAAAAAAAAAAAAAACAGTTTGTCCACTCTTAATTCACCGAAAAAACCCACCCAACAAGTAAAACTCTCGTGGCCCCCAGATAGGTATTGAGTTGTCCAACTAACAACACTGAACTTCCAACTTCTCCCAACATGTAAATCTCATGATTTTTTTTTTCTTTGTTAACTTTCTCTCGAAACACAAACACTTTTTTTTTCCCCCTGATTCCATTCTCACTCCTTCCCTTTAGCTCTCTCAAAAAATGTCGAACTGCACAGTGGAGTCATGCACAGCTGAAACTCCCGATGGAGTCAACCTGAGGACAAGAGTTTTCAAACCAAAAGAAGAGATTAAAGACAACATAGTAATAGTTCTTGTCCATCCATACTCCATCTTGGGTGGTTGTCAGGCTCTTTTGAGGGGGATTTCTTCTGGGTTGGCCGGCAAAGGTTACAGGGCTGTTACTTTTGACATGAGAGGAGTTGGAAGGTCAACTGGAAGAGCTTCTCTTACAGGTTTTGCTGAAGTCAAGGATGTTGTTGCTGTCTGCAATTGGGTTTCTCAAAATCTTTCTTCTGACAAGATCTTGTTGGTGGGTTCTTCTGCAGGTATAATATAATTATTCTCTTAGGTTTTTCTTTTTTTTTTTTGCAAATATCTTGATTTTGGTTGGGACAATTATTGTTGGGTTTTGGGTAGTGATTAGATTGTTTGTTTATATTTAGATCCCATTAAATAGGTATTAGATTCTTATGTGCATAATTTACTTTTAAAAAGGAAGAAAAAAATAAAGTTAACTTCTTTCTAGCATTGAGGGGAAAGTTGATTGGAGAAGTTCTATTTCTTGATTTATATGCAGATTTAAGTCTAACTTGTTGGTCAAGTGCTAATCAAGTAATTTGATTAAAATGGATATTTTTGTTTCAGGCTTATCAATGATTTCAGCGTTATTTGTTGATAAAAACTTTTACTTGCCTTTTTTTTTTTTATTAAAATCTATGGATGAATTCAGAGTCACTTGTTATCTTCTTGTTTTGCTTAGTAATGGTTCCTGATTTTATGATCAGCACTTTCTGAATTTGGAAAAATCAACGGATGTGTAGATGAGCATAGTAGATGTTAGAGGTTGGTTTACAGTTGTTTTAGGAAATGATTTGTTGGGAACTTTGATTTTTTCCTCAAATTTTGAAAAAGCATGCCTCTCCGAAGTTATTCCCATCACCATCAAAAATTAGTTTTTAAATTCATCTCCCCTTCGCTGAGTATGATGTGGATGTAAAAACAACTGTCAATGATCAAAGGCCTAGTCCCTCAGATATATTGAAGTATGAAGAGTAGTATCAGCACTAGCTTTATAAGGTAGAGGGGGGGGGGGGACGGGGGCTGGATTTTTATTTTGGCTAAGCCTAAGGCAATTTGAGGAGCTCTATTTCCTATATGCTTCAATTTATTTTAAAGGTGAAGGTTACTTGAGTTTTTATTTTTGGCTAGTTCTAACCCAAATTGACGAGTTTTGTTTTCCCCACTATGCTCTGCTTTATATGTACAAGTGAACGATTGCCTAGATTCTTATTACAGGCTAAGTTGAAGGCTAATTAGTGAGTTTGTTTCCCCTCCATGCTTCAAATAGCTGAAAAATTACTTGTTTATTGGATAAGTTTGACTAATGTTTTTCCTTGAGTGGTAAATGAACAATTAGATAAGCAGTTTTTCTTCAGTAAAGACAAGTTCTGATGTGTTATGGCTTTGTGTGGTATTTGTGCTTGCTGCTGGTGCAAGTCCACTGAAAAGTATTGGTCTTAGTTATCGACTGTTTATGTTGGAGATAATTCCATTAATGATGTTGGGGGAGAAGCTTTAGGTGATAGATTCAGTTAGGGGTCATTTGGAATTGTCCTGTGCTTTATATTTTATGTTTTTGAAAATTTTGTGTTATTTTACTTTTGTTTTATTTTCAATTTATTGAATTTGAAAACATATTTGGATAAAATGTTTTTGTTTTAGAAATATGAAAACAAAAACATGTAAGATAAAATGGTTAAAGTTTTTAGACTCCATTTATTATTAATAATATAATAATATTTATTAATATATTATTTGTTAATATATTATATTAATAAATAATATAGTATATTAATAAGTAAATAAATAATATATTATTTATTAATATAATATTTATATAATAAAAATATTATTTTATTAATATAATAATTGTAACGTCATTTTAGCGGTGTAATTGTAATTTTTGTGAACAACACACATGTGGTAACAGTGCCAAATTGTTTCCAAAAAACTGAAAACATCATTTTTCTGTTTTCAACAATTTCCAAAACTTTCCAAAGTATTATTTTCAGTTTTCAAAAATAGAAAACAAGAACAACCTACCAAACATGTTTTTGTTTTCAATTTTCAAAAAAACTGAAAACGAAAACAGAAAACGGAAACAAAAACTAACAACCCCTTAGTTTTTGAAAAGCAGATTTGTTTTAGAATCAGTCTGATAATCATGCCATTGAGTTTGTCTCATGCTTTTTAGATATTAGAAATGATCATTTTGATGTATCACATGGTCTTATATATATATATTTTTTGTGTGCATGAATTGCTTGGTGTATCCTGGTAAATCACTTAGCCAGAGTGTGTAGGGATCCATAAAACTGATGTGCTGAAAATAAATATGTTTTGTTTTTTTCACATTTTGTCTTGCTGGTCAGAGATAAATGGAAGCTTGTTTACGGGTCAATATTCATTTTTCATCCTTCTTATAAGGTTGATAGTCATGAAATATGTTTAGTGCTGGTTAGTGATTTCTTGAGCTGGGTCAAAAATGAAAACATTAGGTTCACAGAAGAAAGAAACTGAAAAATGTGTGTTGTGGAGCAGAAGAAATGACTCGACTGCTAAACTTGTTCTATATGCTCAACATTGGGTTTTGCAATGGGGACTAATCAAGATGTTCTAAACATGCTGTTTTTCAGTGGCTATGTTCAATTGAATATGCTGAAGGATTCATAGTTTCTCTCTATCATTCTTGAGCCATGTGATCGCTATTTGTATTAAGCATGTAAAACCATTATACGTTATTGCATCACATCTTATGTCAATTGATAGGATTTATACACCAGCATGAAATTTTCAGTCTGATATTTTCCCAGTTAGCATAGTTTGGGGACTTCAAAAGTATATATAATGGCAGTTAAACTCATAATTTGTTATAGGGGCAGCAATTGCTGGTTCTGCTGTTGATCAAGTTGAGCAAGTTGTGGCCTATGTAAGTCTGGGGTACCCTTTTGGCATGATGGCCTCGATCCTTTTCGGACGACACCACAAAGCCATCCTGCAATCCCCCAAACCGAAACTCTTTGTCATGGGAACTCGGGATGGATTTACAAGCGTGAAACAGCTCAATAACAAGTTGAATTCTGCAACAGGACGCAATGAAACACATTTAATTGAAGGAGCAAGCCACTTTGAAATGGAAGGCCCTGCTTATGATGCTCAGATGGTGAATCGTATCCTTGAATTTATTTCCTCATTGTAGGACACGCAGCCAGTTCTTAGACCAGCTGCTTGATGAATTGCTTTGACATTTGCTTCCTTAAGGTCTGTTATTGTTTTGTATATACACGTGTAATTTGCAGGAAATTAGACCTTTGGTTTCCGTGCTGTCTGATCAAAGTGAACATGGGTCCTGCTGATGACAACAATCTATGAATACAGGAATTGCTAAGTTTAGCCGCAACCAAATGAATATGGAGAGAGAGGATAAAGAAAACACAAATGAAAATAAATTTTTACATGGTCAGGTATTTCACTAGCATTTAAAAAAATTTATACAAGCATTTTCATAGCTTACATTCAACTTAAAGTTACAATAGTAAGACTAAATCCGAATAGGCTGCAAACTAAAATGATTATGAACCAAGAAATGGTCACTAGCCTAGTTGGTAGAAATTCAAGGATAAAACAAGATACAAGAGCACTACAGGCAGACGCTACTGGTACTACTACTGCTACTGGATATACAAAGGTGGCTAAAATCGCATGTCATTACCCACATCTTGTTGTGCATCTCTCGTCGTTTTATTGCCATCAGATCCTTCAGTCATTCTACCTTCACCCATTTCATTATACTGCCGTTTTCTCCATGCTCTTTCTTGATCCATTGATTGTCCTTGCGATAATGGATGCTCTCCATCTGCTTTGAAGCCAAACAAATAAATAAAAACTAAAACTACCCAAAACGATGTGGTTCAGACATCTATTGCAAAATAAAAATGGCAGGTGTCATTCCGATCAATACTTGAGATAACAAAATGGCATTCTTCACAAATAAAGCTATAAAACCTCTTGAACTGCTTATAGTCATATAATACCCCAAAAATTTAGGTAATGAAAACTCCCTTGGAAACATGTAATAAGCTTTTCCCCCTTTTTTTTTTTTAACAGTATGTTTTCATCTTGCTACTGTTGAAGTTGCAGGAACCGCAGTTAAAACGGACAAGCTAAATAATGAGGCAGGCTCAAGACAGAAGCTATGCTATACATGCTGCATTCTCACAACTTTGTATCATTTCATTCATTCTTATGAGAATGATAATGAGGAAAACAATAATTAATTGGAAATTTGTATGCCTTTGCCACGGGTGAACTGAATATCCAAAAGCTACAATTAGATTATACAACAGAAGATGGTGCATCCTTATTTTAACTATTAGATAACATAATTATATGTAATTAGTTGTTACCACTTTCACCGTCAGATGCATCTTCAAGCCTTGCAATTGCATCAAGCAGGGCTTGTTCATGCTCCTGCAATGACAACGAATACCCATCATGATTGCTGCAATATCTGATATAGAACATCACAAGAAAATTATTAGACGTAATTACTTTCAACACTTTCTTTGCTTTCTCAATCTCTATGGGATCAGAATGGCTTGCACTAAAAACTTTTTCCACCTGTTCAAAATTTCCACAATTAGTGAAGTACACACCATATTTGACAATTGCGGTATAGTAGATGAACTTTGAGTAGCAATTATACCTCCTTAATTAGAGTATCTGTATGAAGTATCTCAATATCACCCAAAACCTTTTTACCAACACCATTTTGTGCCAGAGGGAAATCTTTTTTGGACTGACCCTTTAAGCTGCCTCTACCTCTTCCTGCTACGGCAACCCCGCCACCACGAGCCATGGACTTCTTAATCCCACGGCCTGGTCCAGGGCGACCACTTCTACGGGATATTCCAGGATTATCACCTTCCCATCTAATATCTTTAGGAGATATCTACCATTATATATATAACAATCAGCGAGTGGCAAGAAAGCATAATTGAAAACATTATAATTGAAAAAATTACCGCTTCAGCATGAAATATTACAAACTTAGCACAAAGCTATGTATAATGCATGGTGATCATAGATCTATGCTTGGAATATAATACACAACTCTTAATAAGTTTGAGCGAGAATGACAATAGCAAATTGTCAAGATATGCAGACAGTTGATGAAATCGGTTGGTAATGTAACTTGAATTTAGTAATAGTTATATCAACAACTATGAAATATATTACTGCCTCACATGATCCTTGCTTGTATTAACAGATATACCAAAATACATGCAAGAGTAACTTGGAACCGCCTAAATTTATTATTCCCAGACTAACCGCACACAAATTCACAAAGTCATATTGATCATTGGCTAACTGGTAAGCTTGACAATATACTGTTAAGTCCGTAATTCTATGAGGTATAAACCAGATATATGGAAAAATATGGTTCAAGTTACAAGGATAGAAATGCATATAAATTCTGCAATGTCTGATGAATGGCATAAAAGTTCCCACGAAACATGTGCAACAAAATTAAAAGTTGATTTTGTTTAAAATTCTACATAAAATACTAACTGAGGGTAAATCAGTTAAAAAAAAAAGCAATAATACATTGCATGAAATAGCATTAAAATGATACCTCTTTGAGATTGACCCATTCCCAGGTTTCATCTGCTGTATTAATGTCATAAACCAAAGCATGCCGCCCCTATCAATATGGAAATATAGGATTATAAAGAGCTCCATTAATTAACAGCTTACTGTATAAACAACTGCAAAATATACCTCAACTGGGTTATAGTCTGTTATAACGGCCTCATAGAAATGGTTGTCTTCAGGCCACCTTGTCCAAACTTTCCTTCCAATTAATGGAACATGTGATGCTGCTTCAGCAGGCTCATTTGTCACAAAGGCCCCTGAAGATGTATGATTAGGAGCTTGTGGTCTGCCAGGAAGACCTGCAGAAGGGTACTGCATCGACTTCATTGAGGATGCAGCAAAATAACATAAATCATCAATAAATAATGAAAATAGAATACACATAGTCCATTCATCAAATTTTCTCATGTCTCTTGAAACGAATTAACTCACTGATTTTGACTTCTTGCTCTTTGCTGCAGAAGGACCTCGTCTCAGGGCCGATGAAGATGGTTGCATAGATGGATGCAATGCAGGAGACGGTGCACCCATAGATAATGAAGCTACAGAATGTGACGGTTTTTGCTTCTTGCGTGATGCTGATACTGTAGGACTAGGTACAGGGTCCTGAACAGGCTGACTGGTACTGAGCATTCCAGGCTGGATCCCATTTGCCGTTCTCCATTCCCTAACAGCAACAATTGATCATAGTTCCCATTAAAATGCAGAGTTGACAATAAGTCATTAGATAATTAATAAAAGCTGCCCAGCAGAGCATGGCATGATATAAACAGACCTTATCCTCCGAATGATGTCATCAGCATTAACCCTCAATAGAAGCTCCCGATGTTCCTCATCTGATACTCTCAACTCCTTTCTGAGTTCAGTAATTAAACTTTCCTTCTCCTGAGAGGGAAAACACATTTGGTTTAAATAGCTTTAAAACCTACTTGACATAATCTTTATGGGATAAATTATCGAATAAAATTTTGACAAATACCCAAGTTAAAGCATCTGATTGAGCTTTGAAGGCCCGCAAGACTGCACTGTATGCTTCCTGCTCAATGAGATGGATTTGAGTTTCCATGTCGCCATGCATCCTAGGCAAAGGAGCAGAACCTACAACTGCTGATCTTCCATTGCCCGCAGCAGCACGACCCCCTCGTTGAAACCTATTCTGATGTGGAGGGAGGTCATCATCTGTTCCTGTAGTTTCAGATCAGAAAGATTCATTATTTGAGTTAAGTTTCTAGGATGTGGAAAATCTATCTGGTTCAGAAGTAATAATGAAATCTTTTTAACATTTCTGTACCCCTTATTACCAAAAAATAAATAAATAAATCTGATTAGATACAGAACCTTTAATAAAGTTACCATCAGTTATATTGTTTCTTCAAATCACCCATCTAAAACCTTACAGAACACTTCTAGACAATGTAGAAATTGCAACATCAAGAAAGAAAGAAAGGGGTGTGACAAAAGGGTGCTTGAACCTTTTGTGAATACAAGCAATAATTAGACTGAATAGCAAGGGTTCATGAACCCTAAATATTCACTCAAATTAACCAAGAAAAGCAACATAATGTGTGCATCAAATAACCAAGCTGAAGAAACCAAGTTTTTTCCATCTCAAAATCATCAAATTTAAAGGGGGGGGGGGGGGGGGAGAAGAAAAGACAAACTGAAACAAAACTATTTAACTCAACTCACCACTGCTATCAGAAAGCCCATATTCCATGACAGGTTCCTGAAATTTAATCTTCACTAAACTCTATGAAGACACTTTGAACCAAGACAAACACCAGAAGCTAGCTGCCAAGTTGTTGAGAAAGACGAGGTACAAATACCTGGAAAGAATAAAAATCCAATGAAGTCATAAACCTCAATTTAACCCAACTAGCTATAAACTTGCTATTCTAATTTTTTGCATTAGAAGAATGGACAACAATAAATTATCAAAATAAACCGTAGCAGAACCCAATAACCTTAAAAAATGCCTTTAAATTAAAATATTAAGCATGGAAATTTCACTTGTAATTTATTGCTTCAAACTAGCTATGAAATCAGTAAGATCGAAACAATGCGATAGCGTTTTTGGTGTTTTACAAGTTAGATTTTGTAATTTAGGATTTTGCTTAATGAATTTGCCTTAGTTACTGCTCCTAATTATATGCATCAAAACGCCAATTATTGAGGTATTTATTGGTTGTTGCTTTTGTTACTTGCTTTTTTCTTGCATAAGCACATTTGAATACAAAAGCAAATAATATTTTGAAAAATTAAAAAATTTAACTATTTTTGAAAAAGAAAATACATGATTTTTACTTTTATATAAAACAATTATATTAGAATGGGCATTGTATTTTACTCATGTGTTAATTTTTAGCACAACTACGATTTTGCTTTTATTATTTTGCTTTCATGAGGCTGAAAGCAAATAGTAAAAAAAAAAAAAAAGAATTCAAACAAATTCGATAAAACAAAACCCTAATTCCTAAAAGTAAGATCTTAACTAAGAAGATAATGCGAAGATACAAATTTTCTATTCTAAATTAAGCTTCCCAATCTTTTAACCAGTCTCGCCGTCTTAAAACCAAACAAAAAAAATATATTAACAATCAACTTTAAGTCAAGTTCATCAAATAGAAACCCTAACTTCGCAAAATTAGGCTCCTAAAATTACTAAAAGAAAATCACAAAATCTAACAAGCTCACCTTGCCCGTCCAAAGCCCTCCTACTCTGAGGATCGAAATCCAATTATTTCACCGAACATTCTTCAAATTTCACCCAAAATACACTTCCAATCAGCTTCGGGAGCAATAAAATTCAACGAAACTCTTTCCAAAAACTAACTCCGAGCAGCTCCAACGATGAAAAAGAACAAAACTTTCGCCCAAAATTCTTCGAATCCCAAGAAAAATTGAATCAAATAAGCTGGGAAAAAAGTCAAATTTTGATAAACAAATTCGTTCAATTATGGAGAAAATTTCTGTTTCAAACTTTCGAATTCTGCTTGAAATTTGAGCAAAGATTGGGATTTCGAGGAATTAAGCATAGATTTGGAATGCAAATTAGGATAAAATTAAGGTTTAAAGAGTGAATTTTGTGTGAAGAGGTTTGGTTTCGATTGCGAGAGACAGAGTGTGTGTTTGAGAGAGGAGAGAGAATAAGGCGGACTTGAAATCTGTTTTATGGCCCTTTTGTTTGTTCATTTAATAATTAAGTTTGAGTTCCGCCCTCGACGCCCATAATGTAACGTCGTTTTGTTTAATTTGTTCGTTGTTGTAAAGACGCTGCGTCATACGTTTTGCATTGAAGCTCACGCACGGGTGTTTGAAATTTAGTTGAGTTGGTTGATTGAATTGATTTAATTTAATTGATTGGTTAATTATTAAATTAATTTTAATTTATTATAATTTAAATTTTTTTAATATTTTATTAATTAGATTTAAAAATTAAATTAATTAAAATTTTAATTAAAAATATATGAAATAAATTATTAAAATTTTTAATTTAATGTTTTAGTATTTAGATATTTTGTTAGATTATTTTATTTAATTTGTTTTAAATAAAAATTTAAGAGTTTAAAATATAATTTAATTTTAATATATTTATTATTTGATTAATCGAAAAAATTAATCAAACCGATCAAATTTAATTTAGTCGATTAATTTTTGAAACTAACATATTTGATTTAATTAACGAAAATAAAATAATTTAATTTAATTAATTTAATTTTTGATAAATTGATTAAAAATTAATAAAATTGATCGAATAAGCACCCTAAGCTTACACCATCTTTGCCTTATTTGCGGACTTCTAAACCTTATTAAGAAGGCATTGTCGAGTCCAATGTTTGGTTCCATTTGTGAAAGAATTTATTTATTGTAAAAATAAAATTAAGGTGTTTAATTTTAAAAATTTTAGGTAGTATTTGTTTTTAAAATAAAAGTATTTTTTATTTTTTATTTTTTTAAAAATAAAAATAAAAATGAAGACGTGTTTGGTAATGAAAAATGAAACAAAAATGAAAATAAGCTCAAATATGAAAATAAAAGAAGATATTTTCAATTATAAAAATAAGAAATACTCATCATCTTATGCTTTGCAAGTTAAAAAAATTGGCTCATATTTGAACACTTTTGAAAGTTATTAATTAATAAATACATATTATATATTTATAATTAGATATCATTAATAATAATTATTTCCATAATTATTTATTTTTCTTATTTTGTACTTTTAAAAGAATTTTGTTTTCAATTACCAAATAAATATTTTAAAAAACAAAAGATAAAAAGTAAAAATTATTTTCTACAAAATAAAATAAATAAAAATAAAAATTATTTTTTCAAACAAAACAAATTTCAGCCTTTAAACGGTCAAGTTCTCGAATTTGAACATTAAAACAAACAAGAACTATAACTTTTTCATTTCTTGATTTTATGTTCATTTCATCAATTCTTAATGAAAAAATTAATATGATATACCGTTACAAAGTTTAAGAAAAAATCTTCCCAACCATACCAATTTTATTTCATAAAGAACTAATCATGATGAATCCAATAATGATCAAAGTTTTGGCATTATGATAAAATAAATAAGTTTCATGGTACAAAATGTCCATATATCATATTTATGTCGAGCAAAATATAAACATTAAATTTTCATGAGTAATTCATGATATATCACTGTAAATAAAAAATATATTATTAGTGACCATAGATAAAATCAATAATATATAACTTGTAACACATTTATTTTAGGTATTTCATATATATTACATATAGACTAGAAATCAAGTTTAATAACGATTTGATACCATGTTCGAAATAAACAACATATATATATTTACATAAAATATAGAATATGAAGCGAAAATTTTGTCGAATTAAAAAAAATTATACTTATAAGTGTATGATTGAAACCTTGAACTTGATTTATCGATTTAGAACAAAATCATATTCAACAGTTGTTTGGTTTTTACGACCTAAATCTTACGTATTAGAAAGAAAACTCTGAGCCAAAATTAATCTACGAAATTCGCTAATTAAGAATTCTCTCTTTCAAAGTATTGTTCGTGTAATCTAAATTGGTGTTATCAATTTCAAGATGCGTATTTATAGACCAATAGGAATTATATTTTAATACCTGCCTTAATTAAACAAGTAATTTTAGTCCATTAACATGTTATTGCACAGATCACAAGTCACAAAATTCATTATGATGTATACATGGATATCCAATAGGTTTGATTTTCTATTCCGACTTTGAAAATTTTTAAAAATCTAAACAGAGCATAACCAAAATTTTCATTAAATCAATGAAATTTTTAACTTTAGTAAATTTGTATAGAGAAACCAAAATAGTTGCTAAAAAATAATAAACTTTATAGTATGTAAATATGGGTAACTAAATCAATCCTATTAGGGGTATTTAATGGTTTAAAAGGAATGATGGTTTTTTTTTCTCATTAGAGACTTTTGGTAGACAACCTGGTGTCTTTCAAACATATTAACCGACTTGATTTTTCAGGTTTACCTGACATGTTCAGTGTTACATCAGCTCGACCATGTCATCATTATTTCCCATTGTCCTATGTCTCTCATATATAAATATTGACATCCAGACATTATCATCCCAAGTTCCATCTTGCCTCAACCCTTTACTCTTCTTTCCATTCAACCTTTTTTATTTTGATTTCTAACTTGCGCGTCGAAATACAAATGTAGGAAACACTCTTTGCATTTGCATCTAACTACTCTTCCCTTTCATGTCTTTCTAGGGGTATCCTCACGTTGGAGCTTAGCAACAACATTTGGTATGCTAGGTAAGGGCTTTCTATTTATTAACCAGGCATAAGATAATGCCGCCAAGGAAAAGAGCTTTGAAGGAAAGAGAGACGGCCATCTTGATTGAGATAGAAACATACAATAGCCAACACTTGATCGACTTACCCCACAACAGGCTAGTTCGACCATTAAGTAGTTCTAGGCTCTAACCGAGCAAATATAAGCCCTTAAGCAAATGTTACAAACTATAACCCCACCACAGGTCTCAAAGGTACTTAACCTAGTCACCCTTCGTCGATAAGTCATGAAAAGGCAACAAAGTTATGAAAAGGTGGAAGCCTTTTCGGCTTCCAGGGAAAAAGAAAATGATATTCCAACTACTCACCACTACTTGAGTCACAACTTGACACACGTCATAGCCCAATGATTAAAACAAACAGACTTGTAAGCTCGAATGCAAGCTATGTTGAAAGAACTAAAAGCAAAAATGGTAGCTTTTGAGGACAAACTCAAATTTTTGGAGACTTCACCCTTTACTAAAGAAATTGATAGATCTATACTTCCAAAAGGTTTCAAAATGTCGACTTTAGAAACTTATGATGGTATTTTTGATCCCTTTGATCATCTAGAACTTTATAAAACTAATATGATGATGCAGAGTGCAAACGAAACTTTAATATATAAAGGCCTTGCTACTTCCCTCCAGGGCACGCTCGATCTTGGTATAGTAGCTTAAAGTTGAGGTCAATCATAATGTTTAAAGAACTTAACCACTTTTTCCTATTCCAATTTGTGAGTAGCGCAAAATGAAGAAAAAGGCATTAAACTTGATGTTGATCCAGTCTTTGAAGGATTATGTCACGTGTTTTAACGCAAAAACTCTAGAAGTGAAAAACTTGGAATATATGATTGCTGTTATCACCTTAACGAATGGATACAATGATAGAGAGTACCATTTGAAGCTAACCTTATCCTTAGAGTCACTCAAGACTTTGGTTAACATCTTACTTGTAGTTAAGAAATACATAAATATTGAAGGTACGATGAAAAATAGTCAAAGTGAAAAAAATTCATCCTTCTTCCTTAGCGGTCGAGGTGAAAGAGCCTCATCCCCTATTTTTGGTCATAAAAAGGGTAAGAATTTTTACGATCTTCCTTTAAGAGAGAGACGACATAAGGCTAGGATCCCTAATGAAGAAAGAAACTAAATAGTACCGAATACTTCATGAGAAAAGATTCTAATGCAAATTGAAAGAATTCAAAGCTTAGATGGCTGAAACCACTAAGGGAAAATATAAAGAGGGATCCAACCAAAAAATGTACTTTTCATATAGACATAGGTCATAACATCAAAGACTGTGTCGACTTGAAAAATAAGATTAAAGCTCTAATCAAAAGAGGTTAGCTAAGGAGGTTTATAGATCGATGAAAGTAAGGGCAAAATAGGCTAGACTACAAAAGGGATCGAAGAGAACATGCAAGAGACGAAAAAGGTAAAATAAAAAAAAAGAGAAGAAAAGTTTGAAAAGGATGAGCAAAGACAAAAGAAAGGTCGAGCTACAGATAATAGATCAATTGTCAAGGTAATCAATGTGATCACTAAGAAAAGCTTCACTTTGGCCAAAAGAAAATTTGACCAAGATATGGTCATAGTTATTGGTTCTTTGATAAAAAAAGAGACTAGAGGGATAAATAGATCTCATTAAGTTTAAAAGACTTGGAAGAAATCCAATACCTTTACAATAATGCTATAGTGATCATGGTTATGGTGTAAAATTAAGCGATCAGAAGGATCTTATTTGATAATGAAAGTTCAATCGATGTTTTGTACCATGCCACTATGAAAATATGAGAATAAGAGAAAAGTAGCTATAGCCAATCACCACGACCTTGATCAAATTTGGAAATGAACAAGCAGTAGTTAAAGAGACTATCAAACTACTAATCATTTTAGGGATAGAATCGAGGACGGTTACATCAATTATAGACTTTACAATTATAAACATCCCATTTACTTATAACATAATACTGGACTAACCTAATCAGTCTGTTATATGGATTATAGGCTTAGCACCCCATCTGAAAATAAAGTTTCCAACCCCTTATGGGATTAGAGAAGTAAGGGGAGATTAATGCATGGTATGATAATGTTATGTCACAACAATGAAATGAAGGGTTGAAAAGTTGATTGGCGTTTGATTGAGTCCAAAAAGGTTAAAAAAAAGAAGTAAGCAATAAAAACCAAAGAAAAACAGGAAAACAAGAGTAAGCACCCACTACAATAGAAAATTAACCCGATAAAAGTGTGCTTTTAAGTCACATGAGTTCTTAAGCTCTATTCTAACCAAAGATACATAATAATTTTTTGTAATTTTAAATAGATGTTGAAAGTACCGAGCTCTTTGGTTGGCATAAATGTTCATGTGTTACTGGGATCGAGCTAACAAGCTAGCCAAAAAAAAATTGAAAAATTGAAATGAAATATATGCATATTTTGTTTAATTTTACATTCTGATCATTTTATCAATAATATATTAACTATTACATCGAGACCATTTCCATTGGAAGTAATCTTGACCTAACTAAATAGAAAGAAATAATTGATCAAAGACCTAAGGCAAATGAGAATCAACCTAACTAAATAAAAAAAATAATTGATTAAAGACCCGAGGTAGATGATAACTAAGTTGAGCCAATAAAAGATCTTGTATCAATCTTATTTTGAAATGACACCCTTTGAAAAATATATACATATTGGAATTAAATTCGAACATAAAAAGTAGTTAATCCAACTTTTGATGAACAATGCCAGCCTATTTGCTAGGATACCATCCGACATGCCTGATATTGACACCAAGGTAATGGTCCATAGGTTGTACACTAACCCAAACATAAAACTAGTTTGGTAAAAGAAGAAGACCTTCACCCTGAAAAGATAAAAGGTTATTGAGAAGGAGATCGATAAACTACTATAAGTAGGTTTCATTAAAAAGGTCTATTATCCAGAATGGATAGCCAGTGTGATCATGGTCAATAAACACAATGAAAAATGAAATATATGCATTGACTTTACTGACCTTAATAAAGCATGCCCAAAAGATAGTTTTTCTTTTCCTAGCATAGATTAACTAGTGGATGATAGTGTAAAGCATGACATCTTCAATTTTATGGACACCTACTCTGGCTATAACTAAATTAAAATGTTGAAAAAAGATGAGAAAAAATGGCTTTTATCACTGATAATGGTTTTTACTACTATAAAATAATACTTTTTGGCTTGAAAAATGCAAGGGTGATCTACCAAAGACTGGTCAACAAGTCTTCAAAAATTAAATAAATTGTAATAGAAAGGTATATGTGGATGACATGATAGTAAAAAGTAAGAGCCTAGCCAAGTACTTGAAGGATCTTGAGAAGACCTTGACATCTTGAAAAAACATAAAATGAGGCTTAACCTAAGCAAATGCACTTTTAGAGTCACATCAAGTAAATTTCTTAACTATGTGATTAATAAGAGGGGGATAAAGCAAACCTAGAGAAGGTTCGAGCAATCTTAGACATGAAAGCACCATATTGATGAAAAAAGTGCAGAGGTTAACTAAAAGAATAGCCGCCCTGAATAGATTTATGTGTAAGTCGACAAAACGATACCTGTCATTTTTTAAAATCTTCAGAAATATCTTTGATTTCATATGGACCCCTTAATGTCAAAAGCATTTGATGAACTTAAAGAGTTCATATCCTGTTCACCATCATTTTCAAATCAAGGTTCGATGATACCTTATACCTATATCTAGCCATTACTAACTAGGCCATAAGCTCGATCTTGACCTATAAAGAAGAAAAAAGGTAGAGATTGGTTTACTTTGTTAGCAAGGTACTGACAGGGTCAAAGATAAACTACACTAAGATAGAAAAATTAGCCTATGTGATTGTCATGTTAGCTAAAAAACTTAGGCCATATTTTTTAGCTCACATGATTCACATATTGACTGACCAACCATTAAGACAGGTCATATAAAAGTCAAAACAAGAAGACTAATCAAGTGAGTGATAGAGCTTAGTGAATTTAACCTACATATGCTCTTCAGATCAGTTTTAAAATCCCAAGTGCTGGTAAATTTCATTGTAGAGCTCACATCGGCTCATCTTAATAAACAGTTCGAGAAGAATAAGAAAGTTATAAGAAAAAAAAGGTGAAAACTTTTTGTTAATGGATCAACCACCAGCCACATTGGTAGAGCTAGCCTCATTTTGATCAGCCTGAAAAGGCATGTAAAATTAGTATACCCTAAAATTTAGATTTAAGACATCTAACAATGAGGTCGAGTATGAAGCACTAATAACCAAATTAAGTCTAGTAATCGAGCTAAATGTTAAATATATAATCATATACAATGGCTCTTACTTAATGGTTGGTTAGATAAATAGTGAGTTCAAAGCTAAGATAAAAGAATCTAGAGATATTTAGATAAAGCACTGGCCTTCGTCATTGGTTTCTAAAAATCAAGTTGAAAAAAAAGCCAAGGTTTGAAAACTCATTAGCAGATTCCTTATTCAAATAGGCTTCAAGGATAATAATAGAAACTTGAGCCAAGTTCTAGTGGAAAAATTGAAATTGAAAAGCATCGATGAGAAACTAGTAAGATAGATCGAGGAAAAAAAAATTGGATGACTCTGATTAAGACATATTTAAATATAGGAAAACTATCAAAGGATAGGGTCCGTGCTAAAGCCTTAATAAGGAAAGCTTCTCGATACATGATGATCAATAAAAAATTTACAAAAACTCTTTCAACCTACCCTACATAAGATGTATAGATGATGAAAAAGTGAACTATGTCCTAAGGGAAATTCATGAAGAGATATGTGGGAATCACCTTAGACTTTAACTGCTTACTTACAAAGTACTTAGGCAAGGCTATTATTGGCCCACCATTAAAAGGGATGTGACTGACTTGGTGAAAAGATATGACAAATGCCAAAGGTTCACCTGTTTACAACACCTTTCGTAAATCAAGCTCATATTTATCATTAGTCTTTGGCATTTTATACAGTGTGGATAGATGTCCTTAGACCATTCATCTTGGCCATAAGCTAGAGGAGATTTATCCTAGTAATAATAGATTACTTCACAAAGTGGCTTGAAGCTAAAGCTCTAGCTAGTACAACGAAGGTCCAGGTCAAGAAATTTATATAGAAAAATATAGTTTGCAAGTTTAGCTTACCTTGATAAATAGTAACGAATAATGGTAAATAATTTAAAAAATTAATATTCAAAAAATAATATTCGAACCTTTACATTGATATAAGATTCACGTCAGTTATCTACCCTCAATCCAATAGACAAGTAAAGGCTGTAAATAAAACAATATTAGAGGCCTTGAAAAAGAGGTTAGATGAGGTGAAGAGAAAATGGGTCAATGAACTCCTTGTGGTATTGTGGGCCTTGAGGATAACCAAATAAGTCCCTATAAGAGAAACCCTTTTTCTACTTAGCATTAGCAATAGAAGCCATGGTGCCTATTGAGATCAGTCTCCTAAGTTTGAGAGTTAAACTAGGGTAAGAGAAAGAAAATAAAAATGCCTTAAAGGCCGACTTAGATTTAGTTAAAGAGCAAAGAGATGTAGCAAAAAGATGGCTTATCAACAGAGAGTACCTAATTATTACAACAAGAAGGTTTAACATAAAAATATTAATAAGGGTAACCTAGTAATTATGAAGATTAAAGCTTCAAGAGTTGAGGGCTGAGGTGGTAAACTAGCTTTAACCTAAGAAAGACCCTATGTGGTTAAGGAAGTGATCCATGATGTTACTTATATATTATAAAACATGAATAGTAATCCCTTACTGAAGGCATACGTAGACAATTGAAAAGTGTATTATCAATAGCTCGAACAAAATTGAGCTCATACTTGTAATTCACAAATCAATAAAGTCATAATGATTATGTTTACTTGACAATGATCATGTTTATTGCCAGTCCTAAAATAGTGTCTTTGACTTGATATGTCTGACCTAAAACTTAAAGTTAAAATATGATAATGTTTGTTTTAATATTTGGGCTTAAGCCTTAACTGACCTAATGCATTCCAACCTGAGAGTTATATCAAGATGGATTTTCAAGTTAATTTGAGATATTCTTAAACACTTAGGTGAATTTTAAGTTCACTTGAACCAAGCTAAAACTTGACTTTGGATTATTTTGAATTAAATCAACTATTGGCTAAGTTATTTTGAATTATCTGAGCTAAGTCCATAGAACTTAAGCCACAAAGTCATCTTTTAAACAATTACCTAAGCTCAAACTTGATAATTTAAGCTAAATAAATGAGGTAAAATCAAACTAAAACTTGAAACAAAATGTTAAACTTTTCATTGATAACAACTAGGTCAGTACAAAAAATTGTTAAATGACAAAAGTTATGTAAAGTGATTCAAATTGAGGTCATAATAAAAACCCTACCTCACACATTAAACAAAAATTAACAAAAATGAATAAAAGAAAAAAACTCTAAACATCAGTAGAAGTAGCATTAGCACATCTAATAGCAATATTAGCTGGTTCCTTCTTAGCCTAGGGGCCCAGGGTAGCCTCTAGCTCAATGTCTAGTGCTTCACCTTCATCCTCTCCCTCTTCTTCATTTTCATCAAATGGTGTGTAAGGGGTTTTGATATAATATTATTCAAGTCAATAACAAAAAAGTCGATGTTGAGGTCAACAAATTTGAATTGCACTTTATCTTTGGCCAGCTTAAGGCATCAAAGATATTATTCTTAGTGAACTTCACCTAGAGCTTGAAAAATTCATCAGAGACTTTTAACTCTTGGACAACTTTCTTTTTTTAGCTCTTCTTTCTCTTTATCCCCAATCTCAAGCTTGGACTTCAGATTTGCAATTTCAACCTAAACATCATTAAGTTTTAGCTCAGGCTATTCTTTCATAGACTCTATTGAACCTTTCTCGATGTGTATGCTTTCATGCTTGATACCTTGTCGATCTTCATTCTATACTTAACCTTTTTTTTTAAAAGCATTAAGGTTGGACTTCACATTTTTTAAGGCATCTAAGTTTTTCTTATGCTTCTCACCTAAGACAGTCATGTTTTTCTCGACCTTAAACAGATAGGCCATAGCTAAGTAAGCATGATAAAGAGCTTGGCTGATGTTGTCAATGGGCTTAGAAAGAAGTTTTTTGATAAACTGCATATGATGAACTCAAACTTAACAAAATAAAAAAACAAAGAGTAAGGGAAGAGCTGAGCTAAAGTTAGATAATACTTACTAGTGGGAGGGACTACGACTTTGTAGAACCTCTTAGTTACATTAGGGTTCTCTAGTGGGTTGTCACCTAAAGTTTACTCTAGGTTGGTACAAACTTTTTTCAAGCTAGGCATTAAAACCTTATACTCAAGATTCTAGGAAAGATAAAAGAAGAGGCCTTGATCCTCGATTTATTTGTAAGAGGGGAAGCTACTGAAGAGTGCTTATAGTCTACAATTGTTTTATGCTTTTTAGTGGCAGAATGTTAAGATGAGGAGCTCGATTGCTTATTTATTATTAGATTGATGATTTTATTCCCTCTTAAGAGGGGGCAACAAGCTTAATCTTTTTATTTTGGCTCTTATTGGGCCTAGGCTTTTATTAGAATAGGGAAAGTTAAAATTTTTATTGGTAGACATTTTTGAAAAATCAGTCTAAGAGTTAGAGAAAAAATTAGATAAAATAAAAATCCTATGAGGTTACCTCACACTTATCTTAATACTTCATCTCGTTTATTACTTCGAAAAAGGTTAACTTATAGGCATCTATAACAAGCTCTCGTTACAAATGTATTCCATTATTTTATTCTGATCAAAGAGGTCCAGGATAAAGATAGCAACAAGTACATCTACAAAATTATCAAGCTCATTTTTTTACCTCACAAGCCTCGACCTTGACCTCGGTCTAATTATCTTTATTTATTTTTTTTATTTTTAAAAGCAAAAGAAGAGTAGTTTCTAGTTTTTTATGGAACTTGGGCAATCGATGAATAGTTTTTTATTGGACTGAGTTGTGATGTAAAATTACCTCATATTACTAGATGCTTATTTTTTAATAGAAAAGAATTTTCTAAATAAAGAGAGGTCGAGAAGAATATCTAAATGTTGATAAAGGATAATAAAACCTATTATGTATTATATAGAGTTTGGGGTGAGTTGGGTCAGTGTTAAATTATAAAAATTAAAAATTAAAACAAATAATGAATGAATGAAGACCTTAGACTAGCCATAAATAAATTTTAATATACCTAAAGTCAATGTTGCTCTAGTTTATCTATGATCTGATATGAAGAGTTTAGCATTACTACACTATACCCTTCTTCGAGCAAGTGAAAAGTTCATTCCTAAAGCACGGACATGATGAGCTAAACACATATTAGGGTAGTCTTTAAGATTAGCCCTACCTTTTAGTTCCCTCATTAGATCCTTAGGGATCATACTTAGGTTGTAAGGGGTATATACAAAAACCTTGATCAATTCATCTTGTTTTGAGGAACTCCTTCTTTACCATCACCTTTTCAATGAAGGTATCATTTTGCCATCACTTTTTTGTTCTTTTTTGAAATCTTTCTCATTGTTAGAGCCTTCACCGTCAGAAGACTCAAACTTAGACTCTTGAATAGGAGTAGAATTCCAAGTTAGAGCAATAGTAGATAGCACTATGACCTCAAGAACAGAGAGAAAAAAAGGGACTCTTTAAAAGAAAAAATGATATCAACAAGGGTTGACCAAGAAAGAATAGAAAAAATAATAAGGGCATTTATAAGAAAAAGAACAAAAGAAGAATAAAGTTGATAAGCTTGGACCCCAAAAGGTAAAACATCTGAAAATAAGAGAAGATTGGTTGTAGAAAACATGCTGATCTTAGAAAAAAAAAGAGGTAAATTTTTTAAATTAAAATCTATTTGAACATGTAGTTCTTTTATGCTCAAAATCTATTCTTTTTTTACCGAGCATTTTCATATATCTGTCATTGCCCTTTCTTAAACATAGGGTTAAATTAGTAAGACATATTGTGATAATCTCGACCTTTAATGATTGGTGGCAGTGGGCCGTCATCATTCTGCCCGAATTAACCTACCTAGGCTCTACCTTAAAACTCTTTACTTTCTCAGAGCTAAAACTAAAAGACATGATAAAGAGAGAACGTACTGAAAAATGGAGAAAACAGATGAAAAGAAGAGAGCTATAAGGTTGAAAAAGACAAATACCCTTTGAGGTAAAAAATTTAGGTCAGATGGAGAGCAAAAAAATAGAAAGATGAAAAATAAAGGCCCAACATCCTTTTATATAGCTGTGCCTTAGATAAGATGGATGACCCATATTGTGCCATGTGTTAGAGCACCTTTGGAAAGCTTCTTTTTACCTTTCTCACTCTAAATTTTGTCACTTAAACTACCTCTCACATCATTTAATGTGACCTTAACCACTTAATTTGATCAAATTGACTAGATTGGATGGGTCTTTAGGTCGAACTGATCTATTAAACTGGTATTTGGCTCATCACTAAAGTTTAAACAAAGATTCAAGTTTAAGCTTCTGAAAAAATGTTTAAGTCTCACATCGAGTAAACAAACTTTCTTTCTAACCTTTCATATTGACCTTAGATCATCCCAAATAAAAAAACACCTCGATAACTTTTAAACTAGCTATATATTTCACCTAAAGTACATGCGTAATATCAAACTCACATCAAATTGATATACAACATGGCACTTTTGGTCAAAATAAATGACAAATAGTCCTTTGATGCTAGTCTTTATATCAATCTTAGCCTCAAGAGATCAAATTCCTCATGGTCTCTTTTAGTTGGCCAACTTGTGCTAAATGAATTAACCTTACACCCAACAGTTTGATACTCAAATTGCTCAGTGAGAAAATAAAATGTTAGAGGTATTTAGTGATCCAAAGGGCATAATGATCTTTTTTCTCATTGAGACTTCTGGCAGACAACCATGGGTATTTCAGACATTTGAGCCAACTTGACCTAACACTTTTAGTGCCATATTAGCTTGACCACATCATCGTTGTCTCTTATTGGTCCCCTGTCTCTCATCTATATATATAGACATAAAGGCATTATCATCCAAGTTCTATCTTACCCCCAACCTTTTACTCTTATCCTTTTTACCCTTTTTTCATTTTAATTTTTGACTCGTGCGTTGGAGTGAAAAGGTAGAGAACACTTATTACCTTTGCACCTAATTATTTTTTTTCTTTTCTTATCCTTCTAAGGGTATCTTCATATCGGAGCTCGATACCAACAAATCTAAATCTTCAAATCAATATTCGAATTTTGATGAAATTCAATTTGGTTTTGTTCATGTTATTTTATTTAAGAATAAAAAAACTACAAATTATATTTTTCCTTTTTATATATAAAACTAAACCAAACCTTATACATCCCTATTGTGTGTTATTAGGTAGTTGAAAACTTTATACATGGATGGAAACTGATGATTTTTGATAACCATATTAGGGTTGTTAAGTAAAAGTAACTCTACCTTTTGGTCTAGGTTGTTTTACCCTAGAAAAATTTTATTCCCCACATGAAAAACTACTCAAGTAATTTTAGTACCATTTGACCAATATAACAATGTCTGACATCAACAATAAAAAGGTTATACTGTGGCATCTACTCTAGTTTTGACAAAATGAACATGGTTTCTTACAGAACAAAGCTCTTTTAATCTATTCATATATGCTTTTCAAATTTCATGTATATATATATATTATATCCTTTAAATACAACTATTCGGCATTATTTGGCCAAATTTTTTTATATTAATTGTTTTCCTATTCTATCTTCATAACCATTCATAAGGAGATGTGATTACAATAAACATGTAAATTTCCCTCACTTCTATTGAATTTGATTGCTACCTAATCACTGATGTTGTTAAGAATTTGAGTTACAGCCTCATAGTTTCCACCAATTAAAAGCCCAAAGGCCTATTATCGTTGACCAAGAAATAAAGAACCCAACATATTAAAAGAGTGTGGGGGTTATTTTAAGGCGTGAAAGAGTGGTGGCATTGAAAAAGAAAGAAAAAAACCAGCAAAGATAGAAAAAAAAAAGAGAAGGGAGAGTTGGTTGAATGAAAGTCAATCTATGGTTTGATTAAGCTAAAATTTTATCAACAAATTTATGATTCAGTATTTTGCATTCTAAACAATAGAGATTGGGTTTGAAACTTTTTAAGAATAAATCTAGGGTGTATTTGTTGAGTTACTTATTTGGTGAGATTTTTTCAATTATTTCTCTAGTTGTTAGTTATTTCTAATTTTAGCTAGAGAACTTTGTATATCTATTATTTGATAATAGAGGTTTTTCTGGTGGTCCGTAATTTTTTTCCTCTACACTTGAAAGTTTTTCACATAATTCTTAGTGTGCTTTATTTTTCTTATGTTGTTGAGTGTTGATTGTTGTTTGTTACTGTAGATTTATTGCAATTCTGTGTTGTTGAGTTTATCGCTTTAGGCCAAACAAGTGGAATCAAAGCATTGGTTATTATGAGACATTGATACAAAAGTAACCTAAGATAGAAGTAAATTATGTTTGAGATCATTGAAGGTGATACAGGTTTATAATAAAATTGATAGCATCAAATTATTCAATTTGAAAGCTTATGGTGGAATATTATTTATACTGCAAAGATTTGTATAAATCGGTATTGAGTGATTCGACTAAACTAGCAAATACGAAAGATGAAAGTTGAAAGAAGTTAGGTAGAAAGATGCTAGCCATAATTAAAAAATAAGTTGATATCATCATGTTCCATCATGTAGCACAGGAGATAAATGTTCATATTATATGAAAAAAATTGACAGCATTATATGAGAGAAAAATAGGCATGGATAAAGTTATGCTTGTTAAAAAGCTTGCAACTTTATGGTACATAGATGGACGATCGATTACAGAGCACTTGAGTGAGTTTCAAGCTATATTTAATTGATGACTATCATGGAGTTTAATATGAATGATAAAATAAAGATGTTATTTTTTTTTTTGGGTTCATTGCTAGATAGCTGGAATATTTTAGTTGTTACTATTTTTAATTCAACTTCTGATTACAAGGTAACAATGAAAATGGTAAAAGATAGTATACTTAATGAAAAAGTAAGATAAAAAGATTTAGACCCTAGAAATCAAGCTCTTATCATAGAGAATAAGGATAGAAATATCGACAAAAGTCAAAACTCAAAAGGCCATAGTAAATCTAAACATAGATCCAAGTCTAGAGATAAAGTGAAGTGCTTCCATTATGTTAAATCAAGTCATATAAAGCGATATTGTAAAATCTTAAAGCAAAAGCAAAAACTAATAAAGGCAAGAGTGCAAATGATGGCAATGTTATAGCAATGAATGCAAATAATGATTTAGTTATTTTGATTTATACACATGATGATTGTAATCATGTTAGTGATCTCAATATTAAATGGATAGTTGACATAGAAATGACATATCATTGTGTTCTTAAGAGAGAATTGTTTACAACTTATAAAGCAAAAGACTTTGGTTACACCAAGATGAAAAATAAGAGTGTATCACAGATTATTGGGATTGATGATATTATTATAGAAACTAGTATAGGTTGTATGTTGACTTTAAGAGATGTCAAACACATTTTGGATATAAAAATGAACTTGCTTAATATTAGTGTCCTTGATAATGAAGGATATAAGAGTTGAAAAAAATTGATAGTAGAAAATTTTAAAAGGATCTATGGTAGTTACAAAGAAAAAACTATGCTGCACAATGTACAAGACATAGATATAATTGAATGACAACTAGATAAATGTTGTTGAAGATGATGCTTCAGTAAATATGTGGCATAAAAGGCTAGCACACATAAACGAGAAAAGGGTTACAAGTTTTGGTAAGATAGCCTCTTATTTTCTTGACCAAAGATATCTCTCTCGATTCATGTGACCATTGTTTGTATGGTAAGCATCATAAAGTTTCTTTTTGTAAGCGTTCTCAGAGAAAAAAAAGATTAGAATTGATTTATTCTAACGTATGTGGTCTCATTGAGATTGAGTCATTGGGTGATAGTGGATTTTTTTTTTACTTTTATTGATGATGCTTCATATAATACTTGGGTGTATATGTTGAAAAATAAAAGCTAAGTATTGCAGTATTTTTAAAAATTTTATGTTATAATAGAAAGGATGACAGGGTTATACGAACTGATAATGGTAAAGAATACACATTTAAAAATTTTGAAGAATATTGTTCAAAGCATGGGATCAAGCATAAGATGATAAAACTTGTAACACCGTAATATAATGGTGTAGCTGAAATAATGAACCACATCATTGTGAAAAAAGTTAAATATATTTTGAGGATGACAAATTTACCAAAGCCATTATGGGGTGAAATAGTTAACATAACTTGTTATTTACTTAACAAATCACTATCAGTTCCTTTGAGTTTTGACATTTTAGAAAGAGTTTAGACAGGAAAAGATGTTCATACTCTCATTTGAAAGTTTTTAGGTATAAAAGCATTCATACATATGCTGAAAGAGTAGAGGTCAAAGCTTGATAGTAAAGTCACACAGTGTGTGTTTGTAGGATATAGTAATGAAAAATTTAGCTATAAGGTATGTGATCCAATGAAGAGAAAGATAGTCAGAAGCAGAGATATGTCTTTCATAAAAAAAATCATAGCAAACCTTAAGAAAAATAAAAAGATTACACGAGTTACTGTTAAGTGTGATATTTCAACACCAACAGGGTTTTCACCTAAAAGAGCAACAAATGATGGAAATGAGTAAGAGAAAAATTTTAAAAATATGAATGAGTTAGCTACAATTAATAATGAGCCAAAAGTAATCAGTTTTGAGCAAATGGAGTAGCTATCTTCACTAGAGAATGTTGACCAAGAGGAGTTACCTTCGAAATTAAGTAATGTCGAGTCTTAACCTAGGAGATCTACCCGAGAGCATTGGCCATTCACCAGATATCCAAGTTTAGATTTTATTTTAGTTACCAGTGAAGAAGAGTCAGAGAGCTTTCAAGATGTATAGACTACTTCGAATAAAAAGCATTAGTTAAAAGTAATGAAAGAAAAAATGGAGTCATTGTGAATAAATGGTACATATGATCTTGTTAAATTTTTGAAAGGGAGAAAGCCATTAAAGAATAAATGGGTGTTCAAGATGAAAAAAATATGGTAACAAGCTAGTAAGGTACAAAGCTCAATTGGTGGTGAAAGGTTTTTCTTAGAAACCTTGTATCACTTTTGATGAAATCTTCTCTCTAGTTGTGAAGATAAGTTTCATTCGAGTGGTACTAGGATTAGCAGCTAGTTTGGACCTTGAGCTTAAAGAACTTGATGTTAAGACTGCATTCTTGCATGGTAACTTATAAGAGGATATTTATATAAATCAACCTAAGGGTTTTAAAATGAAAAAGAAAGAGCACTTAGTTTGCAAACTGAAAAAAAGCTTGTATGGCTTGAAACAAGCTCGGTGACAATGGTACAAAAAGTTTGATTCTTTTATGGTAAGCCATAACTATAAAAGAATGGCAACGGATTCTTATGTATATGTTAGACAATTTTTTAATGGTAACTTCATTATTCTCTTATTATATGTTGATAATATATTAATTGCGAAATAAGATACTGGTATGATTCGTAAATTGAAAGAACAATTTTTAAATCTTTTGACATGAAAGATTTATATCCAGCAAAGCAGATTCTTGGTATGGACATTATCCAGGATATGAGAGCTAGAAAGGTGTGATTATCACAAGTAAAGTATGTTGAATCGGTACTTAGTAGATTCAATATGCATCATACTAAATCAATTAGCACTCCACTTGTCAACCATTTTCATTTGAGTAAGAAATCTTATCCAGTGACTAAAAAAGAACAACTAACTATGTCTTGTATTCCTTATTCTTTTATAGTCGATTTTTTGATGTATCTTATGATTTACACATGGCTTGAAATTGCTCATGTAGTTGGTGTAGTGAACAAATTTCTTTATATTCCAAAAAAGGTTCACTAGGAAGTAGAGAAATAAACTTTCAGATATTTGAGGGGCACTTCAAAAATGTTTTTGAGTTATGGAGTTTCACAACCAATTCTAAAATGGTTTACTGATACTGACAAAGCATGTGATCTTGATGTAGGAAATTTACATTAGGGTATTTGTTCACTTTTACAAAAGAAGCTGTGTCTTGGTAGTTTAAGTTGCAAAAGTGTGTTATCTTGTCAACTACAGAGGTTGAGTATATTGCAGTGACTGAAATAGGTAAAGAAATGATTTGGATGAAGCATTTTCTTCTTGAATTGGGGTTAAATAAAAAAGAGTATATGGTATTTTGTGATATGTACCATGCTGAACAAAGTATATTGATATTAGATATCACTAGTCACGTTCGGATTGAGAAATAGTAGATTCAGTTAAAGAAAGTTCATATTGATAAGAATGCAACAAATATGTTGATTAAGACACTTTTCAGAGAAAAGCTTATGCTTTACAGTAACTTGGCTATAATAGATTCCTTGGCCAAGGTAAGTTCTAAATGAGACTACCGTGGTGATGAATTTCCTCCTAATGGGCTAGAAGGCGAGATTATTAGGAATGTGGGGTCTTGCCTCATTGTTTCCACAAATTAAAAGCCAATTGCCTATTATCGTTGACCAAGAAATAAAGAGCCTTGCATATTAAAAGAGTTTGGGGGCTGTTTTAAGGTGTGAAAGAGTGGTGGCATTGAAAAGGAAAGAAAAGAAAACTAGAAAAGATATAGAGAAAAGAGAGAAGGAAGAGTTGGTTGAACGGATGTTGATCCATGGTTTGATTGAGCTGAAATTTTGTCAGCAGGTTTGTGATTTAGTGTTCTACATTTTGAATGGTGAAAATCGGGTTTGAAGTTCTTTAGGAACAAATCTAGGATGTATTTGTTAAGTTATCTATTTGGTGAGATTTCTCCAATTATCTCTCTAGTTGTTGGCTATCTCTAATTTTACTTAGAAGAGAACTTTGTATATCTATTATTTAATAGTGGAGATTTTTCTGGTAGTATGTAGTTTTTTTCTTTTACACTAAAGGGTTTTTTACATAAATTTTGGTGTGCTTTATTTTTCTTGCATTGTTGGTTGTTATCTATTACTACAATATATTATTTCTACATTGTTGAGTTTGTCACTTTAGACCCAACAAATGTGACATGATATAGGTTTTTTTCTTTGGAGGTGACGTGCCAATTGAAATCCTTGTTCTATGTTCAATTAGTTCTTAAATCTTAGGAAAGCAAATAGACTTGAAGAAATTTCAGATTAAAATAAGTGTATCAGTCCTTAATCGCGGCTGACAAGTCTATTAAACTTAATCCAAAAAAATGATTAAATATGTTTATGTGTAAAAACATAGCAAAGATCAAACAGGAGAAGACCCTGGTAGAACCCCAGTCAAAATAGAAAGGATCCCAATTGGAAGGCATTTTCCTAGAAAATGATGAGTGATAGTTTTGCAGAAAGCAGGATTACACCCAGCTAACTTTAGCTGTTTTTGTCACACATAGATTTTCAAAACTTGATACACTAGGTAGGACAGACAAATGATGCAACTGATTTGGTCTGATTGATTGGTCACATAAGACATCATGTTATCTAATATTTGAGGACTGCAGAGAAGTCAGAGAAATATGCTACTCAATTCAGTATCACATGATCAGTTGCTTCCAAGTTCCAACCCATTAAGAAACAAAGAAAATGAATAAGAATATATCTAATCAAGATGATGTTATCGTGACTGTAGGAAGTCCAAGTTGTGCATCTATAAAATTCTAATCTGCATTACTAGTGTAAACCCTACATGCACTTTATGTTTAATTTATGGCCTTGCCTACTTAATTTGTTGTCATTAATTTTCTCTCATTTAAACTAATGTTTGATTATGACTAGATTTATAATTTATGTATTTATATCATATAAAATATTGATAATTTATATTGTGTTTTGCACAAAAATATAATACTATAATTCATGTTAACATGTAAAACACGAAATATAATTTTTTATTTTTGCTAAATTCATAAATAATTTTTTTTAAATTTTGAATTATATCACTTTCGCATTTTTTTTAATTGGTTTTTATAATGTTTTAAATTCTTAAATCTAATTATGACCAGATTGCTAATAAATTGTGCTTATGATTATCTTTGCTCCAGTTATTTTAAAACCTGATTGGAAATAGTTTAGATCTGTCGATCAAAACCAGGTAAGTTATATATGCCATAACCTTTGGTTAACTAGCTATGGTATTGAATTTAGTCTAAACACATGATACCTAGTCAGGATAGGAATATTCAACTTCCAAACAGTGTTTTTATTAGGAAAGAAGTAATTGTCCATTTAATGTTATATATATATATATATATATATATATATATATATGTTACACTTACATTAAGACTTTAGTGGAAACATGTAAGACGTGCACTGTCACTTCTCCTGAAGATATCTCTGAATGTTTTAGCTCCAAAGTCATCTCTATTCCATTTCTTCTCCAACGGAACAACAATATGAAATTCGTTCATAGAGCTTTGTTTGCTGTCTTTGCCTTGATACTCCTTCATTTACTCATATGTTCTCCACTGTCCCTCCACTGTTGGAAAAACACTCATCCAAGAGTTAGAAATCAGCCAAGGAGATTGTTAGGTTCTTTTGCTTCTATTTCTGCAAATCTAAACAAGATGACTGGAGCCATTCAAGATCCCAAGAAAGCTGTGGAGACAAGTCTAATAAAAGCACCACCGACTGTTTCGAATCCCACCCAAAACAAGTAACTCCAATGTTTGTCTAGAGATTTGAGGAAAAAGAGATATTGAGTCTCAATTCTCTTTCAACGTTTTTGGAGTTTGCGTACTTTTACTGTTGCATATATAGGAAAGTTGAATCTCTATTTTTTTTCTTGCTATGAATCAGTGAATTATTCAATATTTATTTATTTTTTCTGCAATTCTTGTTTTGCAGTAGATTTAGAGATGATATTAGAGTGTACTTACAAAATCCAGTCCCTGTAAGATAACATCCGAAATAGTATAGTTTCTTCCAAAAGATCACCAGTGTCTTATCGGGTGATATTTGTGCTAATCATGGTTTCGTTTTCTTTTCTTTTTTTTTCCACTGATACTTTTGGCCTGAATTATTTAGGTTCTTTCTGCAGAAATCGCAACATTCTAATTTGAACCATCTTTTCTCTTGGTCTTCCTAGTTTCTTTACATGTGGTTTCATGTGAAGAACAAAACAAGATTGGTGTACTATATTCTTTTGTTTATTTTTCTAGGTAGCATGATCCACGAGAAAGTTCATATAAAGTCAGCTAAACATGTTACCTTCCAAATAATAGTAATGCTGCTAGAAATCCTTTTAGGTAGTGAATAGAACCTTTACAGCCAAAAGTGTATGTGGATTCTCTCTCTCATGCACACACACACGAGAATTTCTTTCCAAGTTATTGTCCACTTCCCTTGTGTTCAGGTTCCTCAAGTAGTTTATTAATATCCTCTCAGCTACGATTTATTGTTTCTCCCTGTTCAATCTTTTGATGGAGGTCTCCTGCCCCTGCAGTAAGAGTTGATCTGTTTTTCCTGCTTTGGCCACTAGGGGAAATGTAGTTATTCTTTCTACTTTAAAGGAAAAAGGGCTAGGCTGTAAAGGATCTAACCTGCCGATTCTTCGCATAAGATTTTTTTGGTATGAAATGCATGCTGCACCTAAGAATAGGAAAAAAGATTATAGATATTAGAATTTAAATTTAATATTATCTTTTCAAGATAATTATATGAATCAATCAAATTAATAAACTGAGTCAAGTACCAAGTTTTTGTTCTTTTGAACTGTGAGCGTAATCTGATATAGTCAAAGTTCGTCTTGAATTGATCACGAGTAATTATAACTTAACTATAACCACAGAGTATCAAAATTTATGATGTAGAAGTTTCATTTAATGAACAATAGCATCCAAGGATTGAAAGTGCTAATCTGATAAATAATCACACAACTGAAGAGAATTTCTCATATCATGGAATGATAAAATTTTGAATAAAATGAGACAATAGTATCATCATAAATTAAATTTTGTGAAAAAAAAAAAAAAAAGGAGAATGCATACAGCAAAATTTCATCTAGATCTCAAGTATTTAGTCATTAGGAAAGATTTAGAAGTCTGCTGCTTATAATACCATGACTTCTGATATTTAATATTTGTTTGGGAAATGTGTCAAATGTACTATTGTACTAGGTTAAGATTTCATATTTATCACTTTATTTTTTATACAAATTTACCATTTTATAATTTTTTAATGCAATTCTAATCACATATAAAAAGAACTTCTAAGCATTATTTTTACGTTTCTAAGTACCGAATGCCATTTTGGTAGATTTGATAATTTAATATTTATTATTTAATATTTAATATGTATAAAATATTAAAATTAAATATGAATAATCTCGTGCATATTTGATTTTTGGATTATTACATTTTTTTTATTCAAATACCTAAATTTTATTTTCGTATATAAAATTATTCAAACTTTTTAACACCATAAGATAAGATTGATGTGATATTTAAATATTAATATGAATTATACGTGATTATCATATGATTTAAGATGTGGTATTGTATGCTATTTTTAAAAAATAAAAAAATATTTTTAAAATAAAATTTTTTTAAAAAATTTTTAATTTTTAAATGTTATACATAATAATTATATCACTGTCACATAATAGTTACATGTCATCTACATCAAAATTTAAAAGCCACATTAGTATTATCTAATGGTATTAAGAGAATGAAATAATTTGATATACAAAAATAAAATTTAAGTATGTAATTAAAAAATTTTTTAGTTTAAATATCACATTAAAAAAATTACAATAGTTCAAATAGGCATCATCCCATGAAGAATATACAAACTTGATCACAATTAATTTTTTGTTGCATCCGACCAAACTGCAAATATTATCTTTATTTCCCATTTTACAAACTATTCTGACTCCCCTTTCTACTGTAAAATTTCTGATTTTATCCCTCATTGAAATTTGGGTATAATCTTGTGGGATTATATTTATTTTCTAATAATTTTTTTCCCAGGAAACAAATGATAACCTGGAGGATGCAAGTAACGGGTTGATTTTAAAAGATGAGAAAGTAGTTTTTGGGTTTTTTTTTTTTTTTTTCATGAAGATTTTGCTTATTTTCTTCCCTAATTTCTTTCTTTTTTTTTTTTTTTAAAAAAAAAACTTAAAGTAATTAGGTTTTTTCTGATAAAAAAAAAAAGATTTTAACGACAAAACGATTTAGCGGCATGTGCAATGTACTCTTGTCATGAAATTCTGTTTTGAATCAATTTGAAAAAGTTAATTTTATATTAAATTAATTAAAAGATATATTTTTAATTAAAAAAATGCTCATAGGTTAAGTATTTTGTCTTAATATAATAGCATCATTTACTATTTTGTTTAAAGAGTTAGTCTTTTTTATGTAAAAAATTACTTTTGAAAAATAATTATTGTATTTTTTATATTTATTTGATAAAAAATTAAGTAATTAATCAACAAAAAATGATTTAAGAATAAATAAAAAATAAAGTCACTTTTTTGAAATTTGTTTTCTCCTTAAGAAAAAGATAAATTTTGGTAAAAGAGTTGTCTATATGGGTAGGATTGCTTATCAAGCTTGTAAATATAATTTTATTTAAGTAAGATCTTAAACATGAATTTTTTCAAACTTATACGTCTTGACTCAAAATATTATTATATTAATAAAATTATTTTTATTTAATTTTTTGTAAAATAATTAAACTATTAATATTAAAAATCTTTTAATATTTTAATTAAAAATATATTTTTATAATTATACTCACTTAAGATATTCAGTTTGACATTTTAAGTTTAAATTTGATTTAATTCGATATAAAATATTATTATTTTAATAAATATATAATATTAAAAGTCATTTAATAATTTAGTTTTAAATATTTCTATTTGGTATATTATTAAACATAAATATTTTTAATATTTTTAACAATAAATAATATTATAATATTATTTAATAATGAATATTAAATATTAAATAATATTTTTATTACTTAATAATTAATATAAAGCAATGTATTATAATATTATTATTATCACAAAATGAATATTTTTAATAATTTATTATTATTTTAAATTATTTATTAATATACTTATATTATTATTTTAATAATAAATATAAATAAATAATATTTTTCTTATTATTTAATAATAAATACTTTCAATATAAAATATAACTATTTAAATAAATATTGCTATTTTATTATTGTATTAATAAAAATATTATTTTAAGAATAGTAATATTATTTTAAATATTTTAAAATACTAATATAAATAATAAGTAGCTTTGTTTTAGAAGTTTTTATATTAATATATTATTTTAATATTAAACATTTTTATTAAAATATAATTTTTTGATATTAATAAATTTAATATTAAATAATTTCAATAGATTTTTATCATATATAATTTTTAGTACTTTAATAATTATATCAATATTATTTAAAAAATAAAATTTTAAAAAAAAATCAATCTTTTGTTTGACTCTACCAATAATAAAAAATCTTTACTTTTTCAAAAAATTATAAACATTTTAAAAAATATATTTTTCCGAAGTTAATTTCCTCCAAGGGAACATAATTGATTTATAATCTTCACATGTTACTCTGACTCAGTTATTTTATTTGAGAAATGAGAATTCGAAACAGTCGACCTCCATTTCCTCCTTCACTATCAGATCCTACATCAACGTCTACTCGCCCCCATCGCCAAATAGTCTGTACTTTGATGACCGTTTCATGGTTCAAGAAACCAATTGCCAAATTGGATGGTCTTGCTACCCATTGAAAAATTAAAATGCTGCACCATGCCGCCAAGTTACTGAAGAAGAACCATGTGGTTAGTTGAAGAAGGTGACAACTGTTGAAATCAGACCAATAAATTGACCAGAAAAGCATAAAGGAAAAAGCTTTTGCATGCAGGAGACATCAGGTCAAGTAATCAGTCTTTCACTTTTCCCTTTATTTTCCCTTTTGTGGATCTGATGGGTATTGTTCCGAGTTTTCCCCATTGGTCTGCCATCATTTTTTCTCCCTCGCTTTTTAAATTATTTCTAGTAAGGTAATGAAGTGCAATCAGCACTCATTTCAAATAAGCTAATAATAGTTTAAATGGTTTTACTATTTCAAATTTTTAATGTTAGGCCCTGGGAGAACAACATGAAGCACGCGAGTTATTCATGATTAGTTATTTTAGTAATGAAATGCTCCAGTTGCAAGGCTGGGCGCCATAAGGTTGCTATTAGCCTTAGCAGCTCCAAAAAGTTGGAAAATATACTACATTGATGTCAAATCTACCTTATTGAATGATTATTTTGAGGAGTAGATTTACGTTGAACAACGTTTTGTTGCCAAGGGAGATGAAGACAAAGTCTAGCCACTCAAAGAGGCTTTGTATGGACTGAAACAAGCTCCAAGAGCTTGGAATTCAAGAATTGATGATCATTTGCTGAAGTTAGGATTCAAGAAGTGCCTTAATGAAGCTACATTGTACATTAAGGTTAATGGCAGCAGTGATCTATTGAATGTGTCATTGCATGTTGATGATCTCTTGGTGACATGTAGCAAATTAGCTCTTGTGGATGATTTTAAACATGCAATGCAGGAAGTTTTGAGATGACAGATATGGGGAAATGTCTTATTTTCTTGGAATGGAGATTCATCAAGATCGGCAAAGAATCTTCATTTGCCAAAGAAAATATGCAAATGAAATTCTAAATAAGTTTGGCATGGAAAATTGTGAACCAGTTAGCACTCCTTTAGCTCTAAATGAAAAGTTCATCAAGGAAGATGAAGCTGACAAAGTTGATGGTTCTGTTTATATAAGCCTGGTTGGTTGCTTATTGTATTTGACAGCAACAAGGCCAGAAATCATGTATGCTGTGAACTTACTTTCTAGGTTCATTCAAAGCCCTAGTGAGTTGCATTTCAAGGCTGCTAAAAGGGTGTTGAGATATGTCAAAGGATCCAATGAACTCAGATTCTAGTTCAAGAAGAACGGAAGTTCAAGACTGATTAGACTTACAGACAGTGACTGGGTTGCCTCTAATGAATACATGAAGAGAACCTCAGGCTATGTGTGAAGAGAACCTCAGGCTATGTGTTCTTCATTGGGTCAAAGATGTTTAGCTGGAACTCAAAGAAATAAGGAACAATGGCTCAATCAACAGCAGAAGCAGAGTACATAGCTGCTGCAGCTGCTGTTAATCAAGCAATCTGGTTAAGAACAATGGCTCAATCAACGGCAGAAGCACAGTACGTAGCTGCTGCGGTTGCTGTTAATCAAGCAATCTGGTTAAGTAAAATTCTGGTGGATTTAAGTCAGAAACAAGATGATCCATCAGAAATCTTCTATGGTAATTAGTCAGCAATTGGAATGGTCAAGAACCCTGTGTTTCATGGAAGAACTAAGCATATTAAGATTAAGTATCATTTTATTAGAGAAGCTGAAGCTAAGAGTGAAGTGAAGCTGATGCATTGCAAATCAGAAAATAAAATTGCAGATATTCTGACCGAGGCCTTTACAAAGGCAAGGTTTGAAACATTAAGGAAAAGTCTTGGTGTTTCCAGCAGAAATGCCTAGTTGTGTTAGCAGTTGAAGCAATAAGTAAAGCATTTTTGCTGCTACAACTTGTTTTGACATTTGGTTTTTATTTTATCAGACTATAGGTAGCATGATACATAAGTTTGAAGTGATTCACATTGTTAGGCAGATAAATTGTGTAGTAGTTAAAAGTTGTTAACCAAACATTTTGTATTTTGAAGCTTATAAATGATCAATGAAATGCAGCCTATGCTTTATGAGGCTTTTACAGCAACATTAGATCAGTTCCTTCATTTTTTTTCCTTGTCGTTCCTCAACGTATCCTTCAATTTGCACTGACTTGGTTGTAAAGTTTGAATATATTATAGGCAGCTGCCTTGATACTGTATGAACTATATGTGTATTTCTGATGCACATGACTAAGTAGTGTGACGAATTACAATAACAGCTATGATGAATGATTGGATGACTGCCAAGAGCTTATATCTGTTGGTAACAGGTGTGAAGTAATTTTCTCTTAAAATTGTACATTGAGATTCAGTAGAGTTCTTGTGGTAAAAATTTCATAAAAAGTGTTGTACATATCTTGATTTACTTCTTGCCTGAGATACATTTTTGCATATGATTATTTTATTCTATATCACTTGAGATGTCATCAAGAACGCAATAAGAGTAATGATTATCAGAGTTTATGCATTACCTTTGATCTATTTTGGATAAACCTGAGTGAGGTTCTGTCATCTATTTGCTGCAAATGCCATTGTGCTAATGGATCAGATCATGAAAACCTTGAGCTCAAGCAGCATTTTTACCACGTATCAGATGCTAACTGGTCCTAGGATTATCACAGACAAGAATATGCTCATGGTTTACAAGGGTACTAAGCCACAAACCCAAAATTGTCATTTTTAATTTGATCATAACATGATCATAAAATGGTTTCATAAATGCAATGCAATACTGATAACATGGTTGAACATGAGGCCTTAAAAAAAAAAAAAAGAATGGCCATCATTTATGGAAATAATGTGCATACAAGCAATGAATAGGAGAAAAAGAAAAGGAAAGGAAAAAGAGACATAAAACACCATATTTTGTATTTCTGTGCATTAGTTTGGCTTGGATTTTTTTGTTGCTCATAAGACATTTTATTTTCTGTTTTCAAACATATATAAGGGTATATATAATAAATCTTTTCTGCAGAAATATAGTAAATACTTTGGTCTTTTATTAAGTTTGCTTCCTCTGAAATTATTATCTTCATCTTGCACTTAATGCTTTGCCTGAGGTCGGACTCTTGTAGAAAATAAAGCAACCGCTACAATCAGATAGTTGGCGCTTGGGGTGTAGCATTGCTCTAATCAGTTAGTTAAATTAAAATAATATACGCAAACAGGTATGGAGAAATAATATAAAAAGATAATAAATGTTAGGAGAGGAATATTTATGCTATTCCTTTTAACAAACACAGGATATCTGTTATTGTTTGTTTTGCTTTAGAATAAGAGTGATAAATGGTTGTCTTTCAGGATGAGTATGATTCAGGCAGTTCATACTTCAGACATCATTGTTGAGTTGGTGATATTCCAGTAATAAATTCATAATAATTTGTCCTAATGTTTTCTCACCTTATTTATATTTTGTTCAAACTATCTAACAGTTTTGGTTATAAAAGGTTTTGCGCCTTATATATAACCCAATGCATGCTAGTATGTTCTTCTAAGAATAGAAGCTTGTGCTATAACTATTATTATGAAGTTTCCAAATATGCTGAATTGTGATTAATTTATTGCATTAATGATTTACATCTTGTCAGATTTTTTTTTCCATAATTAGACTTGGCAGATAGAGGTAAAGCATAGAAGAAATTGATTTGACAGATAATTAGCATGGAAATTTGACTAGGACCTTGTTTTGAACTTGAATGTTGATTGTTTTACAACTGAATAGTACCATTTCTAACTCATAATTGAATTATGAACCTGGAATCATAGAAAACATGTAAGTCATGGAATCATATAAACGTTTACTTACATATTTGAGGATCATTTTCCTTGTCATGACTTAGTACTGCCAAATTTTTGGCATTTTTAGATGTTGTCTCATAGGTATAGACTGCAAGGGGATGCTCTTTCCATTGTGAAATGTTCTGAGCATGAAATTAAATAAATTGTGATCATATTGTATGAAATTGAGAGAAATTTTTTTATATATAGTGTGTAATTGATGGCTGCAACAGTTACTTATCATTAATGAATAAATGAGCTCTTAAGTACAGATAATTAACAGATGTCAAGAGCAGGAAAGAGCTAAAGAGTGACAGAAAGAAGTCTCTTCCATTCTTATATTTCATTCCTTAATTGGTTTTACTTGCCTCAGTTACATTCACAAATCAAACTCAAAGTTCTATTGCATGAAACCATAATTTTTTTGAATACAAGTTGTTTTTTTTTTCTGCTCTGTCTGAAATACGAAAATGAGGATTAGAAAGAGATTTCCCTCATTTCCAATCATACCAAGCTCTGTCACTTCATCTAAAGAAGTTCCGTCTCAGCAAGAAGAAATGGAAGTATCCTCTTTTCCAGCACCTGCTGAAGGAACAGCTAGAGAAGCACCACTGAATGTGCACAATGATTGGCAGTCTATAAAGGCAGAAGCACACAGACTGCTTGGATGTTCATCCTATACCTTCAATTATCGCACCATCTGGCCCCATATGCAAGAGGAACATTCCAGCACCAACCCTGTCAGTAATGGAGAAACTGTCATTGAAATTCAGTCAACAAAAGAAAGGAACAAGAAGAGTCCAATGGAACAAGAAAATCCAAGCAAAATAATGGTTTTCTTTAGTGATTTCTAATCTTTTGGATCTTTTCATTATGCTCCGATATCATTTTTCTGTGTTTCACAAGTTTTCATTTCGTGGAATTCATTGTTCATAAGATGTTGATCTATTAAGGATCTTATAGGTCTGATAAGTTTCCATCATCAGTCTGTTCTGATCTTTATCTTCAATCATGCAACAGTTGTTTTTCTCCATCTATTCCTAAAACCTTTGCCTTTGAATCAACTTCTACCACTCGTTTTACTCCAATGGTTCAGTAATATAACATTTACTGATTTTGCTTTCATATGATTTTTTTTTTTTGTATAGGTCATTGAACAAGGAGGTGGGAATGCTGGAAAACAGATATTTGATCTCTTCTCTAATTCTCAAATGTAAAATTTTGATTCTCAACCTACTGAATTGATGTATCCAATGGTGAATTAGAGCTGATCATTTAAAGAAAACTATCCATATGCTTAGGATTTAAAGTGTATAAAAGCATGCATTTCATCTTAATACCATAGATTAACAAGCTTAATTTTCATCTTAATACCATAGATTAACAAGCTTAATTTTGATGATCCAGGAAGGGAAATTGCTCTGATACTGCGATTTTAAATACTAAGCGGACAACTTTTTCATCTTCTTTCTGTAAAGGTATGCTTTCTTTTCCAAGGCTTAAACTGGTTTTAAAATTCAGTTTTTTTTTGCGCCTCTAGGACGTTAGTAACCGTTAACTTTGCCATTTGCACATCAACGGGGAAAGTTGGTAGCAATGCTTAATTATGACATAATTTCCATTTAAAGCAGTCTAAAGAAAAATTCAAAATATTAGGTAAGCATAACCCTCCATGTCTGCTACCTTTGTCATCAAACAGTTCTGAAATATCTTCACTTTGATTCTTAACAGTGTTTTTTTTAGTTTATTTTCCATATTTTCCCCTCTATGTAGCTGCAAAAATAACCAAGGATAGTGGTAAGTGCTAAATGCAGTCTCACAAACAGAAAGCAGCTGGCTGTTTGTTGAGTGCTACTTTAATGGCCATGCAGTACCAAATTTATAACCTCTAAATCTCTTTAAGATATATTGCATCTTGAAGGAAGGAGAATGCATTTCAAAAGCGTGATTTTCCTTTCGGTACATCTTAGGTATGAGTTTTCAGTTTTTCACACGCTATTAACATTCAGAAGACTTACAAAATGATTGCTTGCTTTAAGTAACATAAAGAATTTACATGAATGCTAAACATTATGATACATATATACATTATATATATGTATTCATGTTTAGACTTATTTATCACTTTTTCATCTTAACTTTTATAGATCAGCATATTAAACAAACAAGATCAGATTCCCTGTATAGTGAGGAATCATTAGTAGGTTAACATCTGTTTTAATAGATTCTGACTTTTGGTCTCATATCAGTACATGCTGTTATATCAGACAAGATTTGCTTCCATTTCCTCATGAATGCTTTCATGCATGGAGCTACTGCTTGAAGTTTCAGAATCTGTAATGTGTAAAAAAGATCAGGGTATTATACAGTCAAATAGAAAAGATGCCTTAGGGTAGATTTGCAAACTGTATGTCCAATTTGCATTGGTTATGGCTACTGATTCTATTGGAGATTACAAGAGAGATTTGATCAGTATGGATACTATGTAATCCATTATTAGGTAAGTATTTTCTTTGTTTTTTCCTGCTAGTCACCTTTACATATGCAAGCTGTAGAGTCGTACAATTTAGATTTGGCATGTTTTAGGACTTCAACATCCATTATTAGAGCTGCAAAGACCTAACTTTGAATGTTCTGCTCAATTTGCAAGGGGAATTTTTGTTGTTCTTGAGAAAGAAATGTATGTGTAAAAAAAAAAAAAAATCTGTGCAATATAAAATGGAAAGAATGAATATAACTCAGAGAAAATTCAAGCATATATATATTGTTAATAATACTGCATGAAGTTCGATCTCACCTCTTCATCCTGGATGAATATCTGGAGCTGAAAGTGAAATATATGACCTCTTTAATTTATGTTTTTTCAATATATGTATGTGCTAATCCAAGAAAAGACATGGCTCATGATTTGTAGGTTTATTTCTAGAAGCCAAACTTCTAAAATTTATTTTTCAACAAATATATGGATGCAAACAAGAATGTTATGCAATCACTTACACAAAGTATATGTGTCCGTGTCTTTTAAATCTTGTTTCTTGTAATAATACTCTTGAGCTGCTACTGTTTTATTCCTCCTTTCACGTTTGATCCTGCAGTACTACAAAACCTTAATTACATTAGTTAATTGATTCCTTGATATATGTTAATTAGGTGATGCAAAGGGGATATTTCTGGGGAACAGCAAAGATGGAAAAGCTGAAACCGCCATGAGGATTGGTGGTAGCACTGGTCAGAAGGAAAGGACTGACACCATTTTCTGGATGGAGGCAGGATCATCAAGACGTGCTTGTGCTAATGGCAGCCGTGGATTGAAATACAAAGACAAGGCTGAAGATAAGGAACGCTACTCATCTGGCTCCTCCATTAAGAAGAAAGCTAAGACAAGGAGCTTAACCAGCATTTATAATGACATTAGAAGTCGAATGCCTAGCTCTTCAAAGCTGAATGAGATTGAGGAAATTTCTACTGGAAAGTGATCAGTAGGTGAAGATTTCAATGAGTGATATATATATATATATATATATCATTCATCAAGGTTTATTAAGTTCAATTAAGCTTCAAAAACTATAGATATTCTGATCATATAAAATAAATGCTAAATGCAAACCTGCATTAAGCAAACTAAACTTAATAATTATCTCCAAACAATGCTTTTTATGTCTTATTTATGATTCGTGAGGATGTTTCAGAAAATTGAATTTATGGAGAGTTTGTTATAGTACGGGGTTGTCTATTTTAATTTTGTTTTTTGGAGTAAAGTTGTTCATGTTTTTCCAGCCCTTATATGTGGTTTCATGCGTGGTCCAAACTTTCTGATAAATAATTTCCGGTTTTTTCAGGGCTTTGTTGAATAAATTAGGAACATATGTATATAAAGAAATGCACAAAAAAAAAAAATGCATTGATTTATAATCATAATTTTTTTAGTATTTTGGAAAAGTGAAACTCTCTTTTTGAACAGAAAATACATGTATCTGTCACTGACTTAAATGTTTAGATGTAAAAATTCATTATTTTTTGGTAATAAAAGTTTAGATTAAAAAAGATTACCCCATTTTAGTGAGAAGTTAAAATCCATTATTTTGCCTGTACGTGAAATAAAATTGTATTTGAATTATATATATATATATATTTTTTTTTCTTTACCGGCTCTCAAACCTTGCTCTCAGAGATTAAATGTCAAGCACCTAGCCTTTTAGTAATGACCTTGAGGATACATATGCAATTTAGAGCTAAGCCAACAAAGTGAAAACGGGAATTTAACGCCACGGGGAAGAAAATACAGTAACTCTGAGGTAATTGAACCTGAATAGCATATGGATCTTTAATATAGGAAAAATATAGTATAGTTAAAAAAACTTTAAAGAAACTTAAATTTTAATGTATTGTTAAATGAAAAATTATCAAATACACTGACATCTTAATTCGTTTGTATAGTTAAAAAATTTTACAATCATAGTATTAAATAATTATGATATGTTTGATATATAAGATTATGATAAGATAGGATATGATAAAATGATATTATGGATATGATTAAATTAAAGAATGTGATCTCATCTAATATGTGATGTGTACAAGGATTGCGATTCAATCTCGGTTGTCTTATTTCTTGATTCATAGTTTAGTCCCAACCATTCTTATTTCCTAAATTGTGTGTCAATCCCTAATCATTTGTTGCAATTTACAAATTAGTATAGATCATTTTCAGCTAAAAAAATAACAAAAACAGAACACAAAAAATAAAAAAATTCTTTTTAAGAAGTAACATCCGGATAAAATTATTTTTTATATTTTTGTATTATTCTTGATCTTTAAAAATATATAAAGAGGAGCAGTTGTAAGCACTTTGTTTTTGCAATTGGGCATTGACCATCATTTTTTGAACCGATTATATGACTCATTTTTAAATGCTCAAATGTGAGGCCTATTGTATAGGCCCGAATAAAAGCCTAAAATGGTCCAATAAAAGGCTCGATGAAAGACTCCTTCTTAAAACTCATTAATGTCCCATCTTTGGCTATTAAAAATAAATAATAAATAATAAATAAAAACAAAGAAATAAATAATAAATAATAAAAAAACAAGAGAACAATTTAGTTTTTCATGCCTTATTCTATGACAAGGAAACTAAAAAACAAAAGGAACAAGGATGTGTACTGTATAGATGTTTAACTAGTTTTTTTTATCCTTTTGGGAGCTAGATTGCTAAAAAAAAAAAAAAAAGAGAAGATGACTTATTTTTATGTGAAATAACTTGAAAGGATTCTTTAAATTTTTTTTTCTTCTTTCTTTTCCCTTGCTGGCTGTGTGTTCATATGCAAAATTGGATTAGTAAGGTTCCAAAGTGTTCAAAATCAATGGCATTAGGTACAAAGTTCATTCCCATATGCCCTGTAAAAAAAAATGACATTTTTTGTCAAAAAAATATGATAAATATGATAAATGGTCTTCAAAAAGAATAAAATAATAACAAATAAAAATAATAAGATAAGTTATATATAAATTGAGAAGGAAAAAATGATTTTAAGCTTGTTGGTCCCTTGCATATTTTGAACTTTTAACAAGGGTAATTTAGTTTAGGTCTTTTGGAGTTGTTTTTGTTAGTTTGCTATTATTAATGTTTGACACCTTTAACTCCCATAAGTACTTAGTTCATTTACAATTTAATTGTCCAATAATTATGAGTAAGAAGTAAATAGCAATAAAATCAAAATAAAAATGCAACTAAGAAAAAATGTTAAAAATCCTGCCTAGATGTTAGGAGGGATTCAAAATCAAATTTTGAAAGACTTAATTCCACTAATCTATTAGGGAATTATGTCTTATTGAAGAAATTTTGATTTTAAAATAGGTTTTAGAATATTGAAAATATAAAAGTAAAAATAAAGAAATAATAATAATAATAATGAAAAAGGAGAAAAGTATAATAATAATCATAATAATAATAATAATAATTAATATTTTACAATCATAAAAAAACTAACTTGTTCTGAAAGTCTATTTAGATGTTGGAGATATTTAAAAAGGTTCTTTGAAACCCTAAAAGTGAAACCCTAAAATAAAACCTTAAAATGAAACCTTAAACCTTATGTCCAATCCCCTAAATTCTAATTGAAACCCTAAACCTTAAAATGAAACCCTAAATCCTAAATCCTAAATCATAAAATGAAACCCTAAACCCTATATGTAAACCTGAACCCAAATTACCCTTAAAACCTAAATCCACCCAAAACCTCGAAACTATCCTAAGATCCTAGGGATATGTATGAAAACTTCCCATGAGGTAATTTGCTCTTGAAAGTTGCTTAAAGAATGAGGAATTTAGGAAATCTTATTTGATTAAGATTTTTCATATAATTCCCTAATCGAAACAATAATAAGATGAAATAAAGAATGAAAATGAAAATGGGATCTTAAGTATAAATAGTCACACCTAAACTCTACCTAGAGGTTACAAAATTTAGCTGGTTTCTTTATATTTAAAGACTCGATCCTAAAGTCGCACCTCATCATCATTTATAACACACATTTGTATATATTCATTTAGATCATTATTTGCACTCACATGTATATGCAAATATTTTAATTATCAATGCTTATGATTAATTATCGCATCCTTCATTTTTTGCATGAAAAGCTTTTCAAAAAATTTATTTTAAAAAATAAAACTAAAATAACATTTTGATTAAATTAATTTTTGGTAATTTACTTAGATGTTGGAGAGTCACCAACAATTATCATTTAAAAAGAATTTTATTTTTATTTTTAAAGGAATTTTGTGACAAATCTTGGACGGAAAGGATTATCTTTGAATTATGCCTAGATGTTTGAGATTTTCACAATATTACTTTAATCTTAAATCTAAAGATTATAATGTTGGAGATGTTTGAATTATAAGTTATTTCTTTAATATAAAGATTTTCACAATATTCCTAAATAAAGATTTTTAATTGATTTTCTTTCTTCAAAAAGAAGGAAATTACTATTAAATCTCAAATAAAAACCATTTTTTATCCAAAACTATAGATAGCGTATGATTATTGGTATCAATTTTTATAGGTGCTATAGGAGTGCTTATCTTTTCTCATATGTAATCGACTCCCTAATCCAATATTATTTTCATAGGCCAAAGTTGCTTTTTTAATAAACTTTAAACATGTTTTATTGTTTATTAAAAAGATAAATTTTTGGGTGGTCAATCACACTCTAAAAAAGATTGATGGCAACACAATTTTTTTTTATTTTGAAAAATATTTACATCTAGCAATTGAATCTTTGGACCGATATGTTATGACAATAGTTTGTCATTTATATCAAGTATTTGGTTTATTAAAATTATTTTGAGAACTTTTGTAAAGAGGGTGAAGAGTTCCACCAATATTATAAATTGCCAATAATTTCCCTATTAGCTTGGAATATTGTTGTTTAATCTTTAACCTTCTAAACAAATAAGTATTATGAATATAAAAAAAACATCTCTCAATTTGAACATTTAATTAGCTTATATACCTTAAAAATTTAACAAATTTATTGATATTCATAGATTAAACCACAACTTTTATTGTTAAAATTAAGATATAACACACGTAATATTTAATTTTCTATCGAAAGTTTATAACCGTTTTAGCACTATTATGAACATATGCTTATCCTATTAACAAGCATTTATAAGACAGATTCCAATTTATTTTCTTGAAGGGACACCACTTATACATTTATATTGATGGAATTTTGTCTTGTATGTTTTTATTGCTTTAGGCATTTAACCATTAACTCCATTAGAAGTCCAAACTCATCATCCATTTATGCAATGGAGAACACTAATATAAATTATTGGGAATAGGTTATCTAGTACTAATACGCACATAATAACTTTTTACTCATTAAACTTTATAACCAAAGTTATTAATTCAAAATTTAGGTTCCCATTATTGATGTTTAATAATAAGAGCTTAAACCCATTTCACTTGTAGTCCTACTAACTAAATCTCTAGGAATTCAAATTTCCTTTATGGTAGCTATCACCATATGAGATTGAATCTCTAACATAATTGCTTTATGATTAACATGTCCAAACTTTTCATTTTACATATCACTATATGCTGTAAATAATATTATTGTCTAATCTTTGCCATTGTAATAAATAGTTAGCATTTGTTATGTCTACAATTCTATACTTATTAATATAATTTTCAACCATTCTATTGTCATACTTTTTATCCCATTTGAATACAATTATATTTTAGTACAATAGGATAAACTAAATGAATAGGCCAAGCTATTTAGTCCTTTTAAAATACTAACTTTTTTCGTATGCATGATGCACGTATAATTTTTATCTCTAAAAATTTATTTCAATAAATAAATTTTTAATGTTATGATAATAACCAAAGTTCAATTTCTGACAACTTTAAGTATAAAAAATTATCAATTATTGACAATTAATTTATCATTGATTTATTTCTATAATATCAGTTATTTACTATTAAACTATTAATGATTTATTACTAAATTATCAATGGTTTAATACTAAATTATTATTGATTTACTACTAATTTATAAATGATTTACCATTAAGTTATGAATAATTAACTAATTCACTATTAAATTATCATTGATAATCACTACTAAGTTATTAATATTTTATTACTATATTATCATTAATTTACTATTATGCATTTACTACTATGTTACTATTGATTTAATACTTAGTTCGATTATTTATTACAAAATTATCAAAATTTATTACTAAATTATTCATGATTCACTACCAAGTTATCACTAATTTATATTAAATCATCCATAATTTATTATTAAATTATAACTAACTAACTATTAAGCGATCAATGATTTACTATTAAGTTATATTAATATACTTTTAAGTTTTGAATTAATTACTATTAAATTATCATTGATTTACTACTAAGTTTTTTATGATTTATTACTAAATTTATCAATTAATTACTATTACACTAAAATTGATTCAATGTTAAGTTATCACTAACTTATTATTAAGTTATCATTGATTTAATACTAAGTTAAAAATGATTAACTACTAAGTTATTACTTTTGTTATTTAGCTATCTTTGATTTATTAAGAACTTATTAATAAATTATCAATAATTTACTATTATATGTCATTACATTTCTAAGTTATTATTTTTTTATTACTAAATGATCACTTATTTTTATTAAGTTATTTTTAATTTATTAATATGTTGTTATGTATTTACAACTATGAAATATAGAGTTAAAAAAGTACAATAAAAATTTATGAGATAGTTTTCTTTTTATATAATAATATCATTATTTAATATAAATTTAAAATTTTTTTACTAAATTTTTTATTGAATGGGTTTATAGTAGATTTATTCTAGCTATAAATGAATGTTTTGACTGCTTTTTTGCTAGTAATTAGTCATTCCCTGGTAACTTCATGAAAACACAGATAAAAAATAATGTTCTTTAAGTGTTATTTTATTGAAAGGAATCCTCATATATATAGAGGAATTAATATGCACAAAGAAATCCACAAAATCAGACATAAACATCCAAACATAGAAACAAATAAAAGATCAGAAATATAAATCCTAACAAATCAAGAAATTGATCTTAATTTGATAAATAATCTGTCAACATTCTATTTCAAGTTGGAAAATAGATATTTATCATTCTCAGCTTGTCAACAAGAGTCTCAAAGCTTGGTTTATGTAGTCATTTTGTTAAGATATCTACTACTTGTTGCCTTATAGGAACATAGGTCATACAAATCACTCTTATATTGATCTTCTTTTTGATAAAATGCCTATCAATTTCCACATGCTTTGTTCGATCATGGTGTACTAGATTATATGCAATACTTATTATAGCCTTGTTATCACAATACAATTTCATAGGATATTCAGCTATCATTTTCAATTCTCCCAAAAGTCTCTTTAGCTAAATAAGTTCACAAGTTCCTTGTGCAAGAGCTTTAAATTATGCTTCTGCATTATTTTAAGCAACAACAGATTATTTCTTTCTCCTTCATGTGACAATATTACCCTAAACCTTCATACAATACCTAGAGATGGATTTTTTATCTTCAATTGATCTTACCCAATCTGCATTTATAAACGCTTTCACATTTTTTTGTATATTCCTCTCAAACAATAAACCTTTACTAGGTGTGGCCTTCAAATACCTTAAGATTCAATGCACAATTTCAAGATGCTCCTTAAATGGAGGTGCATATATTGACTTACTACACTAATTGTAAAGGAAATATCAAGTCTTGTATGAGATAAGTCAATTAGTTTTTCTATGCTAACTGTAAAGGCAATATCAGGTCTTGTATGAGATAAATAGATTAGCTTTCCAACCAATCATTGATATCTTCATTTATTTACTAGAATTCCTTCTTTTTTTCCAAGCTTCACATTAGGATTTACAGGTGTATCAATTGGTTTACAACCAAGCATACCAATATCCTTCAAGAGATCAATCGTATATTTCTTTTGGGAAACAATAATGCCGTTCTTGCTCTTTACAACTTTCATCCTTAAAAGTATTTTCGTTGTCCAAGATACTTAAGTTCAAATTCTTTTTCAAGAGTCTTTTTTAGCCTCTCTATTTCTTCAATGTTATAACCTGTCAATATAATATCATCAACATAAATTATCAAAATAGTTTTTTTTTTCCATTTTGTGAGTGTTTGAAAAAAAAAAAGTACGATCAATTTCTCTTTGGCTAAATCCATGTCTCCTTATTGACTTTACAAAGCAATCAAACCAAGCCTTTAGTGATTGTTTTTAACTATAAAGAAACTTCTTCAATTTGCATACTTTCATATCATTTTTTTTCCAATCAAAGCTAGAAGGCAAATTCATACAAATTTTTTCATGCTGCTCCCCATTCAAAAAGGTATTCTTGACATCCATTTTGTGTAATGACCAGTCAAGATTAGTAGCTACTGGAAGCAGTACCCTTATAGTATTCAATATAGCAACTGAAGTAAATGTTTTAGTGTGGTATACTCTAAAAAAGTTAAGTAAATCGTTTCGTAACTAAGCGGGCCTTGTGTCTCTCTATTCCACCATCTAAACTATCTTAATAGTAAACACCCATTTACATCCAACTAGTGTTTTTCCTCTACGTAACTCCACAACATCCCAGGACTCGTTCATTTTTAATGTTCTTATTTGTTCAAGTACAATTGCTTCCCATTCTGGGATTTTTAAAAGTTTATGAATATTTTGTAGGATTTTAGTTACCATAATCTTTTCTATCATGGCATGAAATGTAGTAGACAAATGATTGTGGGATATATAATTGGAAAAGTGTTGAGTGTATGATCTTACACCTTTTTTGAGTGCTATAATTACATTTAGATTGTTAGGTGGAGTATTTGCTGGTGATGGTGCGATAGGCACAACCTTTTCTGATTCAGAATTTACTTGTAGATCGATTTTAATTGGTGATGGTGTTGTAGGCTTGGCATTTTTTGATTCAAAATTTTCTGGTGGACTAGATTCTTGACAATGTGTTTAGGGCACAAAAGTTTGTACTTCCCAAGGCTGTGGTTTATGTCATGAATAAACAAGGAGCTCTATTTTTTGTTGAGGATTAAGCATAAATGAATATGTCCCTATTTCCAACTTAGCTTTTATTGGTGACATAATAGGAATAGCAAATGTTAAAAGAAGTGGAATGGAAAAATCCCAAAGCCTATATTCACCTAAATCTCCCTCTGAAGAGTTGGTTTAGGGTAAAGTGGCTAATTTTCAAAAAATGTGACATCTAATGAGATAAATGTTTTTTTTCATGGATGGACAATAGAACTTATACCCTTTTTAAGTAGAAAAGTATCCAATAAAGATAAGGTTTATAGCTCTAGGTTCCAACTTCCCACGAGTTAGATTTTTGTCATGAACAAAAGATATGCAACCAAAGACTTTTGGGGATAAAAAAGTAAACAACTTAGTTTGTGGATATGATTCAAGTAACATGTTCAATGGTGTTTCAGAATTAAAAACTCTAGTATGAAGTCTATTAATCATGTATAAGGTTATTAAAATAGTATCTCCTCAAAAAAACTTAGGAACATTATTGGTAAATATGATAGCACGAGCAACTTTTGATAGATGACTATTTTATGTTCTACAACCCCATTTTATTGGGAGGTGTTAACATAAAACCTTTGGTGAAAAATCCCATTTTCTTTTAGATAATCACCAAGAATTGAATTAAAATATTCCTGCCTATTGTCCATGTAGAAAATTTGGATTTGAGTTTGAAATTGTGTTAGAATCATTTTGTGAAATTGCTAAAAAATTGCCTTAGCATCAATTTTGTCTTTTAATAAGTGTACCCAACAAGCTCGTGTATGATCATTTATAAAAGTCATGAACCACCTAGTTCCAATTATGTTATTTTCCCATGAAGGTCCCCAAATATCACTATGAACTAAAAAAAAAGGTTTAAAAAATCTATATAGATGACTAGGATAAGAAACATGAGTGTGTTTGGCAAGTTGACAAGTTTCACAATGAAAAGTATGGACACTTTATTCTTAAAAAGAGAAGGGAAAAGAGTTTTTAGATATGGAAAACTAGGATGTCCTAATCTATTGTGCCATAATATAATTTCACTAGAAACAAAAACAGACTCACCATTTAAAGCCAAAGCTTGTTTATTCAATTGTTAAGGATCTTCAAAATAGTACAAGCCTTCATGCTCCTTAACATTGTCAATTACCCTCCTCAAAAGTAAATCTTGAAACTCATAATATGAAAGATAGAACTTAGCCACACAATTCAAGTCCTTTGTCAATTTACTAATATACACTAAATTACATGCTAAATTTGGAGCATGCAAAACTTAAAATAATGTCATACTCGAAACTTAATGTTTCCTTTTCCAGTAATAGAGGATAGTGATCCATCAACAATACAAATCTTAAGATTTTTAGAACATGTATTATATGTTGAAAGTAATTGATAGCATCCTATCATATGGTTGGACAAATTAGAATCTATAATTCAAGATTTCTTATAATCGGATTTTGCACCCAAAGAAGAGATATGGTTACCTTTTTGTGCAATTGTGCACTTTGAAGTAACTATTGTAATTGGTTTAAAAGTCACTTCTGATCTATTCTCTTGAAAGGCACCAATTATGGTTATTTTGGCTACTAGAAAAAGAAAAAAAAAAGAGCAAACCTTACTTTAATACCATAAAATAGAGATAAAAAAACAATATTCTTTGAGTGTTATTTTATTAAAAGGAATCTCCAAATATATAGAGGAATTGTTATGTACAAAGAAACCTACAAAAGCATAACATAATCATTCAAACATAGAAACAAATAAAAGACAAAAAAAAATAAATCTTAATAAATTAGGAAATTGATCGTGATTTGATATGTAAATTGTCAACACTTCAAGTACAAAAAAAGTTATCAATGAATGAAATTAAATTATTATTGATTTATTATTATATTATCAATGATTTGTTACTAAGCTATCATGATTCACTACTAAATTACCAACGATTTACTACTAATTTATAAGTGATTTACCATTAAATTATGATGTTTGCTATTAATAGTTGGTGATTTACTACTAAATTATTGATATTTTTTATAAAGTTATAATTGATTTACTACTAATTTAACGGTGATTTACTATAATGTTATTAATGATCATTAACTAAGTTTTTAGTGATTTATTACTATATTATTAGTGATTTACTATAATATTATTAGTGATTTACTACTAATCTATCAAATTACTACTAAATTATAAAAAAAGTTATAGGTCCATTTAGTTCAAAAATTTTGAAATTTTACTTGAATTTAATACGTTTAATTTGTCAACTTTTTATCTTTAAGGTTTACTTCATATAGGACTTCAAAACCATGCAACGCCATGCAAATTTAAGCAAGAATAAGCCAATCCTAATCCAAGTAATATTCAGCCATATGATAAGGCAATTTGGCCAAATCTAGTTAGTAATAGGAATCATACAAGCATTTGATTAATGAAGAATCCAACTTGAACAAGGACTTTTGCTTCCATTTAGCCAAAAAAATATCTTACTGAAGAAAGACTTTTTAATCACTTTAAAAGAATTTAAATACAAGATAAACATTTTACAAAAGATAAGGCTACAACTTCTATTCAAGAAAGAGTTTTGAAGATTTGATCTCAAAAGTTGAAGGTAAATAAAAAAGATTGTCTTGGATAATCAAGCTTAGCCGAAACTCCCATCAAGATTTCAAGATGATGATAAAGAATGACAAATGAGCAATGAAGACCAAACAAGAAGTTTCATTCGTTCAACACACCTAATCTTTGAAGGCTTCATGCTCTACCAAACCTCTCCCATGATCAAGATAACCTATAATCTTTCAAAAGTTTAGAATTAGAGTAGGATTTGTTAATCATATCCCTTCTTAATCGAACCTATGGCTATAAATAGGTGGGCTATTCTCACTTTTGACACATATTTCATCTTACATCTCTTATCTTTCTTTCTCTTGTAGTTTCAATTTTTAGTTAAATTTTCTTTATTTTTTTTCTTTAGTTTGGCTAGGATGACAAACTAGCCATAGCATAACAATCTTATTTTCTTAAAAGCTTTCTTTAATACAAGTTCTTTTGCATTCTTATTCAAGATCTCTTTTTTTTTTCTTTCATAAGTAATCTTTATATTCTTTTCAATTTACAATTATTGTTTTCAATCTTTCTTTTCATGCTTTATTACAATTGGCCACCCTTTACATTCTTTCTAAAACATTTGGTTTACTTTAGATCTTGCTTTATTCAGCCATCCATTAAAACTACCAAATGATAGTTGGTTAGATGGTTCTTGGTTTATATACAATCTTTGTTTACATCTTTCAATTATTTTCTTTAGTTGTTTTTCAATATAAACAATCATTTTTTTATTTGTTTGAATATAAGGCTAGTAAAACATCATCTTTGGTACTTGATTTTGCAACCCAACAATCAAAATCATAATCCTCATAGGAACAATATTCCACTTAATCACTTTATTACTTGATGGATCCATGCACTTACAGGCTATATAAAAAGCAACAATCAAGTTTTTAGCATCATTGCTGGGGATTATATTAGTGTAAAATAATCAATATCAATATCAATCTATACTGCTTTGTAGTTTAAACACCTTTTATTTTTACTTGTTTAAATATGTTTTTATCTTTTTTTTTTTGTTTGCATGTGTAGGTTTCAATGTGTTGATTTAGCTCTACTTGATAAAGAGATTGAAAGAACTTTTAGGTGACTAAAAAAAGAGCAAACAACTAATCCAATTCCAATGGTGAATGCATCAAACGAAGGTCATAAAACTATGAAGACTACACCATTCCTAATCATAAAATATTCCAACCATCTATTAGAAGGCTAGTGATTCAAGCTAACAATTTCGAGATTAAGCCTTCAATCATTTAAATGGTCTAAACTTTTGTTCAATTTGGAGGATTATCAAATGATGATCCAAATTTACATTTTTCTGGTGATGCTATTCTACTTTTGTCTTTCAGAGATAAAGAGAAAAGTTGGTTATCTTCATTACCATCTGGCTCTATTACCACATGGGGCGATCTATTTTAAAAGTTCTTTGCCAAGTTTTTTCTACCAGCCAAAACGGATAAAATGAGGAACAAAATAACCACCTTTCAATAGTTTGCTAGGGAAACATTATATGATACATGGGAAAGATATAAAAACTGTTACATAAATGTCCACAGCATGGTCTCCCACAATGGCTACAAATTCATATATTTTATAATAGGCTAACACCTATAAGAATAACCTTAGATTAAGTCACTAGAAGAGCCATAATGAGTAAGTCAGTAGAGTAAACTTATGAATTAATTAAGAAGATGGCTACAGATAACTATCATAAGGAATTGAGAGAAAGGTCACAAAAAAGGTATTGGGTTAAATGAGCTTAACACTTCACCTCCATCATATTACAACTAGCTAGCCTTAAAGATAGATTCCTTAAGAACCCAATCTTGTATCACCCCTGTCCAAGCCATCCAATACCCATTTATGATTGTGATATTTTGTGAAAGACTATATTCTTTTGATAGGTGATAGTTTAGGGTAGAAATTGGACAATATGCCCAACAAACCAAACGTTACCTACAATCCTTATAGCAATACTTACAACCTAGGCTGAAAGAACCACCCAAAACTTTTCTTGGAACCAAAACCAAACCAACTACCAAAACACCAACCAAGCTTCAAACTTTTACCCAAACCAACAAATCTAAAATCCACCCTAAGAAAATAAATCTAACCTTGAAGAAATGCTCACACAACGTATACAAACCCATAATGCCACCATTCAAATCTAAGCTATCTCTATAAAAAACCTAAAAATTCAAATGGGCCAATTAGCCAGTGCTTTAGCTATCTACCCATTAGAATCCTTGGCTAGTAACACCAAGTCCAACCCTAAGAAACAAGGTAAGAAGGTGTGTAGTGCTGTGTACTTATATGGTGAAGAAAGGGCTTAATTTTTTTAGAATGATGATGCTTTGATGGTTAAGCCAATGGTGGTTAACTTGTGAAGTTTTTTGAAAAAGGCCTAATGAAGAATACCTTGAAGAGGAATTTGTCATGAAAGATGAAGAATTACTTCAGTTTGAAAGGGTAATTTTACAAAGTTTTCACCCAATGACAATTAAAGTTCAAAAAGATATTTTAAAGGATAATAACCTTAAGGAGATAAAGAGAAACTCCAAAATTGAGAAAAACCTAGAAGTAAAAGTTCAAGAAAAGGATCCTTAAGAATTTGAAGAAGAGTATATAAATTCGGCTAAGAAGGATAAAGAACTTATACAAGTTGAAAGTGCTCTTTTAAAAAGTATAGAACCAAAAGAGGAAGTGCAAAAAAAAAAAAAATCATGACATATAAAAGGTTAGAATGACTCCAAGAATGTCTACCTAAAGGAAGAAATTTGAAGTAGCTTAATCAACACCAAAACCTATAGAAAAAGCTACTTAAAGAGTTAAAGAAAGTTATACTTGTTGATGAGTGTAGCCTAGCATTTTAACAACTTTTTTTGACTAAGCAAGATGACCTAGAAAGTTTCACTATACCTTGTCCTATTGGTCATTTGAACTTTGATGAAGTTTTATGTGATTGAGGGTCTAGTATCAATTTAACGCCTTTGAATGTTTTTATACAACTGAAAGTTAGCGCATTAAGACCTCCACATTTTAGCATCAAATTTGCAATAGATTTACAGAAAACCCACCAAGAATTCTAGAGAATATTCTTATTAAAGTAGGCAAATATAATTTTTTAGTTGATTTTACTATTCTAAATATGAAAGATAGTGAGCCCCAATTCTCTTAGGTAAACCTTTCCTTATGACCTTTAGAGCTTTAATTGATGTTTATAACTATAAGGTAACATTGAGATTTAAAAATAAAAGGATTACCGTTAAAATTGAAGGACATGGTATCCTTAAAGATGAAAAAGATGATCAAGGAATGTCTAGAATAAATGATAAGGAAAGACCAATTGTTAAGGAGTCCAACTGAATCCACAAAATCTAGCCTAATAGTCCATTTTCAAAACTCACTTGACCAACCCATGCAAGCCCAAGACCCATTTCACTAATCCAAGCTTGAAAAACCCAATGTTAGAACATATCCCTGTGTTATGTGATCCTTGCTATAAAAGTAAGTTCATCTCTTAAAGCCAAATTTATTTATGTGATACCACAAAAGCAAACAACAAAGGAAAGCCTCTCTTAAAAAAAAGGTGTAATCTTTGACATTTAGGGATAGTCATGCTTTACTTGAGAGGTAACCCAAGTTTTACATTTCCTTTGTTATTTAATTTTGTTTAGGACATGTATGCTTTTATCTTTTGTTTGTTTTTGTGTTGTTTTCTTAGGAATGAAGAGATGTAAGAGATGCCAAAGCAAGTTACAAGATTCAGCCTCAAAAAGACTAAGATAGGGGAATTTTTTCCCTAATCCTTTAATGTTTCATGTGAAATATAATGCAAACCAAGCGTAGGGGAAGGAAATCTTTTATGTAAAACTATTTTCAAATTTTTTTTTAAGTATTCCTTTTCCCTAATCCTTTAATGTTTTATGTGAAATATTATGCAAACCAAGTGTTTAGAGGGGGGAAGAAATCTTTTGTGCAAAACTATTTTTGAAATTTTTTTTGTAAGTATCCCTAAAAATTCTTTGTTTTCAAACCAAGTTAACATGCTTATAATCTTTATGATGCAATCTTAGCTAATGTGTTATAAGTTAATCATTAGTGACTTATATATGATGTGAAAACAAGTATGAATGTAATGAAACATGGAACGATGTCTTAAGTATGCTTTTCTTTAGATTGTGATTTTTATGTTTTGTGTATTTTGTTCTTGATATTTGATACACATAAGTTTTTTTTTTTTAAAAGCATGTAAAATATAAAATTGCATAAAGATTTAAGGCATGAGTATAACTTTAGAATTTGCCTACTTAACCCTTGAGGCGAAATCCTAGACTATGCTTGATTTAAGAAGTGATTTAGGTATTCTTTTGATTATTTGAGCCTTTCAAAATCAACCTATGAATAATGCATCCCTAGCACCTTAATTTTGAGCTTTTATATTTCATTTTCTTTGTTTATTTAACAATACTAATAAGCCTAAGCCTTTTTTTATAAATTATCCATATTGTTTTTACTCAACCCACATTGCTTATGCATGTACAGGATAAAATAAAGAGAGCAAAGTTATATTTAATAGGCAAGGCAAGGCAAAGCAAGGCAAGCAAAAGTCAAAAAGGCTATATGAAAAATAATCAAATAAAGATTCCTCTACCTTGAAAAATGTAAAATGTTCTCAAGTTTATTCTTGAAAAAAGTAAGCAAAGGGTTAAAAACCTTAAATTACAAGCCTATAAAGACTTATTGATCTTGAGTCAAGTATACAAGTCTACATTAAAGGAGAAGGAATAAAGAAAGTAAACATATGAATGTGCTCTATCTTTAAGTTGATATGTGATGGTATATGTTGCATACTTTTTGCTTAAATTGTATGTATAGATTACATATAGATTACTTTCATATTCATGAGAATTGTATGAAATTGAAAGCTTACTTTTGAATAAATTTCTTATTTAATTGTATTCATAACTATCTTTGTATTATATTATAGTGCTTGATTGATAATTATGAAACTTTGAGTTTGTGTACATTTATTTTTATTATTAGTATAGTTAAGTTAAGAATTTTGCTTGAGGACAAGCAAAAATCTAAGGTGCGGGTGTGCTAGCAGTTAAAATTATAGTGTTTTACAAGTCCATTTAGTTTAAAAATTTTAAAAATTTACTTAAATTTGGTGCATTAAATGTGTGAGTTCTTGATCTTTAGGGTTTACTTCATATGGGACATGAAAGCCATGCAATGCCATAAAAATCCATGCAAGAATAGGCTAATCCTAATCCAAATAATATTCAAGTATGTAGTAAGGAAGTTTAACTGAATCCAATTAGTAATAAGAATCCTACAAGCATTCGGTTAATGAAGAATCCAACTTGAATAAGAACTCCTACATCCATTCAATCAATAAGAGATCTTATTAAAGAATGACTCTTTTATCAATTTAAAAGAGTTTAAATACAAGATAAATAATTTACAACAAATAAGGCTAGAGTTTCTATTCAAGAAGGATTTTTGAAGATTTAATCTTAAGAGTTTGAACTAAATCAAGAAGATTGTCTTGGATAATCAAGTTTAGCCAAAACTCCTATAAAGATTTCAAGATGATGATAAGGCATGACAAATGAGCAATGAAGACTAATAAAAAGTTCCACTTGGCCAACACACCCAATCTTTGAAGATTTTATATTTGGCCAATCCTCTCCCAAGATTAAGAAAGCCTTTAATCTTTCAATTAGAGTAAGAATTTGTAATCTTATCTGTTAGCTTTATAGGTGAGATGGTGATCCAAGAGAGGGTGAATTAGATTTTTTCAAATTCTTCTCAAACAAATGATTTCAATATAATTGAATGAAAATTAAAATCAATATCAAAATATGATGCAAATAATAATGAATTGATGAACTATAATAAAAAATGTACTATAATTAAAATAAAGAGATAAGGATAGAGAAATCAAACACAAGAATTTATAGAGGTTCGATCATTCTCCACAAGGTACCTACGTCCTCTCTCTTGGTTGTCCACACCAAGGATTCAATCCACTATACTTGAATTGAAATTATAACCCTATTTTTTTTCACTAAGACCTAAGATCGAAATCTTATACTTTTTACTTTCTAGGCTAAGTAGTAACCTCTCAATCCCAAATACAAAAGGATACCTCACCTCTTGATTACAAAATCACTTAATAACAATGCAAACTTAAAAACACCTCTTAAAGGCTAAGTGTTTGCCTAATGAAGTACAAGGAAATGTGATGAATGAAGAACAACAATATTTTGGATACAAGAAATACAAAGGATATTGAACTTAAGCTCTAAAAACTCTTGATTCTAAGAGAAAATGAAAATATAACTTGTTACCACTTGCTCTCTTGCTTAATCAACCTTCTTGGTGTGTTGGAATGGCTAATATATAGAGAAAATGAAGAGCTAGCCGTTGGAGATGCTTGGGAAAAGAAGATAGTCATCGAATGCTTGAGAAACTAGTCGCTGGACATATTCTGGGCATGACTTGATCGATTCCTTCCATGAGGGGATCAATTTATTCATGTTTTAAACCAATTTGCTTTTAAAATTCATGACCTGATCGATCCCTTCCTTGAGGGAATCGATTTTGTCAAGCTACTTTGTTGTATTTTGTTTTGCACTCTACTTACTAATTTAATCATATCTTGAGTTATACCAATCCAAATCACAAACCATTTAAAGATTTAGAAACTAGACTTAAAGCCATTTCTATCCATATAAAATTCATCATCTAATTCATTGTGTACGAATTATAGTGAATTTTCAAATCTACCTTTTGTGCAGTTTTTAGACAACTGCTAAGTGTCTAGTAAAAATTCAAAATCTTTTCTTAAAAAATTTAGATTTTCATTTTGTTTAATCCATTAAAAAGTAGACTCAAAGAGCTTTCCAACCATATAAAATTCAAATATTAAAACTTTGTGAATTAATACAAAAAAAAATAAAATAAGTTCAATGTTGGAAAACGTTGTTCTTGTAAAAAAACTTTCTTAAGTTAATCTATTTCTCAAAACCAATATTATCAAAATTGTATTAAGTCCAAAATGAATAAGTTCACTTTAAAAACAACAATTGGACTTTCATTTAAGTTCAAATAAATAATCTTTAAAGATAGATTTGGTTTAAGAAATATGAAAACAAAGAAAGGTTTGTTTATACTTTGAAAAACATATTATTTATTTAGTACCAAAATATAAAACTTAAGAACATGTACTAAATAAATCTTTTTCAAAATCTTGATCAAGCTTATTTAGTTTAATGTTTTGTCATTTCAAAATAAGGATCAATTCAAGACTAACAGTCTCCCCCTTTTTGATATGAGAAAACTTAAAGATAAATTTATTTGATAAAAAAACTTTCTTTAAGACATTTAAGATTTTGAAAAACATTTTGAAAAACTCTCCCTTAAACAATGTAAGGCAAAACTTTCTCTTAATTAATGCATCATAATCCAACACAACTCAATAAACATATGTTAGTCAAATCTATGAAACAAGCACAATCAAACATATGTATGTCAAGCACAAGCAAATTTATCCATATGATATTTCTCCCCCTTTTTGTCATAGTAAAAAGGCATGAGCATATTAATGAAAAAATAAACACAAAGAGGCATCATTAACAAATATATTCAGAAAAAATTTCTCCTCCCTTTTGTTTATGCTCTTTATACCAAATGTTTAAATTCCTATATCAATTGCAATAAGCACACAAGAAGAAATATCTCTAAACTCTCTCCCCCTTTTTGTCATTTCAAAAGAAAGAAAGATTAATTCAAGGCATGGGACAAAAAGCTTAATACCAATAATATCAAGAGTATTTTGAATGCATGTAATCAATTGTAATATGCACAATAAAGTTCACATATATGTATTAAAGCACAAAAGTATAAGTGTATCCAATTTTAGTATTTTAGCACAAGTCATCAAATTCACTACATGAAATTTATGAGCAAAGGATAATGAATGATATGCAATCTACTCATAAATCATGTTAGGATAAGATGTGCTTAAAACCTAGAACATCAATAGCAATTAAGCATAAATTCAAGCACATGCATACAAGCTTATACCATTTATACCAATTGTTAAAGATATGTTATCACAAAGTATACCAATTGTTATCACAAAAAAAATCAAGTAAAACTGTATTCTAAGATATCTCCTCCTTTCCAAAATAAGAATTAATCAATTTAAGGCACACACAATTTTGCATGAAAGTTATAAGTTATATTAAGGATAGCCACATAAATAAGCATCTATGAAAGTTCAAAAAAAAAAAATTTAGCAATTTTGATAGCAATTGTTACCAATTGTTAGCAATTTTATTCAATAAATTTTATAGAGCACATATACTTCAAGCATATGAAAGATTCATTCAGTACATATATAAATGATAATAGTAATCTTTCATAAGCTATCCTATCCAAACAAGAACCAAAAGCTCATATGTATATAATAAACCATAAGTGCTAATGAGCGATAAGGTTCAATCATCATGTCCTAACAAAGATTATATAAACATGATTTTTCGAACATGATGAGCACATATACTATAGCAAAGAAATAATGAAAGCATAATTATTCAATTATAATCCAAATTATTTCATTACATAGCAATGTGCTTAATATAAGCATATGCAAGTAATCAAAAATATATTTATTTCAAACAAAATCACACAAGCATATGCAAGAACATTTCAAAACATGTATTGCATTATACCTAAAAAAAATGCAAACCTTTAGACATAATATGGTACATGCTATCTCAATGGACTCAATCAATGAACATGTTCAAAGAAATCAATTTATTTAACTCATATCCATGTCCAAAGATTCAAATGAATATTCATGTAATAAAAAACTAGTAATCAAAGCAATCAAGAACTAGGCATGAATATTAATCAATCCAAGCATTTAACAAAGTTAAGACAAATTCTATTAAGTAGCTTGGTGATTAATTTGTGCAAAGTGTTCACTAATTCAAACATAATATCTCATTTTTGCACATATCAAAGCAAGCATTTATCAAATCATGCATTAAACATTATAAATCATAGGCACATAGCATAGATTCAATATAATTACCTCCATCCTTATCAAGCTATGTTGTTGTGCTCATTGTAGTTGAGTGAGGCTTTGAATCCTCTATTCCACATCATTTAAGCTAGTCTTTTATGTACTTGGGCTTGATTGATGATAATAACATACTTTGCTTGCTATACTTGAAATTTCGAAAATGTAGGTTCATTCATGCTCATTGAAGTTCTCCTAGTATAGACTTAGAAAATATTCTTGACAAAAAAATATTCATTAATAGCATCAAGAATATCAATTGATAAAAATTATACCAATTGTTAGAAACGAATTCCATATTCTAAGTCATTATAGGTAAAAGAAAATTTATTCACTAAGCACAAGTTGCCAATTGCAAGGGTGATATATTTATAAACTTAAGCTAATGGTCATGTATCAAGTTAAGCATCAAATAGCACAAGAATGGCTCTAAAGTAAAAGTTCTCATGTAATGTGCACAAATCAAACTTTTTTGATCATCCATGAACACAAAATAAACATATTCAATATTCATATATATTCAATAAATCACCAAAGAATATGTCAAAATAAATTTTAGGCCATATAAAAAATAAAAACTCAAGGAAGACATATTTATCATCAAAAAAATATTTAAGAAAATTTTAGCACAAAAGCATAAATATGTCTACACAAATTATGGGCCATAGTCAACAATAACTTAACCTAAAAATAAGCATCATAAGAAATTCATTTACTTAAGTCATGTTGCAACTATGTCAAGTCAAGAAAAATCACATTTATCATATATACACATGCTTGACAAGAACAATAGATGAACCAATAACACATATCATTTACAAGCAAGTAGTTCATCATATTGAAAATCACAAATCAAGAGATATATCAATTGAGCACAAGATCTAAAATATTTCACAAAATTAATAAAACATTTAAGTGCAAAAATAAGCATATTTCATAAAAGTATTTCACAAATTAAAAAATAGACAATTTAAGCACTTTCAAATCACAAGTATTAAGGTCAAGTTGAACCAATCATCATATGAGCATATACCTTGACCAAAGACATAGATAAACAAAGAATCAATATACATATCTCACTTAAGCACAAGATGTTTATCAATTCAAAAATCAAGAGTTATAGCAATTTAGAATATAACAATCAAGTTTTTAAAAAATATTCACACTATCCAAGCATTGAGAACAAATTGAGTAATTTTAATTAACATAGTATATAAGCATATCCAACAATTACAAATCAATATGCATAAAAATCACAAAATCATTTCCATCTTGTTTAGTAGGCTGACTTAGGCATACGGAGTCCATTCCTAATCTAAGGTCGCACGAATCTAAGCTTGAGTTTGGAGCCTATGACACAGTGACTTGGTGCAAGTGTGGAAATGGTGAAATGGTGTTAGATAGAGACTGGAAAGACTCTTTTTATATGTAGATGGTTCTAGTTCACTAGGGTGTCTGGGTAGTTTTTGTGAACAAAGTTTTTTGCTTCTTTTCCCTCTTAAAAAATGTATCCTTCATGTTTTTTTCAATTGAAAATAGGACCCCTTTTTTTTATATATCTTCATCTTTGTTTTTATTTGGTAATTTGTAACAATAGTCCAAAGCTTTAGTAAGCAAGGTAGTGGAGTTGAAGCTCTTGATTGTAGGGTAGTGGAACTTGGTTTGTTGTTGCAACAAGCTGCCCTTAGTGCAATGGTTACCGACCATTTCATTTTGGTTGTTTCCTTTTTTTTTTATTTTTTGTTGTATAAATTAATTTATTTATATCTAAAAAATAAGCAAAATAAAATAATAAGACTGAAATTAGGCTTAAAAGCTTAATTTGGGCCTAAAATTGGAGCCTGAGGCCTAAAAAATTTATTTGGGCTCTTATTGGACCATCAAGCTCAAATGATTGAATTTTTATTCGAGAATGAGCCGAATTGGACTTTAGGATTCGAACTTTAAATCAGACCAAATTTTGATTCATATAAATGATTTAAAAATAATTAATTTGATGTAAGTTCGAAACACACTAATTCGATTACTGCACTCAAATTAGTCCAAACTAAATTATTTGAACCAAACGTAAAAATAAAAAAAAAGTAAAATCAATTCATATTAAATTAGATTGAACTTCAAATTATGCAAATCAATTAAAAAACGATTAATTTGGGACAAACATGAAAGAGCTTAATTTAATTAATCTAATTAAGTTAGCCAAAATTGAATGTTAAAATCAAATTTAAAAATTAAACAAATTTAAGTTGTGCTTGGCAAAATTGGGTGTCCACAGCTGCCCTTTTTTGCACATTATTGAGAATGAAGAATAGGATAAAGATATAGACAGTAATTTTGTTTGGAGTAATGATTCAAAATTTTTCAAGAGTTTTTTTTTTTGTTTTTGCTTTGTTTTGTTTTGGTTTTTTTTTTTTTTTGGGTTTTTGGCTTTTTTTTTTGTCTTTATTACTTTTTATAAATTGACTATTTGAAAACAAATTTAAAAACTTTTTAAAACAAGAACTCAATAACTTTTGAAAGTAGAATAAGAGATCATGCGTAAAGGTCTTATAAATCTTGAAATTAAAACAGATTTAGCTTGAAAGACTTACAAACCTTATTTGGAGGACTTAGAGATTATGCCCAGAGGTCTTACAAATCTCGACATCTTTGAATGCTTCTTTAATAATAAGCATTGAAACTTTAAAAATTTAAAATTTTTTGCCTGAAAGTCTTACCAACTATACCTAGAAGTCTTAAAGATTATGCTTGGAGGTCTTACAAATCTTGACATTTTTTAATGCTTCTCCCAATCAGAAGCATTAAAACTTTGAAAATTTAAATTGTTTTACCTTAAGGTCTTAGAGATTATATCCGAAGGTTTTACAAATCTTGACATTTTTTAATGCTCTTTTTAATCAGAGGCATTAAAACTTTAAAAATTTAAAATGTTTTACTCAAAGGTCTTAGAGGTTATGCCCGAAGGTTTTACAAATCTTAACATCTTTGAATGCTTTCCTAATTAGAGGCAGAGGCATTGAAACTTTGAAAATTTAAAATGTTTTACCTAGAAGTCTTGGAGATTATGCTCAGAGGTCTTACAAATTTTGACATCTTTGAATGTTCCTCTCAATCAAAGGCATTGAAACTTTGAAAATTTAAAATGTCTTACCTAGAGGTCTTGAAGATTATGCCTGAAGGTCTTACATATCTTGACATCTTTGAATGCTTCTCCTAATCAAAAGCATTGAATCTTTGAAATTTTAAAATGTTTTATCCAGAGGTCTTGGAGATTATGCCCAAAGGTCTTACAAACTCAACATTTTTTAATGTTCCTCCCAATCAAAGGCATCAAAACTTTGAAATTTTAAAATATTTTACCCTGTAGGTTTTGGAGACTATACTTGAAGGTCTTAAAGATTATGCCTGGAGGTCTTAGAGATTATCTTGGAAGCCAACTTGACTGGGCTTAAAGTGCCAAGTAATATGGGCTTGGGTGTCGGTTGATCTGGGCTTAAAATGCTAGCTAATCTTGGTTTGAGTTGATCTGGATGCTAGCTAGACTGGGCTTAAGTTTTATCTTGTATCAAAGCTCATTTTTTTTCAATAATCTTTTTTTTTTGCAAATAATGTTTTTCGACTTTTCAAACCTTTTTGACATTTTGGTTTCTTGTCAAACTATTTTTTTCTTTTTTTTATTTATCTCTCATTTTTTTCATAATAGACATTCTTATCTCTTTTTGCCCTTTTTTTTTTCAAACTCTTTCCTTCTATTCTTTCTTGGTAGACTCTTCTTTCTTATCTTTCACATTGGGAGACTTTTCCTTTTTTTTTCTTTTTTTTCTTCTTAAACTTTTTTTTTCAAAAACTTACTACATTTTCTTCTCTCTTCATTTGTTTTTTTCTTTTTTTTTTCTAATATTTACAACATTTACAAATGCAATTATTTCTATCAAAAGTTATGAATGTGAATGTTTATGCAAATGCAAGAATGTGAATGCTTGATGCAAATACAAGTGACTTTTTTTGCAAATGCTAATATTCCTTTCATGTAAATAACCCTACAAATACGTTTTCTATGATGCAGATGCAATGATGCAAATGTAAATTTCTTTTTTATGATGCAAGTGCGAATGCCTTGGTTATAATGTAGATAATGTAAATACGAATGTCTTTTCATGATACAAATGCAACTGATGCAAATGCGAATGTATTTTTCATGATATAGATGCGAATGCGAATGTCTTTCTTATGATGCACATGTTAGTGCCAATGCAAGTTATGCAAATACGAATGTCTTTTTTTTTTTTTGTAACTTGTAAATGAAATGTTTTTTTAATGATGCACATGTAATTAAAACAAATGTGATTTTTTTTACAGCATACAGGTCAAATGTTTTTCTTATGATGTCCATGTGAATATGAATGTAAGTGATGTAAATATGAACTCTTTTTGTTTCCTTTTTCGAAGGATCTCTATCCAATTTTTTAATGTTTACTCTTCACCAAAAATAATCTCAGTTTTTCTGTGTAAAATGCTCAAATAATCTCTGAACTTTTCAAAAGTGATCATAAAATTGCCCCACATAAAGTATCATTGTAATCAATGTGAAAAGTTAAAACTCATGACTTTCGAATCTTTTGAAAATTGATGATTATTATTTGGAATGCTTATGGATGGGGGTAATCAACAATTTAATTTTTTTCACTGGTAGGCATATATTAAAGAAGGCTCGATGAAGCTTGCAAGGATTATTCTTGGGCTTATAAAAGAAATAATTTTTCTAAAACACTTTTTTTTGTTGAAAACATGATACTTCAATGTGCATCAAAACTAATCATTATTTTTCAAAAAGGATTTGGGAAGAGAAGAAGGATGGTTTTTTTTAGTTTTATGCTTTGGTGAAATGTAAAGTCTTTAATGGGTACTGATCCTTCAAAATGTTTTGAATCATGACTTTTTATTTTTGACAAAACCTTGAAACTTTAAAATTCTTTTAGGGTCTCAAAAGTGGCTCTAGCTCTAAATTGCCTTTTTTAGGTTTTCACCTCAGAGTTATATTTTTTAATCAATGAAGAACTTCGTAACATATTTCCAATTAATACAAGTATATACAAATTTTCAAAAACATAGCTTTTTAATTCAAGTTTTCACATTTGATTAAACTAGATATTTCAAGGTATGTAATGTAGGCCAAGGTTTAGGGTTCTAAAAGAATGAATAAATGGGCTCAAAATATGTTATTAGGGTAATTAGGCCAAGGATCTTACAAAGCATTCTCTGGATGAAAAGCCATGTTTCTTTCTTTTATTACTATTTCTTTTTTGGAAGCATTTGACTTTAACTTTAGCATTCTACTTTTTTGAATTCTATGTCCCTTTTTTACTTGGGATTCTAACTAAAGCCTCATTCTTTTTTTGCCTCAAACTTATCTCTGAGGTGCATGTCTTTCTTTCTTTGCTCTTTCTCTTTTTTTTTTTAATTTTTTTCAAAAATATTTGACTTTAACTTTAGCATTCTACTTTTTTGAATTCTATTTTCCTAAAGTTTCATTCACTTTTTGCTCTGGATTTTCATTTTCGAGATACATGTCTTTCTTTTTTTACTTTCCTTTTTTGGAACATTTGACTTCATCTTTAGCAATCAACTTTCTTGAATTTTATCTTCTTAAAGCTTTATTCATTTTTTACCTCAGATTCTCATCTCCAAGGTGTATGTTTTTCTTTCTTTCCTCTTTTTTTCCTTATTTTTTTTTCTCTTTTTTTTTGAAACATTTGACTTCATTTTAGCGATCTACTTTCTTGAATTCTTGTGATTCCAACTGAAGGCTCATTCACTTTTTGCCCGAGACTCTCATTTTTTATTTGCATGTCTTTTTTTTTTTGCTCTTTTTTTTTTAAAACATCTGACTTTAACTTTAGCATTCTACTTTCTTAAATTATATCTTCCTTCTTACTTGGAATTCTACCTAAAACTTTATTTACTTTTTACCTGGAACTCTAATCTTCAAAAGTGCATATCTTTGTTTCTTTGCTCTTTCTTTTTTCTTTGTATTTTTGTTTTTTTTAAACATTTGACTTCATCTTTAGTAATCTACTTTCTTGAATTCTTTAGGTTCCAACTGAAGCCTCATTCATATTTTGCCCTGGACTCTCATCTCCGAGAAACATGTTTGATGCTCTTGATTTCCTTGAAGTTGAGCTTATGAAGATATCCTTATTTTACCCCACAGTGTAAAAGATAATCCTTCGCTAGAGTTCATTTTGGAACAAGAAATTTAATAAGCTCAAATGGGTAATAAGTGGATAATTTTTCTATATGCAAATGATAGAGAAGTATGGCCATTCATCATTTCAAACACAATCATTTAAAAGAGCAAATTATTTTAAAAAAAAGATAAAAAACTTTTTTCTTTATTTTTATGTTATAACCATCAATTGTTTTTGTGTGACTAATGCTCCATTTTGTTTTCCACTCAAGATTCTTATAACGGTGAAAATCATATTATATAGGATGTCCAAAATTTGATTACACAGTTTATAAAATAGCTCATTTTGGTTTCAAATTGTCTAGTATTTTTGGTTAAATAAGGGAAAAATGTATTACTGCATGAAACAAATTATCTTAAGGAAGAAAGAATTTTGTTTCTTTTAGTCAATGTGCCTTAAGACGTGAAATAAGAGCCACTTGAGAAAGAAAGTTTAAGTATTTTTTGTGTCTATAGTTATGAAAGAATTTGGATGGTTCAATCATATTGGCAAAATTTAACACATATTGAACTACCAATTAAAATTTTGAAAAAGTATCTTTTTTTTTGTGTTTTCGAAATTCAAAATGAATTTTCAAAATTAGCCTCTTTTGTTCATTGCCCAAGAAAATATTATTATCTCAACATATCAAATAATGACAAGGTTTGCAAGTTGAAGTTCATGCCCCCTAAAGGATTATGATTGGTGAGTGAAGTTATTCAAAAACATTGAAACATAAGAACGGTCAAGAAAAGGTGTGAAGGTATTAGATGAGTTTATTTATTAATAGTAGTCACCAATTACTTTGAGATTCTTGTCATTTTAAAAATGTATATTACCCTCTGAAAAGGCTTTTTACTTTTCAAAAAAATTTGTTTGAGGATCTCGAAAACCACTTTTATGGGACTTTATTTTCAAACAATTGCAAATTAATTTTTTTGAATTTACATCACACACGAGTTAGAAAATATAAGAAACAATATTTATAGATCAAATCTAATCAATCAATATATTATTATTTACAAAAAACCAAAAATTAAAAGTATTTTTTTGAGAAACAATAACCTACTTTCAAGAATTGGTACAAAGCTAGAAAGGTCAAATATTGTCTATGATCATCAACCATGTTTTTTAGGTCCACAATGTTATCTTTTATCTTGGGTTTATTCACTTTGAGATGCTCAATCCTCTCCTATATTCAACCTTTTGACGCTCTTACCAAATTTAGATGAAAAGAAGATTAATTTGAAAAAAACTAGGCTCTATCAAACTTTCCTCTGTCATGATTTTTTCTTACAAGAACTTTAAAAGCCTTTTTTTCACTTATAAAGAGTGCTTTTTATTCATTGAATGATGGGATGTTGTGAGAATACATGAATGGCATGATGTTCCTATGATGAATTTGTGAATGTATGTACAATAAAGATGAGGCATACCATACTGAAATGCAACGCATGCACCATTAAAGTTTGATGAGAATCCTTTTTTTTTCATGTATGTTCACCAAGTAACAAGACATATTTACATGAAATGAAGTGTATCAATAATCTAAGTATAATGGGAATCATATAATTTTTTGATTGTATGTAATGACACAGTATATGAGTGATGAGACACATTTATATTGAATGCACTATATGCACAATAGAAACCATGTGAATGTATATGCATGGAATGCAATGTCCTATTTTTTGAGAGATGGTGTGCTTGCAAGAAATGCTATTTGTACAATACACATTTTATAGAATCATATCATCACAAATCTTCATGTATGAAATATAATGACATATTACATGAGTAACAGGAAGCATACATATGATTAATGAAACATACTTATATGAGATGCACTAACATATTTTATGCATTGGATACAAAGCACATACAATGCAAATCCAATGAAATTGACACTAAGATTTGGGTATGAGATGAAGTGCATGTATTACATTATTATTTTCAAATGTGAAACATGATGTAAATAACCATAAAAATAATTAAATGAACTACAAAGGATAAAATTCAAAATCACAACTATCTTTTTTGCAAATTCCTACAAATGGAAATCTTGAAATAACACATAACCAATAATATGCCACAAAGAAAATTTATTAGATGTGCCTTTTTATTTCAAGTTTGGTTGCTGAGACATTTTTGCAAGGCCCATTGGACCGCTTGATTAGTTTTAAAACTTCCCTTATTATTTTTTTTTAAAATTTGAGAACATAAAAATGAAATGAGTACATAAAAACTTGATTCTAAATTTAGAAGAAAATTTAGGTTGGAGAAAAAAGGAGTAAAATCTCTCTTTTCTTCATGTTTTTGCTTTTTATTTATCTAACAAAGAAAAGAAAAAAAACCTCTTTCTGTTTGATTTTTTTTTTTGAAAATTTTGTTTTTGTATCTTTTTTTTTTTTTTGCTTTTTTGTAAAAAGAAATAATAATTCAAGAAAACATTTCTATGAAAAAAGAAGCACATAAGATTACCAACAATTAAGAAATTTTTTGCCTTTTTTTTTTTTTCATGTTTTTACTTTTTATTCGATTAATAAAAATGTTTTTTGTTTCAAAAAATTTCATTTATGTTTGTTTGTTTGCTAAAAAAAATCTTCCTTCTTTTTAGAAAATATTTTTTGAAAATATAAAATTTGGACAAGTACTAGATGAATCAAACCATTTGTCAAAAAGAAATTTTATTAAAAGATTGTTCCTCTTTTATTTCTCCCTTTTTCTTTTTTTTTTTTCAAAATTTTAGTTTTATTTGCACTATTCTGCACCTAAATAAAGATTGTATTAGGATGTTTCTCTCGTGCTCTAATCCGAGTAATTTCTATGAAATAGTGGCATGGTTTGGTTAATAAAAAAGCTTTTTTTTTTTAATTTCATTTGTGTTTGTTTGTTTGCTAAAAAAAATCTTCCTTCTTTTTTAGAAATATTTTTTGAAAGTACAAATTTTGGACAAGTACTAGATCAGTCAAACCATATGTTAAAAAGAAATTTTATTAAAAGATTGTTCCTCTTTTATTTCTCATTTTTCCCTCTTTTTTTTTCAAAATTTTAGTTTTATTTGCACTATTCTACACCTAAATAAAGATTGTAGTGGGATGTTTCTCTCATGCCCTAATTCGAGTAATTTCTATGAAATAATGGCATGGTTCTACCTAGGATTGGCCCTCATGGTTTATGGTTTACTATATGCTTGGTTTAAATTTAACAAGGCTCCAAAATTGTTTCTCATTGGCATCCACACAAGACTAGTAAGGCATTTTGATCCTCACCCATTATAGGCTACGAATGGAATGAGTTTAATTTGAGTGGGAGCATTTCACTTGCCATTGCAAAGGCTATCACCTCACGAGAGTATAGGTACTTTACTCCCATACAAAAGGGACAGAGCTCGAATATAGAGCTCATGCATGATAAAAAATGTGTCATTGTGTGTGTGAGAGGAAATGGCATCAAAATTTCTATCCTACATGCCCCATAATTTATTAAGAGTAATATATATAAAAAAATAAATAATGGACAAATGACATAATTTAAATTAAATGCATGTGAATTTTTTATTGCTATCATTATTTAAAAAAATAAAATCAAAATACAAAATTTAAAGTTAAATACCAATTAAGACCATTAAATCAAAATTAAGGATAACACATAATTAATTTTTGGCTTGACTCTCTTAAAAAAAATAATGTTGCCAGCGGAGCCGCCAAGCTATTATAACGGTTTTTGGGTCCACTAGATGAATTTGAAAACAAAAAAGAGTCGTCACCTATTTTTTTTGGCTAGGTGTAATTGGCCACCTATTAAACATATCTTTTTAATAAAAATTTTAAAATTAATTAAAACTTTATCAAAATGATAATTTTTTGGGTTTGCAAAAACAATTTGAGTTGAGGGTCGGTCACACGTGAGGAAGGATTAGCACCCCCACGATGCCTGTTTAAAATGGTACTAATTAATTATATGTTATCCTTTAATTATGACAAAAATGATCTTAATTTTAGTATTTAGAATTAATTTTCTTAATTTTTTATTATAAAAAACATATTTTTATTATTTATTATTTTTTTAACTTGATTGGAACAATAAATAAAAACTTTGTTTATTGAAAAATTCTAAAAAATATTCCAATGTTTTGGCCATATTAAAAGGAACCTTTTCACTTAAGGATCTTTTAAGAATCACTATTCAAAATTCTCAAAAATCTCATCATAGACGATTCATATTTATCTTCAAAATCAATATTTATAAAGCATGTAATAAAATATGACAACTATCATTTAACCCGACAATATTTAAAAACATTCATTTTTTATTCTATTAAAAAAGAACAAAAATCATTCATTAAAAATTATTCTAAATGCTCCTAAACATTGACGACATTTAGATAAAATTTCTTATCTAGAAATTCCTAAAGAATCATTGCATGAACTTTTTTAGAATCTCATCATTGGAAGCTCGAATTTATTTTTTTAATAATTATTAATATTTAAAAGTTATGTAATAATATAATTATCTATAAATAAATTTATTTCCTAAAAGAGGCATGCTCTTATAAACATTTTATATTTTTATTTCTTTAAAAAATCAAAAGAAAAATAAATATCTTTGTATTGAAAAAAGTTTCTAAATATTTCAATATTTTGACAATTTTTAAAAAATTTTCTCCTCTAGGGAATTCTATGGAATCACCACTCGAACTTCTCGAAATTCTATCATTTGAATTTTTAATATTTATCATTATTTTGTAACAAAAAATTCATTCACAAATATTTATTCTTGTAATATTCATTTATCATAAAATATGTGACTTTTTTTTTGCACAAAAGAAATTTATATATTTGACATAGGTAAATAATATTAGGTACCTATACAAATAAAAAAAAAAGAAATATACCAAATCTTGGATGGAGATGACTCGAAGCGGATAGGCTAAACACTAGGATGGAGCTTAGGCTAAACACTGAATTGGGTTTCAGACTTAGGCTAGTTTGAGGTTGAACAAGCTAGGTTAATTACATCTAGATGGGCGAGTTAGAGCATGGGTCCCACCAGGTTAGATGGATTTGGTCCACGGGTTGGGTTGACCGTCCAGTTTTTTTTCCCACTTCATTTCATCTTTTGTTTTTACAAAAAGAATAAACTATCTTAATCTTCCAAAAATGCCAGCCACATTGAAAAAGCAATCTTAGGTTCTAGTCACTGGACACAGTATTGGCCGTCGCTCGCTGCCTACAACTTATGCTGGCATTCACCCAAAAATTACCCATTAACTCTTTTTTTTCATATTCTTTCCCATTTTTAACTTAAATTTCTCAAGAACTTTTTGGATTTTTGTAGATCTGATTTGTAAGTCACGATTGTCAAGCTCTAAAAAGCCTACCACCACTACTTCAAACACCTCTGCTTGTCACTACGTCCTTCCCTTTATCTTTTTTGTTCTTTCTTCATAATTTCAAGCTTCAAACCTTAGCAAAAATTATGAAACTTGAAATATCTCCACTACTACCATCGTTGATTCTGCCATCTAAGATCGTCGTTGTTCTTTTACCTTTCTCTTTTTTTATTTTTCTCCCTTATTGCTCTTTTTATTAATCGAAACCCCTTTCAGCAAATTGTCGTTATCTCTTTCTTTTTTTATTTTTTTAATAAATTGAAACTGATTTTCTTATTTTTTTTTTCAAAGGGTGGCTTTGACTATGGTGCTTGGTTCCCTACCAGGGGACTATGTTTTTATAATTTTTTTTCTTTTTGGTTTTTTGTTGTGGCCAATTTAGGGATTATGTTTGGTATGTGGGTTCTAAACTAAGGGATGAAAAAAAATGGATTTTCTAGGGTTGGTCCTTTTTGGAGCTTAGGGAAACTACTTTTGGTGTTTTACAGTGGAGCTTTAGGTTTTTTTAGGGATCGATTAGGTGGTAGAGGCTATTTATAAGGGAGGTTGGTGCATACCATGGGGTAAGCCAGAGTCAGTACTGCACAAGGTTGGTGAAGAGCTTTTTTTTGTATGAAGAAGGTGTTAGTCGTTAGGATTCTATCGGTAAAGGTTGGGGTTAGGAGTGAGATGTTGAGGAGGGTCCATTTTGGGAAGGCTAGTTATGAAAATGCAGGTGTCACGGGTCGAGACTTAACTTATAAATTCTTGTAGCTCCAAGACCTTGGCATTGACTCATTTGATGTTTTAGATTAGTTAAACTATCACAGTTCACACTCTTATGAGGTATTATCTATTTTGGCTCCTTTGGCCTTATAGTTTTATCCCATAAAAGGTGCCTTACAAAGAGAAAGTGATGTGAGCTCTTATATCCTATGATCAACTCTAGTACATAGTCGATGTGAGATTTATGGCTCTTTTTTAGGACCATGACATCTTCCCTCACTTTAACGAAGGTCCACCATCCTTAGTGGCACATCGCTAGTTCCTATAGAGTTGGCTCTGATACCACTTATCAAGGATCAAGACTCAACCTCTAAGCCTGTATGACTCTAAGACCCGGGTATTGACTCATCTGGTATCTTAGATCAATCTAACTATCATGATTCACATTTTTGTGAGGTATTGTTTACTTCGGCCTCTTGGCCTCACGATTTTGTCCTATAAAAAATGCTTCAAAAGAAGGTGGTGTGAATCCTTACATCTGATAATTAGCTTTAGTACATAGTCAATGTGAGATTCATGACTTCTTTTTAGGATCATTAAACATGGACTTGGTGTGAGGCTGAAAATGGTGAAATGGCACTGGACAGGCACTAGAAAGACTTTTTATGCATGGGTGTTTCAATTCAATGGGGTTTCTAGTTAGTTTTTGTGAAGGAAGTTTTTTGCTTTTTTCCCCACTTGAAAAATGTATCATCCCTGTATTTGTCAATTGAAAATTAGACCCCCTTTTTTGTGTATTTTCATCCTTGTTTTTATTTCGTAATTTTGTAACAACAATCCAAAGTTTCAATGAGCAGGGTAGTAGAGTTGAAGCTCCTGATTGCAGGGTAGTGAAACTTGGCTTGTTGTGGTAGCAAGCCATCGTTGGTGCAGTGGCTGTTGGCCACTTCATTTTGTCTATTTCCCTTTTTTTTTTTGTTATATAAATTAATTTAATTAATTCTAAACAAAATAAGCAAAATGAAATAAAATAAGAATGAAATTGGCCTTAAAATTGGAGCTGAGGCCTAAAAAATTGATTTGGGCCCTTATTAGACCAACAAGCTCGAGTGATTAAAATATGATCCGATACTGAGTCGAATTGAACTTTAGAATTCAACTTTTAAATCGGATTAGATTTTAATTCATATAAATAATTCAAAAACAATTAATCTAAAATAAGTCAGAAATATATTAATTCAATTACCATGTTTAAATTAGTTCAAATTAAATTATTTGAATCAAATATAAAAATTGAATAAAAGTTGAATCGATTCAGACTAAATTAGGTTAAACTTCAAATTATGCAAATTCATTTCAAAACGACTGGGAAAAACTTGAATGAATTTAATTAAATTAAATTCAATTATGTTAGCCCAAATTGAATGTTAAATCAAATTTAAAAATTGAATAAATTCGAGTCTGGCCAAACAAAATTAGGTGTCTACAATTAGAATTGTTACATAAACATTACAAGCTCAACAAATTCAAGTGTTGTAGAAAATTTTGGTTTCTCTTCTATATTACCAATTCATTCATTTAATAGTCATGCTGCCTTGTTGGGCTTTTGACCCATTGGCAGTGTTTTCACTTCAAAAACTGACGAATTAATTATTTCATCTTACATTTATGTTAGAAAATTCTCTTGGTATATTAGGCATTATATATATGTTTTAAATATTGGTCATCTGTATTACTTAGACAATGTTATTATTATGAGTTTTTTTTTCATGTTATTATTTTATATAATAATGAAAAAAATAAAAAATGAATAAAAAAACATTGTTTATAAGGAATCTTTCAAAGCTTGAATTTAGGTTTACATTGTTACTTTAAGGTTTTTCACCTTGTACTATTTTTCTTTATTTTATTCTTCTTGTATTAGTTTACTCCTTAATGTGTAATTCATTTTCGATTATTGTGGTCTTTTTCCCTTAGATTGGTTTTCTTATTTGTTTGATTTAATAAGCTTTTTTTCCTAATAATGCAGATTAGCAACCATGAGTTTTCAGTTTCTATTTAAGTTGTCACCAACTAGGAAAAATCAACATTGCACATATATGGGATTCTGTGAATCCAAGATCAAGCAAATAAATCAGCCTTGATTTTGTTACCACCGATGTTAAGGTAAACTCATTTATTCCAATTCATATTCTATTGTTTTTATACCAATAATATATTAATTTGATTAAAAAATATTTTTTTTCATGATCTTTGAATGTGTCCAAGCCTAAGGTTTTCACTTAATTGAAAACCACGATTCGAGAAAGCTTCTTAGCAATGCCAAGAACAACTTAAATACAACACTCAACGTAAGTTTTCTATTTTCTTATTAATCAAAAACCATGACCAGTGTTGTTTATCTCAATGGTCTTAAACAAATACAAACATTAATAAATGATAATTACTTTTTGAACACATGTGTGGAAGTGCATAAAACCTTTTTATAGCATGTTTAAATTTTGTGTTTACTATTTAAGAGTTGCAGCCTATCTAAATGTTGGCTACAACTCGAATGCTTTGCAAGGCTTGGACTAACTCTTGGAAAGTAGGATGGTAATATTTTTGGATGGAAGCTGTTAAATATTTATAAGGTTTATTGTTAGGTTTTATTGTTAAACTTACTTTTGTCAAGTGCAAACTTGTGCTTATACAGCTTTAGTGCTTTTCAATGTATTGAACACTATTTTTTTTGTTGTGGTAGTATTAATATATTGATCTATTGTATGATGTTGAGGGTGTCATATCCATTTCAGTTAAAGCTGTTGAGGTAAGAGATTTTATTAGTGATGATAAAGAAATTGTCAATAGTTATAAGGTAACACTTTTTTCTTAATAATCACAGTCTGTTGTAGGTTCAATGAAATGTTTGACAAATTGCGTATTTATGCTCTATATTTCTCTTTTCATCTTCTATTTCTCATAAATTAATTGCACTTGATGAAAAGCTGAGGTCTGCCTTAGTAGCCGTGGCATTTCACGAAGATGAGGTTGGTAGGTTAAGGTATACAACCTTTCAATTTTGTTGTGTAAATATATGATTATTGTAGCAATTTCATTATGATTGTTAGAAAATTGAAATAGAATATTTATCTCTATATTAGACATTATTTTTTGCCTATTATATCTTAATTTTTTTAAAAAATGTTATGCTAATTATAGTTTCACAAAATGGTAATGGGTGAAGACATGGTAATATTTGTTTTAAGAAACAAGTATACCTTTGTATTTAGTAGTGTAGCCATGTGTACATGAGTGTGATCAATTCTTAATTCTAGAATGTGCAGTATAGTTTTTTTTTCTTGTAATTTCTTTATATAGACTTCATTGAAATTAAATAAAAATTTAAATAAGGTTGGTCAAATAAGTAAAATTTTATCTATTTTTTTATAATGATAATGAGCAGTATGTTGTTTTAGAAAAAAACTATTAACATCTTTATATTTATATTATGAATATGGCTGTATGTTTTCTTTTCGGTATAATATGTTTATTAGCTAATAATTAGTGTATTCAATTAAAATGTCAAAAGTGATATATATTCAAATATATTCTTAAAGAGTTTTAAAGTATTTACGTTTGAGTTAAATTGAGGCATAACAATTTTAGACAAAATAGATTTATAAGATTAGCAAGATCCCAATTCTTTGATTTAAAGTTTTATGAAGTCCCTGCTTTTGTCTATCATAGAGTCTTTTTGCAACAATTGGTGTTTTGAATTAATATATCTTTCTCTTTTTTAAGTTATTAGATATATTTTTCTATGTTGAGTGTTGAGTTGCAAAGAGGGTTACTTATTTTTTTGTGATTCAATGATTATGACAAACAAACAAACCTTCGATGAATAAGTTTAATATCTCATCATCATTAACTTAAACTAATGAAAATATTCAAAATATAAATAGTTACACAATTTTTTTCTTTTATATATTGTTCAATATTTAAATTATTAATGCACAATTTATTTTACTTCTATAATTAAATTATCAGTATATAGCTTTATTTACTCTTGCAACGAAGCATAGGCTTGAAACCTAGTTTTTCATAACACTAGTAGTCTATATAAAGAAAGACTACAATTTTTCTAAAAAACTATAGCCTTATATACTAAACAAAAGACCAATTTTTCATCAAGTGTAATATGCAAAAAGATTGATTTTTCATGAAAACCAATAGTTTATATAAGAAAAGACTATAATTATGAAAATTTGAGTCTAATATACTAAAAACAACCTAGTTTTTAATTAAAAGCAATATAAAAATGGCTGATTTTTCAAACAATTGTGGTATATATATGAAAAGACTACAGTTTTTCGACTATAGTCTAATATACTAAACAAAAGTTCAATTTTAATCAAAGGGTAATATTAAACAAAGATTGTGTTTCTTTTATAAGTAATGCAATCTTTCTATTCTTTTTATTTATGTTTTAACAATGATTTTTTTAAAAGGTGACCTTTGCTACTCATTTTCTTTGGGTTTTAACTACAGTTATTTAAAAAGAATAGTCGAATATATTAGAGCATAATATTAAATATATAAAACCATAATCTAATTACTATTATACATAAGGCTACAGCTTTTCATAAAAGCATAGTCTAAAATACATATAGACTATAGTTTTTATAATTAAGTAGTCTTTATTTAAGTCTTAATTTTGTTTCTCTTGTTTGTTTTTAGTTATGTTCTTTCACAAACTCACTCGCTTTTTGCATCTACCTCTAAACTCTCATTTCTCCTTCAACTTCTCATCTTTGATTCTATTCTACCACCTTAAGCTTTTACAATTGGACTCACCTCTCTATTCTCTTTGTCTTTTCCTCTACTATCACCCCTTTAGCTAAAGGTTCTTTAAACATTATTTTCTAATTATCTAATTTTATTTTTCTAAAAGATTGGTTATGCTTGAAGTTAACTTTTATGCTATACAATATTTTAGTTTTTGTAGCTAAAATTTAGGTTTTAAAAAATGTTCAAATTGCTTAAACTTAACTCGAAACTCTATGTTAACAATTATATATATGTGTTTTTGACAAATATATATATAATGTTTAGATATATAGGCAAAGAAAGTTAAAGAAGAAAGTAAACATGTGTTTCCTAACAAGGTGGAAAAGTTTAAACAAATTATTTAGCATCAATTTCAAATGGCAAAAAGAAAGGAAAAACAATAGGACACAAAACATTGATTCAACCGGTTACATTTTGAAGCAAGTAAACCAAATTAACAGTGGAATTCAACAGTAAAAGGTAGCCTATGAATGCTACTGCAAAAATGATGGTCAATAATATATGAAGTCTAGTACAAATTATAGTCCCCATTACAGTGTAGACATCTACTTTTATTTGAGCATGTTTAATCAATCACGATGCTTTGAAATTTGAGAACCAAATCTTTTCCATGAATTTTTAGGCTTTGCAAAAATTCCATTGTTTTTGAATGAATTGAGTCTTAGGTTGATACAAGAAAAGTTTATAAATCAAGGAAAAGGTCTAATGTCAACCTAAAAGTCAACCTAGTCAAACTTTCGAACTTAGTTGAATTTAGTTAAAATCGGATCATTTTTAAAACAATAGAACCAAGTCATTAGATTCATAAAGATTTTAAAGTAAATATTTAGTTTTGAGCAAAATAGGTGTTTCGACCAAAATACTCTTGATGTGACCTGAGTCAAAGTTTGTCAAAATTTGTTAAAATCACTTGTATGGTCAAGTTTTGTCAAAGCCTGATGTTTAGAGAGAAAATCCTTAGAAAAACATAATTTTGAGTTAAAATGACCAAAATGCCCCTTGATCAAACTTGGTCAAATTTGATCAAACTTGGTCAATTTGTGATTGACTAGGACTATTAAGGCTTATTAGCAGTAAAATTATGATTTGGACTTTTAAAATCTTGTTGGACCTCAAAAAAGGTGAAATTACAAAAAGCCTTTTAAGGGCATTTTTATAATTTTACCCTTTTAGATCGATTTTTTGTGAAAAGCTCCAAATCATGTTTAAATATTAGTTTTATGAAATTTGATGCATTAAAAATCCTTATTAAACCTCAAAATGAGTGAAATTACTAAAATGCCCCTTAATTATGTGTTATAAATTTTTAGAGCCATTAAATTTAAAGGTACAATGATCCTATGGCCTATATTGCAAGCTTTGGGCACCAAGTTTGAAGAAAAAAACAAAAGAATTACTATCCTTGGATGCATTTTAATCCAATGATTGAGAGGGGTGCTTGGCTCTATAAATTGACATGCATGGAGCTACATGGACTTTTTTTTTTCCAGCAACCATAAATTCACAATTAAAAAACTCTTGAAAAAAAAAATCTCTCTTGTGAAATTTAGCTTTTTAGGTAGTTTTCTTACTTTTCATGCATTTTTCATCTTCATCCATGTAGTTTTTTCAATCCTTTAATGGTTTGTGAGCTACCACTATGTGTTTTAATGAGTTTTTGGTGATACAATCTTATGATTATGTGTTTCCCTGCTTTGTGATTTATTTGCTACATGTTTTTTATTTTAAAGAATGGTTTTCTTCAACTAGTTATTTTGGTAGTTTGTTATATGTTTGATAAATGTTCTTACTAACAAAAATGGTTTTCTTAAATATTGCTTTCTATGTGTTTGATGAAAATTTTCAAAATAAAAAAGTAGTATTGTAGAAATTTTCTAAGTATTTGAAAAAATAAGAATGTGGTCATTTACTATGTTTTTCAAGGCCTTAGTATTGTCATGATAGTTTAATTTCATTCATCACCTGTAATAGTTTAATTTCATGTTTAACACTTATTTGGCATAAATTTTATCATGCATAGATGTTGTGGATTTTTGAAGAAGTTTATAAAAATCATGGAACCCTTAAAATTCCCTAAACTCTAGGTCAAACCTAAACCCTAAAGCCAAACCCTAAATCCTAGCCTTAACTCTAAACACCAAGTTAAACCCTAAACCTTAACCTTAGATGAAATCTTAAACTTACTCTAAACCATAAACTTAATCTAAACCATAAACCTTAAAATTGAAACTCTAAAACCAAAAAACCTAAAACTTATCCCTAACCCTAACACTAACCTTAGTCGAAACCCTAAACTTACCTTAAATCCTAAATCACACCTAGCCTAAACCTTAAATCTTGCCCTAAGCCCTAAACCCTAAATCAAACCCTAAACCTAAATCCTTAACTCTAAATTTGACCCAAGCCCTAAATCCACCCTAAAACTTTAAATTATCCCAACCTTGAAATAAGTCAAATCCCAAAACCTTGAACCTATTTCACACCCAAAATTAAAAACATTTGTATGAAAATCTCATATGAAATAATTTGTTCCTAAATGCCACCTAAATGGTAGGGTATTTAGGAAATTTTATTTCATTTTCATATGATTCCTTAACCAAAAATGATAATAAGATTAAACAAAACAAAAGAAACAAAAACATGATCTTATATATAAATGGTCGTACCTAAGCTATACTTAAAGATAAGAGAATCTAGGTGGTCTTTTTATATTTAAGGATCTAATTTCAACTTTTCATTTAATCATTATGTATGACATTCATTTGCATATGTTTATTTTAGATTATTGTTTGCTTTCATTTCACAAGCATATGTCTTTTAATTACTATTATTTATTTTATTAATTGTAGCATCATCAGTTTTTTTGCTAAAAATTCAAAAAATATTGAAATAATTCTTGATATTTTACCTTGAGGTTGGAGAGTCACTAATAATTATTATTTATAGAAAATATTATTTTCATTTTAAAAGAATGTTGTGGTGGATATTAGGCAAAAAAAATTATCTTTAGATTCTGCCTAGATGTTGGAGAATTTTAAGGTAATTTTTTAACATAAAAATTTTCACAATATTCCTAAATAAGAATTTTCTTTTATCAAATAAAATTGATTTTTCTTTCAAAAAAATGAAAGAAATTACCATCAAATTTCAAGTTGAAACCATTTTATCCAATACTAAAAATATAAAAGCATGATTAATTGCTATTGTTTTTAAATGGGTGTTGTGAGAGTGCTAATCTTTCTTTATATGTAATCGAACTCTTGAACCCAATTCTATTTTTAAAAACTAAAATATCTTTTTTGTAAACCTTAAACTCATTTTTCACTTTATTAAAAAAAAAAAATTTTAGGTGACTAATCATACTTAATAAAAAGATTGGTGGTGACTCATTGTTTTTTGATTTACAAAATTTTATGTCTTGTAAATGGATTTATGGACCCATATGTTGTGACAGCTTGGCAACACTATTAAGGATTTTTTTTTGTGACAGCTGGCGTCAAGTAAAAAATTAATCATGTGTTATCCTAAGTTTTGAATATAATGGTTTTAGTTGATATTTAATTTTAATTCTCTTCATTTTAATTTTTTTAAAAAATATTGCATCTTAGTTAGCATCCTACTTTGATTTTGTCATTTTTTCTTCACTTATATTATCTTAAATGATATATCTCTTTACACACACTTTACATATTCACTTCCATACATTAGTTCTACACCCAAACTTTATCCATTTTACGAGGAAATATAGTATCTACATTCTCTTAAGGTGATAACATCTATATTTGTAATGAAACACTCCATTTAAATTGAACCGTTTTCCATTTGTAGCCTGTAATGAGTAAGGATTAAGGTGTCTTACTAGTCTATAATAGGCGATTATATAAGGAACAATTTGAATACTTTTAGACTAATAAATCTTAACTCAGCATATAGTGAACCTTAGGGGACCAATGATGTTGCACTCTTTTTTGTATAAGTTACCCAAAATCAGGACCACGAGAGATCATTTCTTGTTAAGTTTTTTAGATTAATAATAAAATAAGAAAATTTCATTAAAAAACAAAAAATATTTTTTTACTCCTCTTACTTCAAACAAAAAATTTCTTTTATTCTTTTTGGATGATTAAAAGAAAAGATAAACCAAGTTGTTTTGTATTTCTAGTGTTTATATATATTTTTTTAGATATTGAATTTAAAAAAAAAAGAGTCTTGGAACTGATTAAATTGTCTAGTGAGTCTTGTAAAAATGATTTGATAGAGAGTTCAAGGGAAAAAAAACAAAAAATGAAAAAATGGAGAATAAAAAAAGAACAAAAGAGTGAAAAACCAATGATTAAGGATTTGTAAGAAGTTTGTTATCTCTTTTCGATCCATTCATCATTATTGTGGTTTTTATATTTTAGGCCTTATGCATAAGAAATTCCATTTGTAGACATATTTACATTTTTATTGTATTCATACATTCAAAAACATGCTTTATGTGTCATGCAAGTTAGGTATTGTTTTGTGTATTTCATTCAACAAAGTAATAACATGGACTTTTTGCTTAAATCCCTTGAAATTAAATTTTTTTCTTAGTCAATAATAGAAAGGGGAAAATGGGGATCAACTGGAAGCTATGATCATGATTTTAAATTTCTCTAACTATTTACTCTTTCCAAATTATGCACATTTCATCAAAAAGCTTTATCATTTAATCATTCATTTGCTCATAAATCCATTTGTCCATTCATAATAACAGCCCTGAAAATAGTCAATACGATTATCGACAATTGTTATACTTATTAGAGGTAAAATGAGTTTCTTCAAGTTTAATCTTGGCAATTTTCTTTTAGGATTAGGAAGACATCGAAAGGATAAAATAGCAATTTCTTCAACCACTTCATCCTTTGAATGTCCCTTTTCCCTAGCTTTTTCACCTTAAATGTTCACAGAACAAAAGATCAATCAAATCCATCCTCAGAGTTGTAGAAGAACAAAAGTTAAAGCACACCATTCACTTCAAATGTCCTACTAGAGTTACTTCCTTTACTTATCAATAGTCATGTGATCTCCATCGTCCCTACAAAGCCTAGAAAGGCTCTTTACTCAATGTGGTATAATCCCATACCAAATGTGAATACTGTGGAGGCATTGAAGGCATTCTATAGAAAGTTACATGTATTTAAAGATGAAGCTCAATCTTTGAATGAAGCCAATCTTGCAAGATTTAGAGAGCTTGTCAGTGGCTATGATAATTAATGATGGTGGGATTAAGGATCAAAGTTTTAAGGCCAACATGCAAAGTAGGGGTAGTTTTAATCTTGGTTTGAGTTTATGAATTTTATTATTTTTTAAGATGTTGGATTGGGTGGAATATTTACACCGAGTGAAAGAACTTTAAGTTTCAATCATTACACAGTTCGTTTGTCAATATTGTCATTTGAAGCATTTTAATTTCTTGTTAGTTTCATAGTTTATTTTATCATTTTTTAGGATGTTAGATTGGGTGGGATATTTGCATTGAGTGAAAGAACTTTAAGTTTCAATCATTACATATTTCACTTGTAAATATTGTCATTTGAAGCATTTTAATTTCTTGTTAGTACATATTTTTATGAATAAAAAAAGAATAAAAAGATAAAAGTTTTAAAAGGGAAAGAATAAAGCCTTACATATTTAGATTTCAAAAACCATAAAAAGGAAAAAAAAAGAAAAAAAAGAAGGAAAAATCAAAAAATTAAAAAATTAAAAAATTTGAAAAAAAAACTTTTATAATAAAAGTGAAATGAGTCTAAAAAGAATTGGTGACCATTATTAAGAATGAACTATTCCTAATAAATACCCCTATAATTTTTCTCTTAAACAATCTGTTGCCATCAACCATCAAATCATTCAAGAGCCTTCATATTTCAAAGGGTTTAAATTCTAAATCTTTGCTTGACCATAGCAAAAAAAAAGGTGATAATATTTTGCTCGATGATGAACAATGAAATTGTCAATTTGAAATTCTTAGGTTTCTTGAAAGCTAAGTAAACATGACACCTATTTAAAGATTCTACATGCAAGCACTTTAATATATGTCAAGGCTATGTCGTAGCTTAAAAGTTGTCAAAATAAATGTCACTCGACTTCAAACATACCAGCCTTTCAATTTTCTATCGTGAATTTTCCTTGTCTAGTGTCTTGGGGGACATTGACCAAAAAGCAAGACCTCACTACCCTCAAGACAACTTGAGTTAAGACCAATCCTTTTCTTTTTTTAGAGTGAAATGAACCTTTTGACACTTTAAATGAGTTTATAGCACATGACCCTTTTATCACATTGACCTTCGCTAAGGTGGTTTATCAAAATGGCAGCATCTTTCCCGAATTGTGATCCTAGCAAGGTGGAAAAATGTAGGGATTGAAAATAAAACCAAAAAGAAAAGAAAAAAAAAGAATTGGAAAGAAATAAAAGAAAGCAAAAGAAAATTTGATTGACATCATGCACTTTAAGCATTCAAATGAGTCAAAAAATAAAAGATCTCAATAAGTTTATGAAAAAATCCTTTAAAAAAACCAAAAAATGAAAAGAAAAGTTAGAAATATAAAAAAAATTCCAAGAAAAGAAAATTTTTGAAAAACCTTTCTTCAAACCTTTTTCTAAAAAAAATTACTCTTCAAATTTAAGTAACTGTGCTTAAGATGATAAGTGACCATCTTTTATTATCTTTTCACATATATAAATATATATCCTTTGCTATCCCCTTGACCATGATTTTTTTTTAAATAAACCCTAACCAATGATCACTCTCTATATTAAAGAGTAATAAAAAGATATATTTAAGGGTTAAGTATGGTAAAATCCAAAAAAGAACCCTGCATGTTGAAGGCAAACATCCAATAAAAAGTTTTAAAAGTTTTAAATCCACTCAAAGAAAAGGAAAGTAAAAAAAGAAAAAAAGTAAAAGTGAAAAAAAAAAGAAAAAAAAGAGAAAAAAGGAATAAGAAAAGAAAAGAAAGAAAAGGAAAAGAGAAAAAAAACTAAAATGATTAAGTGGAAAGTATAGGAAAATGATAGGATAAATACCTTAAAGTGAATCTTTCAAATCGGAAAGAATAACCTTTGGTTTAATCACCTTTAAACATTTATTTTGAGCCTATCCCTTTTTTAAAAACCCCTAACCTTGGTCTATATCATATTGGATCAGTCATGAATGCTTAAATTGAAGAATTTCTCTTTAAGGAATAACCCTAAAAACTTGTGAGACTTTTGTGTACTTTCATTACCCAACTACCCATTTGAACTATTATAGACACCTAATTATATTTGGGTAAAATTTCACCATTTGTGAAGCTTTCAAAATCCAATCTGGTTCAAATACAACATTTCTTTAATTTTAACAAGTTTAAAATCAAAATTGGGACCAATTTGAGTTAAAGGCCTCAAGGTCAAACTTGGTCAAACCTAGCTAAAACTTGGTTAAAATTGATCAAATCAGTCAAACTGGATTAAACTCAGTTAAATTTTCAAAATTTACAATCAAATGGGTTTAATCAACCATGGGAATGGTATTTGTGATGCTAAAGCATTGAAAACTTTGATTGCATTTTGATAGAGGCAAAATTATCGAAATGCCATTTAGGGATATTTTGAAATTTAACCTTTCAAAGTCATAGTTTTAAAATATTTGATAATTTTTTATGCATTAAAAACCCCGATCATACCTTAAAAAGTATGAAATTACTAAAATACCCTTAAGGGTATTTTCATAATTGACTTTCCCGAGGTCGATTTTTCACGAAAGCTCCAGATAATGATTTAATATTATTTGATGATTTTTGAATTATTGAAAACCTTGATTGTACCTTGAAAAGTGTAAAATCATTAAAATACCCTTTAAAGGTATTTTTATAATTTGACTTCTCAAAGTTGGTTTTTTGCAAAACATTTCAATCCATGTTTTTAAATTATTTGATGATTTTTGGTACATTAAAAATATTGGTAGCACCTCGAGAGGTGTGAAATTACTAAGATAGTCCTTAGAGGTAATTTCGTAAGTCAACCTTCTCGAGGTTGGATTTTCATGAAAACTTTCATAACATAATTTCATATTATTTCATGATTTTTTGTGTTTTAAAATCACAAAAATGAATAAGGGAGTATTGTTTTCCAAAAAAATGGCCTAGAAATTGATAACTTTCTAATAGGGATTAAAATAATCTTTTCACTTGGTTCTAACAGCATTAAAATTTTAACCTTTAGCAGTGAGCATCCTAGACCATTTGATTTTTAACCTTTAGCAGGGACCTAAATCCAATGGTGAACGTGACTTTTTACAAAATAGAAAAGGGATGAATATGGACCATTAGATGCACCTCTAATCTAAGGGCCAAGATTCAATTTTAAAAGATATTTTTCATGCTTAATTGAGAGAGAAGGGGGATGTTGAAGAAAAGAAAGAGGGAAGGGCTAGAAAGGAAAAACAATGGAGAAGAAGAAAAAAAAACATGAAAAGAAAAAAAAAGAGAAGAAAAAGAGAAAGAAAGAAAAGTTGAAGAAAGCTTAAAGAATGTATAATCTCTATTTTTTTTTTTGTATTCATTACATCTTTATCTCATTTTCATAACATTTTTACATTGGTTTTTCATCATTCTTTTTTTTTTTTTTTATCAAAGCTTGAATCAAATTTCATCAAAGTAGTTCATAGTTTGGATTGAAGTTAGAGAATCAAGCAACAAAAAATTCAATACCACCATTAACACCATATAGAGGTACAGCTAACCTCCACTTCACCATGGTCGAACCTCCTTATGGTTCTTCTTGTTGATTTATTTTCTTTTAAATGTTATCTATGATAATTAAATGATGAGTTTACTTATGTTTTGCATGAATTTGGAATAGTTAGTGATGTATGTTGGTGTTTGATTCATGTTCTAGTTATTCGTGGATTCTTTGCTATTTTAGCTTGCTATATGTTTGATGGAATTCTTCTTTTGATTAAAATTCCTTCAAGTGATGAATATTGTGATGTTCAATGCATTTTTGAGTGAAATAAAATGAAAATGTGATTGTGAAACTGCCATAGGACATTCAACCAAGGTAATTCCATGCTTTGTTGAAACTTGTTCTTTATTTTGTGGCTAAATGTTGCTTGATTCCATGTGTTTGATTATGTTTTTGCTATGTTTTTCAAGTTTTCAGTATGTTTGATCCAATTTTCAATAGATAAAATGTTAGTTTAATAAGTTATTTAGTGTTTTTATGTTTGTTTGATTGATTTTTAAAAAAGAAAAATGGTGGAACATGTTTTTCAAAGTTTGACAAATTTTAGTGTTTAATTCATTTTCCTCATGTGTTCACATACACATCTTATTTGTAATTTTATTGTCTTGCACAAGTAATATGCATCCAATATTTACATTTTTACCAATGGCATTGTTGTAATTTATTTAAGTTACATGCTTTTTCCCATGAAACCCCAAGTTTGAAACCCTAAACCCTAAACCCTAAACCTTAAACCTTAAACCTTAAACTAGATCTCAAACTAACCTAAACCCTAAACCCTCAAAACTTGAACCAACCCTTGTCCCTCATTCATGCATTTGCATTTCATTTTACTTTGTTACATATATCCTTAAATTGTCCTGCATTCATACCATGTCATTCATATCATACATTATTATACATGATGTTTATGCATATCATGCATTTATTTTCAAAAATGAGTTTTCAAAGTAAAATATTTTTAAATAAGATAATATATCAAGTAAATATAGTCATCAAGATTTGGCCCAAATATAAGGGAGTCTCGGTGACTATTATTTATGCGAGGTATTATCTCAGTTTTGTGAGATAATTTGAAAACCCTTATGTTAAGGATATTTTTAAAGTTTTACCTAAATATAAGAAAGTGAAAAAGTGTCTTGATACTTAAGTTATTTTCATTTTGATCCATAAAAAAAATGCTTTGTTTTCAAATTTCGATTTCTTTTCAAAAAGAAAAAAAATTTAGTTTTTTTCTTGAATTAAGAAAAGGAATTAATTTTAAACACCCAAATAAGACCATTTTAACCAAAGTTTAAGGATAACATATAGCTAAATGGTATCGTCTTCGACGGGTACTATAGGGGTGCTAATCCTTCCCTACGTGTAACTGACTCCCAAACCCTAAATATGATTTTGCATACTTCAATTTGTTCTTGTTATAAAACTTTTAAAATCTTTTAAATGTTTCATTAAAAGGACAAAATATTTTTAGGTGGCCAACAACATTTTAAAAAAGATTGGTAGCGACTCCTTATTTTGATTTTTATAAAAAAAAAAAAAAGCTTTTTAAAAGCCCTATTTTTCATTCCCCATTCATCCGGTGCTTAAGTCACCACCCTTGGTCTTGAAACATTGTGATAGCTTGGTGACTTCATTGGGAACACACTTTTTAGAGAGTCAAGCTAAAAATTGATTGAATACTATCTTAAATTTTGGTTTAATGGTCCTAATTGGTGTTTAATCTTAATTTCTTGATTTTAATTTTTTTTTAAAAATCAAAAATTGAAAAAAAATAAAAAATGTTTTGACTTCAATTTTCTTGTTTTTAACAAAGAAAAAAAAGTGTGTGTGTTGCATTTCATTCATATTTTAATTATGTCATTTATTTTAAATTTTATTATTTATCCTACTTTTAATAATTGTGGAACATTTAGGATAGGGGTATTTTAGGAATGTGTGAAAGGTTTGTATATTCATTCGCACACACTTATAGTTGCATTGCGTGTATAAGCTTTATACCCAAGCTCTATCCTTTTTAGAAAGATGTAAAGTAGCTACGTAAGGGAAAAACCCCTATAATGGCTATTGAAGCACTCCTACTAAGATTAAACCATTTTCGCTTGTAACTTGTAATGAGTGAGGATCAGGGTACCTTCATTAGTTTGTGATGGACAATAATGTAAGGAACAATTTGGAAACCTTTAGACACTAATGAATCATCATTTTCACAACCCATACCAAATGTTCATATAATCTCCCTTAAATAAAAGATGAAATCATTGCTATCTAGATCAAAAGATATTGGAAAAATTGGATAATTTTGCTTGTTAGTGAATTTACCCTAAGATGTAGGCAAAGAAAAATTTTAGGGAAATGAATAAAAGAGAAAAGGAATCAAGATGTCAAACAAGGATAATGAGAGGGTATGGCCTTTTCAACAATTATGCCCCAATGAAAAAATTGAAAAGTTTGAGCTTAGTGAAGAAACTTGCGTAGTGATGTGTTTGGAATAGTCTCAACATCAAATTATCGAAGTCTAGAATCATTAAGAGAAAGCCTCACGTATTAGCTTATAAAGAATTTTCCAAAAAATATTTTGCAAATTTCATTACTCACAGCTTTAATGAAGGTTATTAACTTGGAAATCCCTTTTTGCCAAGTGAAAATCAGGATCATGGGACTTGAGAAGTCAGGCTTTGAATGGTATGATGCTCAATTGAATTGAAATATAAAGTGGCAAGTGAAACAACTGGGTATGTTAATTCTTGATAGTAATAATCAATTCTTTTAAAATTGTTTGCACAATAATTTTTCCTTTACCAAAAAACATTTTTTAATCATGAAAAGAAATCATGTGGGCTTTTATTGTTGAACAAATTTAAATTCAAAAGGATGAAAAATATATATACAAATACATGTATGTTGAACATAATGAAAAAGAAGAATTCATATTCAAAACTATGTACAAAACTAAAAAAGGCAAAGATTCTCCCAAACAAATGAAATAATATACATACAAAGATGTTTACATGAATAAAAATATATATGTAAATACATGTATGTAATACATGGTAAAAAAATTTATTTAAAGCTACATACAAAATAGAAAATACAAAGATTGCCCCCAAACAAATGAAAGAATGCACATACAAAGATGTTTACACGGATACAAATATATATATGCAAATACATGTATGCAATACATAATAATAACAAGAAGAATTCATATTCATAACTATGTACAAAACTGAAAAAAAAAAAGTAATAAAAAAATTATTCTATAATTTATAAATAGGCATTCACATCTTTTTATATATGAAAAAATGAAATAAATAATGCATGAATGAATGGATAACAAAAGTATATGTACAAATACGGACATTTCAAATTTTCCCTTATTTTTAAAAAAAAGAAAAATGTTATAAAAACATTTTTATTTTTTTTGTACAAGTTCAAAATTATCTTAACAAAGCATAAATATAAACAAATATAAGGTGAATGACAAAAGAAGTCCCTTCATGTGTCTTATTTTAGGGTTTTTTATACAAAGGGGAAGGATAAGGCTTTAACCTATATTTAGATCCTTATAGTTTATGTACATACTAGGTTTAAAGGCCTTGACAAACTAAAGGTTCATAAATTGTTTCTTACATCATTGTTTATTATAGACTACTAAGTTACCCTAATTCTCACTCATCATTATAAGCTCAAACAGAGAGGGTTTAATTTGAGTGAGAATTTTCATAGCTCACACAAAGGTTACCACCTCACGAGAATATAGGTAATTGTTTCCTCCTTCCTAATAAAGGACAAAGCTTGGGTATAGAGCTTATGCATGAATGCAAGACTGGTGTGTGTAAAGGAACATGCCAAATAATCAAATAAATTGGCGTACATAAAGAAAAAAAATTAAAATCTACAAAACAAATAAGAAATCATAAGCAAATAATTTAGTTCACATGAAAAAATAAAAAATAATTACATAATAAATCCATCAACTCAAGGCTTAAGATAACATAGAACTAATAGTTTGACTCTCTAATGTTCCTAATGGGGTCACTAAATTGTCATAACATTTAGGTTCGAAAACCTATCCATTAGACACAAAACTATGGAGTCACCATCAATCATTTTTACCTTGGTGTGATTAGCCACCTATGTGAATCTACCCTTTTTAAGGTTATCCTAAGTTTGACTAATGGTCCTTAAAACGAACAGGTTTTGGTCTACATCAACAAAATTAAAGTTCAAGAGTCAGTTACATGCAAGAAAGGTTTTAGCACCCCATTACGCCTAAAATTGGTACCAAATTAATTATATGTTATCTTATTTAAGCCTTACTCAAAGATTGTTTTTTATCGTACAAACAAATCAATTTCAATCCTTTATTTATTTACACCACATTGTTATATGAAAAGTTCTATTAAAAATCAAATCATGCAAATATAAAAAATATCATACCAATAAAAATTCTATAAAAAATCATGCCAAGACATCATACAATAAATATCATAACAAATATCATGCCAATAAAAATTCTATAAAAAATCATGCCAAGACATCATGCAATAAATATAAGAAACATCTCACAATAAATCATGCAAAATTATATAATAAATCATCCAATTAAATTCAACCCATGAAAATAACATATTAATAATCATGCAAATATATTAAATCATGCATTAATAAATAATCATACAATAATATTAAATCATACAAATAAATACATAATCATGCTATAATATTAAATCATACAAATAAATAATCATGCAATAATAATAAATCATACAAGTAAACATCATGCAAAAATATATATTATTCATGCCAAAATGCCACAAAAAAAAATCATGCAAACTAAAATCAAAACATGCAAATAAATATGATGCAAAAATAAAAGTTTCTTTTTTTCTTTTCTTCTTCAAAGTAATATAAGGAGAATAATAAAAAGAATTAAAACAACAAATAGAAAATAATAAAACAAAACAAACACAAAAGACCAAATAAAAGAAAAAAAACTAGTCAAAGAGGATCGAGTCAACTGTTAGTATTACATGGGTTTTGGAACATTGATTGGGTTCTCTACTTTCAAATAGTAGCATTTTGCTTTTGTCATAACACATCAAAATCAACCTTTCCTTCCCATGTTACTCTTTTACTTTTTTTGTTTGAGTTTCAGATTCTATCTTCTTTTTTTCATTGAAAAACACCAAACCAAAAAAATTAGTTTTTAACAAAACCCACTACAACTTCGCTGATCGATTTTGCCACTCCTCTACCATTGTCAAGGACCCTAATAGCAGCCTTGCTCAATTCCACTTTACTTTTCTTCCTTTCCATTTTTCTCTTTAAAACACTAATGCCACAATCCATAGTCCATAGAAAAACCTTTGCCCTCGTTTTGTTTTGCACTTTGACTTTGTAAATTAGGTTGTTGGTGTTGTTGAATTGCTTAAAATTGTTTATTTTGAAACCCTTTGTTTACTATGGCTTTTTTAAATTGTGTGTTGGCTCTATTTGTCTTCTAATGGGTTGTTAAGTACGTGTTGCCAGTTTTGGGTATGTGATGTTGAGTTGATTGTCTACTTGTCAAATTTTAGCTCTATTTTTTTATGGCTACCGAATAGGTCTTTTTAGGGTTTGGGTAGTCGTCGATGGTTCACTGATTGTTGATTTGTGTTAAGGCTTTGTTGGTGAATTCTTTGCTACTTGTGTTATGGAATTTGGCTTTGAATTACTTATTGGTTTTGAAAGCTTGATTTTCTATTCTAGACTTGTTGCTTTTGATTCTTCCATGGCCGAAATCTACTAATTGCTTTTTTGTTGAATTGCTTATTAATTGATCCTTATTGCTACCGAATTCCTTTACTCTTGATTTTTTCTCTGCTTCACTTCTGTCTGTGTTAGCTAGTTTTTTATCTTGATGAATTTTTTTTTCTAATTAAGGCTATTAGATCTGTATTGGTTGTTGGAAGATATGGGTGGGTTTGGTTTTGACTAGAAATTTAGGTTTGAATGTAAATTTTGTCTTTGTGTCCAATTACTCTTGAATTTTGTTGCTTTCTATTCACTTTTTTTTGGCTGTAGAGAATTATTTGGTCGATTATTGCTTCTTTGTTTCTTGAAATACAAAAATCTTATTGCCAATTACTTTTGTATTGATTATGAATTGTTGCTTACTAATTGCTTTTGTTTCACTGTTGGATTTTTATGTCAATGGCCTCTGATTGTTCTTTATTTGCTGCTATCTAGCCACCCTCAATTAAGATGCTAATGCTTTTCTTATAGCAAATTCTAGTCCAAAAATTTACTAGAAAGATTTCATGGAATCAAATCTATCAAGATTCAATTTTAACTTTACATAATTCTTTTTCTTTTTTTAGGAGAATTGGAGCCCAAGTATTGCCACATCCAAGTTCAATAATTAATTTTTAGATCTTGAAGACAAAATCACAATCTAAAAAAAACCACCAAAAAACTCCACATTTAATAAATAACAAAAATAAATAAAACTATTTTGGGTCCTTTTTATTTGGGCTTAAAATCCAATGGCATAATTAAAAACCCAATATCAAATTAAAGCTTGAAGTCCAATAATATGGATAACTCCGGTCATAATAGGATGTTTACAACAAATATGTAAAAATTGAAAAAGGTAAAGATTGCCCCTAAATAAATAAAGTGATGTACATACAAAAATATTTACATAGGTAAAAAATGTATATGTAAAAAAATGCATGCAACACATAGTAGCAACATGAATTAATATTCACAACTATGTACAAAATTGAAAAAAGTAAAAAAAAATTACTTTTTAATTTATAATTAGGCATTCACATCTTTTTATATATGAAAAAGTGAAATAGAATATTGCATTAGTGAATGGATAACCAAAATATATGTGCAAATACATGTATGTACCGGATATGACCCTAGATCATATAATAAGAAGATAATGCAATCAATTCAAAATCTCATCTATTTTTTTTTCATTTTTCATTTTTTGTTTTCTGAATAAAGAAAAAATTAAAAACATTTTTATTTTTGTACAAGTTTAAAATGATCTTGACAAAACAAATATAAGGTGAATGACAAAATAAGTCCCTTTATGTGTCATTTTTTATATAAAGATGAGGGCAGGGCTTTAACTTAGGTTTAGATTCTTAGGGTTTACTTACATGCTAAGTTCAAAGGTTTAACCATCTAAAAACTTCCAAATTGTTCCTTATATCATCGTCCATTATAGGCCAGTAAAACACCATAATCTTTATCCACCATTATAAGCTCAATCAGAAGGGGTTTAATTTGAATGAGAGTTTTCATTAGCTCACACAGAGGTTATTACTTATTACCTCACAAAAGTGTAAGTACTTACTTTCTTCTAAGAAAGGACAAAGCTTGGGTCTAGAGTTTATGTATGAATACATGTGTGGTGCATAAAAAGATATGCCAACCCAAATAATCAAATAAATTGGTACACGTGTAAAATCAAAATCTACAAAATAAACAAGTAGATTAGTACATAGAAAAAATCATAAACTACAAAATAAGCAAAAGGGTTAGTGCACATGAAAAATAATAAATAATTACAAAATAAAAACCATCAAAGTAAGGCTTAAGATAATAGATAACTAACTAATAGCTTAACTCTTTAAGGTCCTTAGTAGAGTCACCAAATTATCATAACGTTCAAGTTTAAGAACTTGTCAATTAGACACAAAAAAATGGAATCGTCAACAATCATTTTTATCAAAGTGTGATTGGCCACCTATGTGAATTTATCCCTTTTTGAAGTTATCTTAAGTATAAACTAAAAGTCCCTAAAAATAATAGGTTTAGGTTTACAATAACAAAACTAAGTTCGGGAGTCAGTTATATGTGAGAAAGGTTTTAGCACCCCATTATGTACAAAATTGGCATCAAATTAGTCTTATATTATCTTATTTAAGCCTTAATTCAAATGGTTTTTATTCCTTATTTTTATTAATTTCGATATTTATATATTAGAAAAAAAGTTCTTAGGCTTTCACCAAAAAGAATTTTTCTTACCTCTAGAGTATTTAAGATAAACTCATTGTTCACTTGAAGAGGCTTTGTCATTAGATTTATTAAATATATTATGAAAAATTAGATCTCAATTCCTCTTATTTATTTACAAAATATTGTCATACAAAATACTATCAAAATATCATAGAAAAATATCATGCAATAATATCATAATAAAAGTCATACAAAAATATTATAATAAAATCATGCAATAATATCATAAACCCTGCAAAAATATCAAAATAAAATCAAGTAAACATATAATAATAATATCATGCAATAATATCATCAATCATGCAAAAATAAATAATTCATACAAATAAAATTCATATAAAACATCATGCAAAAATATAGTAATAAATCATGCAAATAAAATCCATGCAAAATATCATGTAAAAATATATATTATAATTCTTCATGCAATAATACCATATAAATATCACGCAAATAAAATATCATAAAAATCATGCAAAAAATAAAAATGCAAACAAAACTATAAAAAAACTTACCAAAGTTTTTTACTTTTTTCTTTTTATCATCATTTTAACTCAATCACAATTAAAAAAAATACTAAAATATAAAAAAATAATAATAAATCAAAAAATAATAAATCAAAAATAAAATCAAAAAAGAAAAAGAAAAAAAAAACCCTTACGATTGAGTTAGGTCAAGAAACGGGTCAAGCAAATTCAGGCACAAGTCAAACCTCCTCCAAATAATGTTGTTTGCTTTCAGTATGTAAGCCAAAAACCCAAAGCCTTCAGAATTTTCTTCTCTTTTTTGTTTCTAGCCCAATAACTTCTCTCTCAAAACTTAAAGCTCTGTATTACTTGATGATTTTAATTGTCGTAATTGCTTCTTTATTGGTGATTTTTTACTAAGAATTAACGTTTTTATATAGGGATTGAATCTCTTTTCAATTTAAAAAATTTTAATGCTAATTAAACTTATCAAGATCTTGTCAAAATTTCTTTTCCTTCTTGTAGAAACTTAATTCCCAATAATTACTAAAATCAAACTCAATCTTTAAATTTAAAATTTAAATAAAATCACAATCTTTAAAAAAAATCAAAATTTATATTTTTTATTTTACCAAATAACAAAACATAAATAAAAATAAAAACATTTTGAGCCTTTAAATTTAAACTTAAAAAATATCTTTTAAAATCCAATATCAAAATACAATTCGAGACATAATATATATATATATATATATATATAAAACTCGAATAAAATTGGATGTCTATAGGCTTAATCCTCGAAGATTTGTTAATTCTCCAATTTCATCCCAACACTATCATGATTGAGGAGAAGAGCAATAATGATGCATCACCACACCAAGCCTAATTTCAAATTTTGAAGAAAAAATGTAATCCTGATGCCAATACTTGTTACTTTGAATTAAGTCAGTTATTTTGGCTTGATTGAGGCTTTAATTTGTTGAATTGGTTTAGATATGCGATTTTTTTTTTTGTTCTAAAAATGTTTTGTTGCTTGATGTAATGCCATTTTCATTTGGAGCTTTATTTCTCCCACAGTCATCAATACACCAAGAAGGAATCACAAGGTGGAAGAAGCACAAATATTAGTGGAAGCACATAAAAAATTATATGAGGAACAACTAGCTGAACAACTTTAAATGTTTGAGCAAGAACGCAATGAGTTGGTGGAGCGTCTTGCACTAATGGAGGCAATAATATTGGGACCACCAACAACCTCAGTACCTATTCTCACTTCTGATCAAGATAGTTGTTCAACTAATAAAAATGCAGTATAAGTAAATGTAGATGAGGATGACGATAAAGGTTAAGAAATGTATGAACTTGGAGAGATAAGTGCAGTTCAGGTAAAAATTAGTTCATGTGCATCTTATTTGTTTGTGTCATACCGGTAAATATGGATCTTCGATTGGGATCTCAGGAAATTAATGCAGAGATTTTCAAATTTTTTTATATGACAAAAAATTTTTAAAATATTCTCAAATTATTGGAGTATTTAAAGAATTTTTTTAATACAAAAGATTTCTACTTTGGACAAGGAAATAAATAAGAATTGTTTTTTAAAGGGAAAATGAGTATTTGAGATAATAAAAGAAAAGAAAAAGATTTTGATTGTAATAAAATAAATTAAAGGAATTATTTTTAAATTAAAATTATAATCATTTTTATTAAAGTTAAAGGATAATATGTGGTTAATTGTTATATATATATATATATATTGAAATGAAAGCTTTAAGGTTAAAGAATAATATGTTATTAACTGATACTATTTTTTAAAATGAAAGGTATGTATATTAATTTTTTTTTTATAAGTAAACGTATTTTTTAATTTTATTTTATTTTTTCATATCTAAACTTATCTTTTAAATAATTTTAATATTTTATTAAAAGAATAATTTTTTTTAACTGAACAATTACTCTTACTAAAAAATTAATTATAACTCTATTGTTTTTTTTTAAATTGTTGAGTTTTTGGACGAAAATTGTTACACAAGTGGGTTATTTTGGATCAAAAATTAGATTGGATTGAGATTGTGTGGGTTGGCCCAATTTTTAAAGTTTGGATCAATTTTTGACAATTCTTGCCAGCTACTATTTATGTTTTACTATATATGTATTTTTTTCTTCCGTCAACACTTCTAGAAAACTACAACACCTTTTTTCAACTAGTCAATTTTTATATTCACTGTTAATCTGTTACTAGTCTAAAATATGTAAAAATCTTTGTCCATTGGTTCCTCCCAGAAGACTTTATGTTCATATAAAAGCTAAAAACATCTGTGCTTGAATGAGACGTAATCTATAAACTTTTGACACTGCAGAAATACTAACTTGACGGGTGTTTTAGGTCTACTTGTGGGGCAACATTAATAAATTTTGAATTAAACTTTTAGTAAACTCGAAAGACTGGTATGCAGACCAGTTTTTTAAAATGAAAGATGTGAGTGTTAATATTTTTTTCTTGCACAAACGTATTTTTAAATCTAATTTTATTTTTTCATATTTAAATTTATCTTTTAGATAATTTTAATTAATTTTAATATTTTATTAAAAGAATAATTATTTGGGGTGAACAATTATACTAACAGAAAAATTAATTATAGCTTTATTGTATTTTTAAAATTGTTGAGTTTTTGGACGAAATTTGTTATAACAAGTGGGTTATTTTTTATCAAATTAGATTGGATTGAGTTTGTGTAGGTTGGCCGAACTTTTTGTGTTTGCTACTATTTGTGTTTTCGTAGATTTTTTTTTTCTTCCATCAACACTTCTAGAAAACTACTCCACCTTTTTCAGCTAGTCAAATTTTATATTCACTGTTAGTCTAAAATATGTAAAAATCTTTTTCCATAGATCCCTCTCGGAAGACTTTATGTTCTTATAAAAGCAAAAACTTATTTGATTGAATGATCTAAAAATTTTTGACGCTGCAGAAATACTAACTTGTGGGACACCATTAATAAATGTTGAATTATTTAATTATTTTATAAACGAAAGTCGTAAGTTGATAAAAAAAATTTGTTGTAAGTTAAAATATGAATTTCAGACTAAATGTCATATTTACATGAATAAACTATTTAAATTGACAAAGATTTTTCCATGAAAGAGGTTACTGATGAAATCTTATATTGATATTTTGAAATTTTCTGATAAAATGCAGCATATGGTTGTGATGCTTTGCTTGTTGTTAGAAATATTAGTATTAGTTTTTGCTTTCCACTAAAATAATTTTCAAATTGAAATGCATAATCTACTACTAGTTAGAGCATATTTTAAAGTTTTCCCCTCACTTTAGAAAAATATATATTTACTCCTAAAGTTTGATTAAAAAAATTCCCTTTTTCCCCTTTAGTTTAAAAAATACCCACTCTTACCCCATGAATTTTGATAAAAATGTACTAAATACCCTTTTTTTAAGAAACTAAATACTCTTTATTAATTATTAATCATCTGTTTGTCTATCTACTTTTTTCTCTCCTTTACTCAAGATTTTTTTTAATTACAAAATGTTTTAAAATTAGCTTTCATTATAATTAAATTAAATTCTAGTTAAACAATTATATTCTATTCTTATACATGTTAATATTTTTAACTTATCTTTAATTCAATTATATATTAATTTTTAGATGAATTTATTAAATTCTTTATTCAAAATAATACCGTTATTTAAAAAAGTGATGAAGAAATTAATTAAAACCAAAAAATAATAAAAGAGTGAAAAGGAAGGAGAAGAAAAAAAGGAAAAAAAAATGCTTTTGGGATTGCAAGAGGACTCCTCTATTTACATTCATCCTCTATTTACATGATGAATGCAGCACATAGATTTTCACTGTGATATGAAGCCTCAGAACATTCTGCTGGATGAGTATTATAAGGCAAGAATTTCTGACCTTGGATAGGCAATGCTTTTGTTGTTGAATCAGAGCCCGACCAGACCAATAGTACTGCTATTCGAGGAACAAAAGGATATGTGGCACCAGAATGGTTTATGAACCTGCCAATGTCTGTGAAGGTTGATTTATATAGCTTTGGATTGCTGCTGCTAGAACTCACATGTTGCGGAACAAGTGTAGTTATATCAATAAATATGCGCAGTTGCAATTGTACATAAAGTTATCATATGAAATGACTAAGTTTTGCATTTGCACCTTAAAGAAAAAAAAAGAAAAAGAAAGAAACTTCCATTCCAACAGCCGCGTTTTATTTCTGCTTTTACTTTTCAAAACTCTTAAAAACTTTTTGTGAATGAAACTGGTGAGATGGACCCAATCTTATTCATTAGTGCTTGCTTTGCTCAATGTCATTTTCATCAAAAGCTTATCGGCTAATACTGTTGCTTGCTTGTCAAGTGAGATGGTTAGAAATAGATCAGGTTTTAGACGGAGAAACCTGGTTCATTGTAAAAGAGGAAAAGGGAATTTCACTAACTTCTTTTTGTTTTTTGATAATTTTACTAACTTCTTGAAGTAATGGTGTTAAGTATTCAGGTAGCATGTATCCAAACCCTGTGACATTTTTATCGTGTTATTATGCCAGGCATAATTAGTATGATCACCACTTAGTAAACTACATATGCTCGGCTGTAGTATCTGAGTTTTTTGCAAAATATTGCAAATAGAGAAGTGCAACCAATAGCAGCAAAACAGTACAGCTAGAAAAACTGAAGTTGTCCTTTTTTTTTTTTTTATTCAATGGAATTAATTAGTGGACATGGACAAGGTGGAGCAGGAACCTGAATTATTCCCTCAAGCATCGGTATAACTTGCTTTATGGTGGGTCCGAGAGAGAAGTCTTCCTGAATGCACCATATCACGACCATAACAAACCTCTCCAGCTTCATCTTGTCACTTAAGGCCTCTGCATCATCATCAAAAGTGCCTTCCAAAGAGAAATCACAAGCCCGATGTCATGATCCAATCTTATATAGGGCCATGATTGGCTCATGACATCGGCATAGGATCTCATGAGCCACCCATGTATAAGGACATAATCGGGTAGAGATGCCAAGGGGATGGTAGATCTCATGTGCTAAGAAAAAGTGTCCTCATTTCAAGCATTATATTGGTTCTTGGTAATATAGCTATAAATCTCTTAAGCTCTTTGGCATCTCTTGCCCCCTTATAACGTCGAGGCTTTGGCACCTTGACCCTTTTCCTTTTTTTCATCGAGCTAAAACTCGACCTAGCCACAGCCATTTGTAGCACACTCATTTGGGCCTTAAGCTTCTCAAACTCTTTCTAGAAGACATTTAATGCATCTTTGGTCTCTTCACCCAAGCTATGTAAAGTATCAGACAACTCCCGCTAGGATGTCTCGATCTTTTTCAATCAATCATAAGTTACCACATGAGCTTTTAAGGCAACCACCGTGGCCTCAAGCTCTTCGATCTTCTGTCAGTCACTAGATCCACCACTTATAGCCATTTTATCAATTCTCTAGTACTTCTCAACTGTGCTTTGAAATCATGTGTCATGGGCTAAGCTTTCTCTCGATGAAGTAATAAATCGTGTAGCACTTGGATGGACGCTTCCACACAAGTCAAGCAAGGATAATTCAATATCTGAATAGGCAACCAACAAGCCACAAATTAATCTCAAGAATACACAACGATATATTAAAGCAAAATGGGAGCACCCCAAGGCAAACCTTGGCATTCTCTTATAAAAAATATTTTATTAATATCGAGAATAGCACATGAGTGCAAAAGGGACATCGAGTCTTTCCACCATCATTGGGGCCAGGGGGTAGCCCTAGATGGGTGGTCTAGCATGTACCTTAACCAATGAAGCAACCCAATAATACGTCGATTGTTCATCCCCTCTAAAGAGCTTAAGAGATTTTATATCTATGCTACCAAGAATGAATACAATGTTTGAAATGAGAACACTTTTTTCCTAGCACATAAGATCTACCTTCCCCCTTGGCATCTCTACCCAATCATAACCCTATACATGGGTGGCTCATGACATTCTATGTCCGGTTATAGTCCTATACAAGGTTGGCTCATGACACCCAATCTATCAAAATTGCTTTTTGTACTGCCCCATTATCCATTGCTACATTTCTTCTACAACAAATGATTTCTAGTAGTAGAAACACCAAAGCTATACATATCAACCTTCATAGTTATAAGCATAGTCTTGAATCATTTGGGTGCTACATGCCATTTTGTGCCTTTGATAATAGTATTAGTATAGGATTGATTGATCCCTAAAAGCTTTGATAGCCTAAAGTCAGAGATCCGAGCTACATAGTAATCATAAAAAAGTATGTTTTGAGGCTTTATATCACAATAAATTATTTAGGGGCTGCATTCCTCCTACAAGTAAAACAGTTCTTTTGCAATTTCCAACATAATTTGTGTCCTTTGGCTCCAATTGGGTTTTAGATCCCCAAAGAGAAAGCTCACTAACATCCCATTGCTTAAGTACTCATATACTAGCATTCGATATTGACCTTCATCATTGTATCCAAGTAACTTGCCTAGTTTCTTATGATGTTTTTGAGCAATAACACTTATTTCAGTTTTGAATTCATTGTCTCTATCTTGAACCACCCTGTTTAATTTTTTACTTGCAACATTAGTTCGATCTTGAGAATCTATTTTTATTACCCTTTTATAAACAATGACAAATGTGTTGGGAATTGTGACTCAAATCCCATAAAAGATTTATTTGAGATTTGTTAAATATTATTTGGTGGACAAAAAGACATGCAGAAAAAGAATTCTTGATAGGTAAGTTGACTTGTAGAAGAAGAATTTTAAGAGGAAAGAGATTCTTGATAGGTAAGTTTATCTGTTTATAAATAGATAGAGTCTTTACAGGGTTAGGTATGAGAAAAAGATATAAGAGAGTTGTAAAGTTTTATTGGATAGATACTCCATAAGACTATTAGAGATTTACGTCTTATAGGCATGTATGTTTATATGTTTGTGAGTGGATTAGAAGAGACTTAGATGGTTCACATAGGTATAATACATGGGTGTACATGGATATGTGTTTGTTTAGGTTGAAAATAATCTATAGGACTAGAAGAGATTGAGAGGGCCTATGACTATTAATTATTGAGTGAGATTGAATTGATATATGTTTGTAATTCTTTACAACTAGTGGATTTTATTTCTCATCCGTGGATGTAGGTCGATTAGACTGAATCACATTAAATTATTATCTTTTATGTGCTTGATTAATTGTTTGATTATACTTTTGCTGGCTTGATTGGATAAAAGCTTTTAACCTAACAAATAATGACCAAACCACATTAAATTATTATCTCTTATGTGATTGATTGATTATCTTATTTTGGTTCTATTGACTTAGATATTTGATTGAATTGAGGTTTTTTGCCTAACAAGTAGTATCAGAGTATGGATCGAGCCATGGGAAGAGGCAAACCCAGAAGAGCTTGATTCAAAAAAAGAGTTCAAATTCATGTTTTGAAAATTGATGATCGGTTTGTGTGAAGCATGAAGATAAATAAGAGAAGATGATTGTGAGACTTCAATTACAGGTGGAACCAAATATATCATCATTAAAATAGATGATTTGATGGAATTTGAGTTAAGGCGTTTAAGTTGAGAATACTCTATAAGATTAAAAGAGATTAAGAAGGCATATGAGTATTAATTATTGAGTGAGATTGAATTGATGTATGTTTGTAATTTTTTACAACTAGTGGATCTTGTTTCTCATCCATAGATATAAGTCAATTTAACTGAACCACGTTAAATTATTATCTATTGTGTGATTAATTGATTATTTGATTTCACTTTCACAGGCTTGGATGTTTGATTGGATTGAGGTTTTTTGCCTAACAAAATGATCCCCTTCCCAACTCCTCCTTGAAACCATTTGTAGCTTCTTCGAGCTCCTCATATCTAAAATACCTTAAACTGCTTTGTATGCCATTTTTGTTTATGTGATTTCTTGTAATCTTTTTGTGATACAACAAAAATGATCCCACACATAATATCCCAACCAATACTAAATTGACAAACACAGAGCTACCTAAGAGCACTGAAATCAGAATTATCAATGAATTTTGGTTCTTTTTTACGTATGAGAATGGCATCGCAGGGTTTTTGAGGGCAAATTCAGGTTTTCTTACTTTGAGGATGGAGATGGAATTCACTTGTCTGTCCTGTCTCCCATGTGGAAGCGGTAGTGACTTCTTCCAACAGCCTTTGTCATTGAATACCGCCCCAATACAAATACAATCCTGCAAACAATAAGTTTTGCAGTCTTTTAAAGAACTGCAAGGGGTAATCAACTCTTAATCGGAAGTTGGCGAATCTGTATTTTGCATTTCCACTAAATTGTATAAATCTTCTGCAGAATTCTGGGCATCTGCTTCACAGCCCTGCATGAAATCTGCTTGGCAGTTGCCATACTCGTCATTTGCATCAGATAAAGAATAACTTGGGGGGCATTTGCATGTTGTCCTTTTGTCGGCTTTGAGTAGACAGATACTATTGAAGCCACAAGTTCCACTTCCCAAATCTTGAATGGTCTTAACGACAGTCCAGTTTTCAGAGCTGCAGTGAACTTCTTCGGATAATTGGATAGGGTCAAAACACCATCAAAATTGAGAGTTACTCTGTAATAATAGTGTGCAGAGGGAACTAAATCGTCTGAGCTTAGTAAATATCTCTGATTTTTGTTTCTCAATATGTAAAAGGAACCATCTTGATCAACCTTCACTTGGTAACCAGAATTCGATGAGTTTTCTGCATCATGAGTGCCACTAATGTAATATACAACATAAGCAAAATTGGATTGCAAATTTATGGCATTGAGCACAGCATTTCCATCTTCAAGTAAACGAAACTGGAATCTTCCCTTTGAGAAGTTGTTTTCTTTTTGCCGAGGAGAAAGCAAACTTTTTCTGTTCATTACCTGAGTTGGTAACAACGTATTAGTAGGATTTCCGAAGCTCTTCCACAGTCGTTGAGAACCAGTACTATAAACAACAAAATTGCCTGTATCATTCATTCTAGCATAGGCAACTTCGCCAGTGGCAAAATATGATCTCCATATCACTTGATCATTAGGATCACTGAGAACTAGTCCGCGATCAGTGGTTAACTCTACCTTGGATCTTATTGGAGCAGGCTTATCTCCATTTGCATACCAAACTATGGTGCGGCTTGGTATTTTATAATATCATATGGCAAGTAGGAAAGTTCTTTATTCTCAAGTTGGTGAAATCCGAAGGCAAAATCATTGGAAGGTGAAAGCCAGGGTTTTGCACTGTCATCGCTGCGATAGTGCTGCCGACCCGGACATTGCGTTCAGTACTTTGAGCAACAACAAGAGGTAGGAGAAGAGATAGGCAAACTGACAGGAAAGGTGAAAAAACTGAGGCCATTGATAAACGTGTATTGAGTTTTAGATGGATTGAGTTGCCGTGAAGAAGAAACCTTTGACATATAAAGAAGTTTAGAATGCTTAAATAAAAAGAAGCTTAGAATGCTTAAATAAAAAGATTATTTAAGGCCCGTACATAAATGTTTTAAATAATTTTTTTATAAATAAATTAAAAGATCATTTTTAAATTTTTTATATAAAAATACTTTAAATGATCTTTTTATAAAAAATAAAAAAATTATTTAAGATGTTTTTGTTAAGTAATATTTTTATAAAAAATTTTAAAAGTCATTTAATTTATTTATAAAAGGATTATTTAATACATTTTTGTATACAAAGACACCTTAAATAATATTTTTATAAATAAAAAAATCATTTTTAATTTTTAGTATATAAAAAATAAAAAACTTTTATTTATTTATAAAAAGATTATTTAAGGTATTTTTTGTAAATAAATAAAATGAACACTTTTAATATTTTTCTTGAGATAAAAAAAGTGATAAATGTATTAATTGATTTTTTGAATAATTTTTTATCAATTTTTATTATTAAAACAAGTATTAAACGACTTAATTGATGATATTTTATAAATAAAAATAATAATTAAATAAAATATTTATTTTTTTTAACTACTAAAAGCATATTTTTTAATTTAAGTATTTATTATTAATAAAATAAAATAAAAAATTATTATATATGTAAAAAAATTAATATGCATGAATTTTTTTAATCAAACAAATAAATAAATTTAAATATAAAATATTTTTAAAATAAAAAAAAATTTAATATTATATCACTTTAGAGATTATATTTTCTTTTAAAATTTTAATTTTCGGGAATCAAACTGCCCGTACGATAAAATTGATGATTGTCAAAGATAAATTTAGAGAATCGTACCATTGAACGTTTTCTGTCATTGCAAACTTTTCTCTCATTATACAGCTAGAAAGCACGTCCAGCCTGCAAATCTTCTGCTATACGTCCTAGGTCTGTGAAATCATGAATTTTAATCACCAACTTATTAAAGATATTTCAAAATTATTTTCAATGTGGAAAAAATGTTTTGGCCGCACTCATTACAAAGTCAGTCCTCTGGAAAGCTCATTCCACAAATTTGGACCAACCTCAGAATTCCAAATAAAATTTGTCCTTCCTGACGCGACAAAACTTGTCCTTCTCAAAGTTAGAAAATTAAATTAATAATAATAATAACTACCTGTGGCTCCCGGAATTGTTTATAGTCATACCTTGATGGGCGACACAATTATTTCACAACAGTGCTATCTCCAATGTGATTGATTCTAGCAACAAATGGCTTTTGCTTTCCTCCTGTTTTCCTTCATATTTTTGCAACCAATGTCTGTTGTAGCTCAAATTGCTGGCAATATTAGCTTTGGCGCTTCTATCCATGCGACTGAAAACTCATCTCCATGGATTTCTCCTTCAGGTGATTTTGCCTTTGGTTTCCGACAACTCGACAACGACAAAGATCTCTTCCTGGTTGCTATCTGGTATAACAAGATACCAGATAAAACCATAGTTTGGTATGCTAATGGAGACAAGCCTGTACCAAGCGGATCAAAACTTGAGCTGTTTTACGACACCGGGCTTGTGGTCAACGGTCCCCAAGGTGAACTCTTATGGAAAGCTAAGACCAGTAACACTACTTTTGTAGCCTATGGTTTTATGAATGATACTGGAAACTTTGTGCTTCTGAATGAGAATTTGCTTGTAGTATGGGAGAGCTTCAAGAATCCTACTGATACGATGTTACCAACTCAGATACTGGAGATAAACGGGGTGCTTTCTTCTCGACACAGAGAGAACAATTTCTCAAGAGGAAGATTCCAGTTTCGTTTGCGTGAAGATGGAAACGCTGTGCTCACTCCCATGGATTTGTTATCAGACAACACTTACGATCCATACTACATCACTAGCACCGGTGATGCAATAAATTCAACAAATTCTGGTTACCAAGTTATCTTCGATGAAAGTGGCTACTTTTATGTATTGAGTAGAAATAATACAAAATTTTATCTCACCCCAAAGGGGAATGTTCCTGCTGCAAACTCTTATCATAGAGCAACTCTCAATTTTGATGGGGTTTTTACCTTGTCTTATCATCCAAAGGATTTTACTGCCAACCAAAGCTGGACTGTTATCAAGACAATTCCAGATAATATCTGCAGGTCAATCTATGGAGAAATCGGAAGTGGGGCTTGTGGATACAATAACATTTGTACACTAAAAAATGATAGCAGGCCATCATGTAAATGTCCACCAAAGTATTCTTTGCTTGATCCTAATGATGAGTATGGCAGCTGCAAACCAGATTTCATACTAGGCTGTCAAGCAGATGGCCAGTGGTCCCAAGAAGATCTATATGATATAGAGGAGCTACCTAATACAGATTGGCCAACTTCGGATTATGAACTTTCACAGCCTTTTACTGAACAACAGTGCAGAGAATCTTGCTTGAAGGATTGCTTGTGTGCCATTTCCATTTTCAGAGCTGGGGATAAATGTTGGAAGAAGAAGCTACCACTGTCAAATGGAAGAACTGATAATATCTTTTATGGCTTAAAGGCTTTTGTCAAGGTTGGGAGAGGTGATCAACTTAATCCTCCTCCTCTGTTGCCAAATAAGAATAGCCAAGAGAAGAGTCAAAACAAATTAATAATTTTGTTGGCTGTGCTTCTGACAAGCTTAGTCATTGTGAGTTGGTTGGGTTTCATATTCATTTACCGCAATAAACGCACAATAGTTCCTCGAGATTCTGATGTGGAAACGAATTTGCGGTGTTTCACCTACAGGGAGCTCCAAGAAGCTACAAATGGGTTCAAACTTGAGCTGGGAAGGGGGGCTTTCGGTGTAGTCTACAAAGGAACAATAACACTGGGGTCCTCTGTTCAGGTTGCAGTGAAGAAGTTAAACAATATAGCACAAGATGGTGAGAGAGAATTTAGAACTGAAGTGAATGTTATTGGCCAAACTCATCACAAGAATTTAGTTCGACTACTTGGATTTTGTGAAGAAGGGACCCAAAGATTGCTGGTATATGAGTTCTTAAGCAATGGCACCTTAGCAAACTTACTTTTTGGTGAGTTCAAACCGAGTTGGAATGAAAGACTACAAATTGCTTTTGGCATAGCAAGAGGGCTTCTATACTTACATGAAGAGTGCAGTACTCAAATTATCCATTGTGATATAAAGCCTCAAAACATACTTTTAGATGAGTACTACAATGCTCGTATTTCGGACTTTGGCTTGGCTAAGCTTTTATCGCTTGATCAGAGCCAAACCAGTACTGCCATTAGAGGAACAAAAGGATATGTTGCACCCGAATGGTTTAGGAACTTGCCCGTAACAGTGAAAGTGGATGTCTACAGCTTTGGTGTTTTGCTGCTAGAGATCATTTGCTGTCGACGAAGTGTAGACATGGATGCTTTAGGATCGGAGAAAATCATTTTAAATTATTGGGCATATGACTGCTACCAACAAGGAACATTAGATGCCATTGTTGAAAATGACGTGGAAGCTTTAGATGACAGAGGGAAGCTGGAGAGGTTTCTGATGGTTGCCATTTGGTGCATACAAGAAGATCCTTCTTTACGCCCCACCATGAAAAAGGTGACTCAGATGCTTGAAGGAGTTCTTCAGGTTCCCGTTCCTCCATGTCCCACTCCATATAATTTGACGAACTAAAGGCCAGATCTTGTCTCTGCACAACATTTTATCATCACACTAGATATTTTACTTTTGAAGTTTTCTCAGGCAAGTAATTTTCTGTGATTTTTATACCCTCTTTTAGTTTTAGATAGCGTTGTTATATATATATATATATATATATATATATATAAGTTGCATTATTAAGTTCTAAGTTGTCTCTGATGTTTTTTACATGACAATTAAATAAATAATGATGGTGAAAAATTCCCTGATATTTTAAATACAACGTACTTCTACCATATAAAGAAATATTGTCAAAATTTTGTTGTTCATTTAATTTTAGTATTCTCCGATAAAAATGAAGCAGCGAGGTTCCTCTATTTTGTACAACATTTTCTTTCTTATGCTCCAGCTTAAGGTTCCTAATCTCAATTTAAAATCAATCCCAATAAATTTGATACTAGTTACTGATATAATTTTTCACAAATGATCAATAAGACGCAGTTTTAGTCTTCGTTTGTGAATTAAGGTTTGCTGTTGCATCATTTCATGGCAATTCAGTGTGAAAAAAAAAATACAGGGTGTTATAGGACTCCCCTACAGAAACAGAGGAACCCAACATTTGGTTTAAACGCTTTTTAACTTGTTACTGCAAACAGAAAGTTGTTTGCTGGACAATTTATTCTGTAGCTAGGGATCTCTTTTCCTAAGACAAACTGCATCCTTCCCATGTGGCCAATTGTATGAAACCAGACACCAAATTTTCTTTCAAAATATCTCTAAACATTTGGAGACAGGAGTATTAAGTTCAATTGGCGGCCAAATGTCAAGGTCGGAGCAAAAATCATTCTCAGCATTACTTGGTTTGCTTCTGTCTATCTTATTATATGGAGGGAAGGAAACGGAAGAAGATATATATGGTAAAATACCATAAACCACTCAGCAATTTTCAGTTATATTAGATTATTACAGAGTGGTCAGGCTTAGAATGAACTATTGCTTCTCCACCTTCCTGATACATACTCAATCAAAATAAGCTTCTTTTAAAAAAATAAAAATAAAATAAAATAACTGGGAACTCCAGGATTGGTTTTTGTCACAGAGCAGCATGACAATCAAAAGCAGACTATTAAATTATGTGCAATTTTCTGTATCTTTGACCTTTTAAGCCTATTAATGAGAGTAAAAAAAATTGTCCAATGACAAACGGTCTCGGCTGCTTGGCAACGGCAAATTGATCAATATTCTATTCACTTAAAATCAATACGTTTTTGTTATGCTTGATTAGCATTTGTAACTAAAATATAAAGAAAGCACATTTGAATGGAATAAGATTAAGTGATAATATTCGCCTCTAATACTTTTAATAGGCAAAATTTTCTCTAAGGGTTCTTCATTTTAATCATTCAGGAAGCAGCACCACATTTCAAATGAAAATAACATTAGTTGTATTAAATCAAACTCAATATTCAAATTAACTTAGTTGTTCACAATTATGCACTTCTATTCTACGCGTCTTTAGGTAATCTTCCTTATATAATATCCATTTTTAATCTTTAAATTAACTCAATCTACCTATTGTATATATCCATAAGATTAGATTAATAACTTCTTTTCTTCCTTCTCTCGTTCCATTTTACCTATTGCGTCTCCTCGCATTTCTTGTTGCTCAAACCACTGGCAATGTCAGCCTCGGTAGCTCCCTTTCCGCGGGTGCTGCTAAGTGCTAAAGCAAAACTATGGCTTTCACCATCTAGCGATTTTGCATTCGGATTTCACAACTTGAAGATGAGCATTTCTTCTTACTTGCCATATGGTACAAAAAAATCCCTGGCAGGGCTATAGTTTGGTATGCAAATGGCAATAACCCTGCTCCAAGAGGATCAAAAGTAGATCTAACAGCCGATCGCAGGCTGTTCTCAGCAATCCCCAAGATGCATGAAGTGATGTGGAGATTAGATTTTGCCACCAGTGAAGTTGCCTATGCTTTAATGAAGGATGAAGTTAATTTTGTAGTTTTTAAAAGGAACTCTCCACCATTATAGGAGAGCTTCAAGAATCCTACTGATGTTATGTTACCAACACTGGCAATACAGATCAATGACATGCTTTATTCTGCGCAAAAGGAAACACAAAAATGGACTGAGGAAAATCCTCCGTGTCCAATTCCGGACACAAAAATTGACCAAGATTCATTTATAACATCGGTGTCAGGACTCATATATGGTTGCTGTCTCTGAACTTTGTGTTGGTTGGAATGTTATTTATGGTATTCGCCTCCTACATGACCAAATTCACAAGAATTCACCCCCCTGGATGGAAATGCTGCATTAAATGGGTTGGGGGAAGAACTAGGAAGATAATCTAACATTAGACAAGGAAATATTTATGCATTCATCAATAGCATGGCTTTAATCGCTGTGGCAATTATCATAATTATTCCATGGTTTTTCATTTTAAGTACAATTTGAGGATATTTTAATTGGTAAGGATTTAGACTTCAGGAGAAGCTGATCATCTCCAAATTGGTAAATGTTGTGTTTTCCTTTCAGTTGTGTAAATTGTGTTTGATTTAACTTAATTTAATTTAATTTTATATGTAATAAATAAAATGTTCATGATCTTTTCAAATTTATTAGTTTGTGATCGTGCGACGCACAAATTAATATTTTTATATATATAATTGTACATACAAATAATATTTTTAATAAAATATACAAATTTTATATATGCATATACCCATGTGACATCTAAAAAAATAAAACTTTTAAAATATTCAATGAGTAATATTATTAACGAAAAGAAAAGAAAATGAATATTTCTCATAGCAACAATTTGAATTAACTCAAGATTACTTCATTAATTTTATATTATTTATGTTTATTCCAATTTAAGATAAGTTAATTTTCTTTAAAAACATAAATTTATATGTTAGATTTATAAGAATAACTCACTTCTATATAATTATTAACCCAAATGAATATATAAATAAAAATTCAATTACAAAATTCAAATACACAGATTTTGCGGCCAATACGAATATTTGTATGATGTGCCCCAAAAGTGAACTTTATTGAGGTTTGTGTAGGTTCAATTAAACAAAAATAAACAAAGAAGAAAATCAAAATTCAATTGACTAAGAAGTTACACGCCACAATCAAAAGAATAATGGGTTGATTCACCATTTTTAGAAAAGAAGGAAAGAGTGATAAAAATAAAGAAAATTCACCACAAAACAAAGGTATTGTTTTGATAAGAATTGAAATAGAATGCAATTCAAATTATTATTCTCAATAAGGATGTTCGGCATTTTAATTATTAAGGCATATTCAAAATCCAAAACTTGCATCTTCATCACAAACTTGTTGATAATTAATGATCTTCCGCTTGTATATTCAGTTGTAGTTTTCTCTTCCTTACGATGAAACCTTCAAAAAAACAAAGAAAAATTGATTTCAAAGCATGATATTACTTTCCTTAAGCTTAATTTCGTCTCTATGAAACGAGTTATAGTATACAAAAAGGAGTTATAGTATACAAAAGGGATATAATAGAAATGTCTCCATGATACAAAAAGCTCTATTTGATTTCTCTTTAAAACTTGTGATATCAATTCACTAAACATCTCTTGATGAAAATGAGAATATCAAATTTTAAACATTAATTTCTACAGAAATAATGTCAATGTAACTTTACTTTATTAGTGAAAGAATGAGAAAAAAAAAGTGATTTTTTAATTTTAGAATCATTGAACATACACATAAATGAACTCTTACTGTCTTTACTTTTAGAGATCAAAGAGAATGGTTGTGAGCTTTTAGAGAAGAGTGATGACTCTTTATCCGTATCATTTCACTTAAAAGATGCATCCTTAAACCAAATCACATCTTTATGAATAATTATGGACATAATCATTCACCTCTTTGATAATGAAAGATATGAATGAGTAAATCTCATTCCAAGAGATACCATTTCAGAAAATCACATTTTTTACTGAACAGAAAGGAGGTATTCGAATGCCCTTCATGAGTCCTCGAATACCTTGAAACAGAAAGCTGTTATTTGAATGTCTTACGACTGACATTTGGATACACTTGGCTAAACTTTACTTTTCTAACTCATTCATGTTTCATATGACTTTGGTTTCTTATTTCATTAAATAAGTAACATACTTATTTAATTTAATTAATCTTTCATATTTTGAAAAAATTTCTAATAATGGAGAGGTATGACAGCAATTTGAAGTAGAACAAATTCTCTTGCATGCCCAGTTTGAGCGTGATGTATTGCTTAGCAACTCGTCAACTGCTTTTGTGTGCATTTGGCGTTACATTCATGCTGAAGAAAGACCGATCCACCTATATCTACAAACTTCAATTGATTTGGATTTTCAAATTTGTATAATTTTCTGTACAAAATACATGAAAACGCAATCAAGAAAAAACAATGACCTAGTACCAACACAGCCTGTGTGGGGCGCCTATTCTTCAAAATAAACCCCCAACAAATAAAAAAATCAAATGGATATTTTCTCAAAAGCTATGACCTAGAGCTTTATTCTTCATGTTATGGGTGAATGACATATGCACTGTTCAAAATAAGATAACATTATTGGTTGATTTAAAAGGTTAGCAAACATGGCAACCATCGTATTATTAGATGTATTTAAGATCAGTAGTTTCCATTCAATTGTACTATAAACTGTTATTCAACATCACTATTTGAGTCTCCAGACTGTTAGCCCGTAATCATAGACCAGAGACGGACAATTGTCAAGCATGAACTACGAATTTAAAAACATTATCTGGAAAAAGTTTACGATGGAGAAACATCAGATCTAACCATATACTTGCATGTATTGAACAAAAAATTATTGAAACCCATCAGATACAAAAACAAAAGAAAGAAAACTAAGGATGAGAAGAAAATAATGCTAACAGTCAATAAATTAACAGGACATATTGAGTAGAAAAATCGCTAATTCCACAATATAGTTTTAGATTATGAAGGCATTTGAAAATTTTTATCATAATAGCAGCAGCATGAACATCTAATGTAGACTCCAATGGTGAATATAAATAGTAGGCAATGATTGTCATATTGACCATCAACATTCCAAAATTGTAAAATACCCTTTGAAATACATTTCACATAGTATCAATGTGCTTTCTCCCTTTAATGCAGGATAGTAATTAATATTTCTAAATTTTAAACTTTTTTGACAACTCAAAAACACATATCCAAATCTGTTTTTATGTAAACCAAAACAAACAATTGGATAAAACAAAATTAAGAACCAAATATAAATCGAAAACACATAGCTAATTTCAATTTGCAAAGATAAGGCTCTCCATGCATTAATCCTACCATCACATTGGCTTTTGTAATCTCAAGCACATGCACCATCTCTTTCAATTCTAGATTACTCTTCATCTAACCAACAAAAGACAACAAAAAAACCTCATATTAACCATCCAATTAAGTAAGAGGAACAAAAACAACAAAAACCATAAATTTGAAACTATTACCTGAAATATGTGATCTTCATAGAGGCGAACATCAGAGACCTACCATTCATATTGAATATTGATGTCTTTCTTTGAATCTTTGTTTGAATCAAAGATCCACCCATATTATCCCTAAATCTCTCTTTTTCGCTTTGCCTGTCCTTCAGTGTCGATTGTAGGTTACGTTGGACTGGTGATTTCCTCCTTTTTGTGTCACCTCCCCTTTTTCCCATACCTTTTTTGTTGGTGCTGAGCTCCAACCTGAGGGTATTCTTGTAAACGCAGAGAGGAAGGATAGTTAGAAGCAAAGGCAAGGGGTGTTCCTAGCATTTGCATTCCAATGTGCAAGTCAGTAAGGATCAGGTCGAAAATGAAGTGAAAAAATAGGAAGAAGAGAGAAAGATGAATTAGATGAGCTTAGCTTCATAGTGGCTTGAGTCTTCATATTTATAGGTAAGCTAAAGAGGACAAAAAGGCACAATTAGGACAAGGCCGAGCTAAGGTGGCACTGGAGATGTTAAACCAATCTGACATTATAGATCGGTACAAATGATCAAGATACCCCCGATTATCTGCTTAAGACTTTGAGAGAAAAAAGACTACTATATCCTTTTAACCATTATATGCCTTTAACACTTTATCCCCCCATCAAGCGATTTGAGTATCAGATCACCAAATTTATTGTTGATGTTCTCGATGTAGGGTAGGTGGCTATATTTTCATTAAAAGCCAATATTGTAGGGGGAGATCGATTCTGGATGATGACTAGCTTTTAGCTACATCTGACCTGACGGTTATCTGATCTCACATGTATGTTCCAAAATGAGTACATAATCATTTTAAAAGTTGCTGAGGTGATAATTATCTGAAGTGATTGTGAGAATATTGCTGGAGTTTGTTTGGCCATGGTGAGACTTGTGTTTTCTTTCAAAATTTTGGGCTTAAGTCTTTTATTTTGAACCTTGAAAGTGAATCAGGCTCTCAGTTTCCTTTGATAGTTGTCCGGTTCGATCGATCCAATCTGGGGTTCATTTGGTTAAGTCGATCTAACAGCATTAAATGAAGAGAGAGATGGTTTGAGTGGGGAGATTTAAAACAAAAAAGACGAAAAGATGTTGACCCGCCTATGGTTCAACACGTGGTGTTGATCATGCCATCCCTCTAGGTTAAAGCACGTCTATATAAAAAGACTGGTAAGGCTTCAGCTTTTCATCTTTCATTTTTTTTGCTCTCAATCTGACCTAAAATTTTTAATCTTAACAACTTTCTTGCCTTCAAAATTTTTTTACACCCACTTCAGTATGCATTTCTAACCATGTCTTCTAGTATGAGTTCTAGAAGGGCTGAAAGCTATATGGTAGAACCAAGTAAAGGTTAGTAAAAACAAGATAACGACCTAATCCCTTATGTTATTGAGGTCGTAACTATACAAAGATGACCTATTGGTTCAATCCGATGTCAGCGTAATGAAAAAAATGTTCGGGCAAGAGGCGAGTAAGTTTTGAGTACTGAAGAGCTATGTGCTCAGATAGACTTTGAACTTTAAAATTCACCTACTTTCCTTGTCTCTTAGGTCAGCCTATCTTCTATGTCCAACTTTTTTTTTCTTGGGGTATTTCCCCTTTTGGGGTTCAATCTTTTCAACCTCCTACCACTTATACTCTCTTCTCTCAATCAATTTTTCTTGACATTTCATCTTCTCCTAAGGGGCCTTCACTTCATCTCTTTTTTTTCGAGATCAAGCTATTTTCATCTGTTGTTCTTTCTTGGGATCCACCTCTCACCCAAAAGTTAGATTATTCTAATGAAGGGGGTTTTGATAAAGGACAAGAGAAAGAGAGAACCTCTGTAGAAGAAAGTGATGATGAGGGAGAGAGTCCTATAGAGTAGGATGAACTCGTTAAGATCTTTGTATATACTGCATGTGACCTCGATGTGATCTTTAAGAACATGATAAGTGAGCTAAAAGATAAGGCAAATCTCAAAAACTATCCCAACATATGCTCAATTTATCACGTTCAAGCTCTAGGTATCACTTTCTTTTTTTAAAAAAAAAAATACAGTATAATAATGTCGAACTCCTCAGATTGGATCACTGATAGACTAGAACCATATAAGCTCTATGTATATTGGGATTCATTTATGGCTAGTCTGAGGTTTTCACTTTATCTTTTTATTCATTTCAATTTTTAATTATTACAATTTGATTATCACCTTAATTCACCGTAAATTCTATTTGGTACATAGTCTCTTTTATTATTTTTTGTCAGCAGCTAAATATTATTCTTTTTCTTCCTCTATTTAGGGAGTTTTTCTCTCTTAAAAAACATCTTAGTGATAATAGTGATTTTATATCACAGCTCAGCCAAATAAAAAGTTTTTCACGATTGTTTAAGCTCAATAAAGAATTGCAAGCTACTTTTCCTATGCCTTGAAAAACAAATGGCTAATAGGAGCTCGAGATTTGGCTTAAGTAAACCCAGCTTGGTGGACATACTGGTGGCCCTTTTCATACCCAATCTAGCATATTATTATTACACTGCTCATATCGATGCTCATGGGTTGATCTCCTCGGAAGTAATAAACAAGACAAAGTATTGGGGTAGGCTTGAGGTAACCTTATAGGATTTTATTTTAAATTAATTTTTCATCTAACTGCTAGCTCAGTTTGGAAGATATGACTGAAACCAAAAGGGTTTATGATGTCTTCCTATACCAACATGCCTTAAAGCCTAAAAAGGGGAAGAAAAAGATTTAGCTTGGGACCTTATCACGTAAGAGAGACAAAGTGATCAGTACAGCTATACATCACACTTTTCTAAGTCAAAAGTCTAAAGTTAAGGTAGGTTAGGACCTATCTTCCTCCTCGATGCCAACACTACCACCTCCAGCTAAAAGATCATGGTTGGAGATCTTGTCATTTCCTTTTGTAAGCCTTAAAGCTAGGGTACTGAGGCTTAGGTTAAAGGGGATATCCATAGGGTTAGGTTTACTCTAACAAATGACTTTATCTCTAACCTCGATATTGCCAAAAAATTCTACAAGATGATGGTTACTTCTCTTGATGAGTATCTCCTGACCTCAACTCAATTTCTTGTTATTGTTATTATTTTTATTTTCTTAAGTTTTAAGTCTTTTTGTGCAGTCCAAAAGAAGTTTTCACTTTAGCCTATAGAGAACAGCAGCCAAAAACTCTATAATGTTTATCTTGCCATGGGGCATATGCTGAGTGCTGAGAAAGAAATGGCTGCTCTTGTTAAAGAGTATAAAAAGAGCTCGAAGGCATTGAGTGATGTCAAATCAAGCCTCAACCTGTCCCACAAGAAAAAGGTTAAACTAAAGAGAAAGCAAACAAGCTGACAGCAAAGCTAAATGCCATATCGATGGACAAAGCCTTAGCTGAATGGATAAAAGAGTAGACCAAGTAGACACTAAATTATGCTCAACCAAAATTACGAAGTTGAGGTTTAAGCTAAAAGGTCAGGATAAATGGAAGAAAGAGCTGAAGATTAAGGTTGTAAAGAAGTATAAAGCTTCCGATAAATGTCTCCGAGTAAAGGTAAAATTCTTTAAAAAAAATGTTCTTGATGCCTTTCAGCTGGCCAAGGATAAGGTACAATTTAAATTCTTTTCTCTCGATCTTGACCTCTCTGATATTGATATTAACAATATTAGATTAAAGCCTTATCGAAATTAACCCAAAAAGGATATGGAAGAAGAAGAGAAGGATAAGGATAAAGCCCTAGAAAAAGAGTTGGAGGCCATAATAGGGATATAAGAGGAAGATGTAAAGGTCATCAAAGCTAAAGTCATCCTTCTTGCTTTTGCTAATGAGAGTACTCATCCCGTCACTACTACTATTAATGAATTAATTTTGTAATTTTTTTATTTTTGATTTTGTAAACTTTTGACTTTGAGATTTGCTTTTTGTAAAACCTCTTATATTTTAACCGATGTATCTTGTTACAAAGAAATAAAAAAGAGAATTTTCTAAGTTTTAGCTTAACTTTATCGCCATTTCTTTCTTACTTGCATAAGTTTGAAAATAGGTAATCGATCTAAGGGTAAATAATTTGGACTATTTAGATTAACGAACATAGTTACAACTTTTAGTTCAAATTTCTTTAAATCACTTAAAGATAAGTTTACTAAAGATAATTTAATTTATGTGTTCACATGCAAAATAGTGCAAGTGTAAGCTCAATTTGGTCCGATCTACTAGTAATATAATTGATTTGTATTTCACATACTTGGAGTGGTAGTGCCATTCACAAAATAATACAAGCGTGAGCTTAGTTTATACCAAGCTATTGATAATAAACGTTTCAGTTATTTGCATTCCACATCCTTAAGATGATGTTGCCATTCTAATTCTGTAATTTGTAAGTTGCATCATAAATGATCTTCTTAACAATATATGGTCCTTCCCATGTCAAGACCAATGTGCCACCCTAGTCATCTATACTTGAAACTTTAACCTTTTTGAGTACCAGGTCACCCTCCCTAATGTGTTTGTGCTAGATACTCTTATTATAATAATTGGCTACCTTTTATTGATATGCTATAATTTGGGTCAGGGCTATGTCCCTTTATTCTCTAGTGAGGTCCAAGTCGACTTTAAGTGTCTTTTCATTTTTTTCTTCTGATGCCAATTTAACTCATAAGCTCGACAGGTCGATCTCAACCAGTACTATAGCCTCTATTTCAAATGCTAAGTGAAAGGGAGTTTCATTGGTAGGCACCTTCGTCGTTGTCTTCAAGGCTTACAAAACTCTTGATAGCTCATCGACCCATTTCTTTTTGGCTACGTTGAGCCTATTTTTTAAAACTTCTAATATTATCTTATTTACAGTGTCGGCTTGCCCATTGGACTGAGGGTGGATAATTGATGTGAACCTAAGGTCAATATGAATATTTAAGCACCATTCCTTATACCTTGTATTATCAAATTATTTGTCATTGTCTGCTATTATAAACCAAAGTAGTCTAAATTTGCAAACTATGTTTTTCTACACAAACTTCTCAACTTGTGCTTCCATGGTAATGGCTAAGGTTTCAATTTTTAACCATTTTATGAATTAATCTACTACCATTAAGATAAATCTCCTCTAACCTATGGTCGGGGTGAATGATCTGAAGACATCAATCCTTTATAGCATGAATGGCCACAGGCTAATGATAAGAGTGAGCTCAATTGAGGGAAGGTGTTACACATAGGTAAATCTTTGACATTTGTCATATTTCTTCACCAGTTCGATCACATCTCTTCTAATGGTGGGCCAATAATAGTCCTGTCTCAACGTTTTATAAGCTAAAGGCCAAGGTCTGAGGTGATTATCATATATTCTTTCATGGATTCTCTCAGGACATAGTCTGCCTTTTTTTCATCAATATATCTCAAGTAAAATAGGCTAAAAGATCTCTTGTATAATTTTTCTTCGATCATTATATACTAGGGGGCCTTACTTAACAGTACTTTAGCTCAAACTCTTTTACCGAGTAATACTCTAGTGGTCAAGTATGCTTGAATTGGCATCATCCAAGTTTTTTTCTTTGTGACTTGTCCTACGAGCTTGTCCTCGACGCTTTTATACACTAGTTCCTCTACTAGAACTTGATTCGAGCTTTTCATTGTTGCTTCTAAAGTTAACTTGATAGAGAGTTTGTTATTGAATTTTTTAACCTTAGTATCTTTTTTACCTCAACTTTCTTAAAGCCAGCTATCAAAGCTAATGCTTTGTCGAGATACTTTTAAATTCTATCTTTCTAAACTTTGAACTCCCTATTTACCTAACCAACCACTAGTTGGGAGTCACTATAAGTAGTTATGCATTAAACATTTAACTCGATTGCCAACCTTAAGCCAACTATCAATGCCTTATATTTTGCTTCATTGTTAGATGTCTTGAACTTGAATCTCAAGGTATATGGGTACTATAGCCCTTTCAAATTGATCAGAATAAGGCTAACTCCTTTGTCCTAGCTTATAGTAGATTCATTAACATAGAGCTTCCAATCATCTTTATCTAAAATTTTTTTTTTTAAGCTATCTTTCCAATTGTACCAAGGTGTGCTCTACTACAAAGTTTGCTAGCATATGTCATTTTAATACCGATCTGAGTAAAAAGTGTAAATCAATTTTACTAAAATCTATTGCCTATTTGATTAGCCTTCTTGACATTTTAAACTTTTGTAAGACTTACCTCAGTAGTTGATCGGTCAGGATATGGATTATGTGCGCTTGAAAGTACGACCTGAGTTTCTTAACCTAAGTGACCAGGGCATAGGCCAATTTCTCTATACTATTGTAGTTAACTTCAGGCCCTGTCAATACTTTGCTTACAAAATAAATTGATCATTACTTTTTCTCTTCTTCTCGAAATAAGATCGAGCTGATAGCTTGATCTATACTAGCCAAGTACAGGTATAGTATTTTGCCAATCCTTAATTTAGATAGGATAGATAAATAGGGTAAGAACTCTTTGAGTTCATTAAAAATTTTTTGGCATTGTAAAGTCCATCTGAAGTCAAAGACATTCCTAAAAGTTTTGAAGAATGGTAGACATTATTCTACTGATCTAAACATGAATAAGCTAAGTGCAACTGTTATGCTTGTAACCTCTGTACTTTTTTCACCAAGGTCGGTGTCTTCATTTCTAGAATCACTTAAACCTTCTTGGGTTTTACTTTTATGCCTTTTTAGTTGATCATGTAACCAAAAAACTTGTCTGATATAACCCCAAAAGCACATTTGCTTGAGTTAAGTCTTATATTATACTTTCTCAAAATGTTAAAGGTTTCTTTGAGGTCTTCTAGATGTTTGATCAAACTCTTACTCTTGACTATCATGTCATCTATATCTATCTCCATATTACGACTGATTTAGTTTTTGAACACCTTGTTCACCAATCTCTAGTAGGTTGCTCCTACATTTTTCAATCTAAAGGGCATGACCTTAAAATAGTAAAGGCCTTTCTCAACAATAAAAGACGTTTTATCCTCATCTTCTTTCAATATTTTAATATGATTATAGCTGGGATAAGCATTCATGAAGCTGACAAGGTCATGCTTAACGTTATCATTTATTAGTTGATCTATGTTAGGGCAGAATAAGTTGTCTTTCGAACAAGCTTTATTCAAGTTAGTAAAGTCTAAGCACATTTTTCATTTTTCGTTGTGCTTTTTAACAATAACCACATTGGCTATCCATTCAAAGCAATAGACCTCCCTGATAAAGTTAACTCGTAATAATTTGTCAACCTCTTCTTCAATAGCCAATTATTTTTCAAGGGCAAAAGTTTTTTTTTTACCAAACTAGTTTAACCTCAAGATTAGTATACAATCTGTGGATCATCACTTCAATATCAATTTCAGGCATATCAGATGGTGTCCAAGCAAATAGGTTGATATTATCATTTATGAGTTGAATTAATTAGTCTCTATGCTAAGCTTGGCTCTAATCTGCATGTATTTTTAAGGAATGTTGTTCTAGAATGGAATTGTCATAAAGGTCCTCAGTCGACTTGGGTTGGTTTGCATCCGAGTTTGATATTTGAGGGATTATTTCTTTTTGTTCTATTAGGTCAAGATCATTTTTTGCGAGAACAGGTCTTGATGTGATGATTAGTATATTGAACAACTTGTTTAAATGTATTAGTAAAAGTGAAGAATATTTTTCATTTAATGCTGTATTTTGACCAATATGTTAGCTCAGTCTAAGTAACATCAAAAGTTTTCATTAGATTATGAGCTTTATCATTTCTACTATTGCTTCAAAATTCAAAAAATAGAATAAAATTAAACTTTCACAGAGCTTAAGAGCATAGAGTGGCTTATGAGTGCACTTATTCCATATCAATCTTACGTTTTGTGTTCATATTAGTGGTTTCCTACTCCTTATCCATTCTTTATGTCGGTTCCTCTTTGCTTTCCACCTTAATATTGGTTGATCTACCTATTTGTTTCCTAGTCCTATCTCTCATTATTGTGACATAACATTGTCGTACCATGGACTAGTCTCTTCGAACTTCTTCAGCCCCTATAAGTGTTAAGAATTTCACTTTCAAATGGAGAGCTGAGCCTATGAGCCGTATAACAAACTAGCTAGGTCAACTTAATATCATGTTGTAGGTAGATTAGACATCTACTACTATGAACTCCGCAATCAAGGTAATAATTTTTGGCTCTATCCCTAAGGAGATCGAAAGCTTGATAGTTTTTCTCACGAACACCTGTTTATTTCCAAACTCCATTAATGTTGTGGTGGTTGGCTTCAACCGATCTTCGCCAATCCGTATTTTCTTGAAACAGCCATAGTATATAACATCGTTCAAACTCCCATTGTCAAGTAAGATTCTTTTAACCACATTATTGTATACCAAGGCTGTGATCACTATGGCATCATCATGTGGGTGTTGGATCCTCTCTAAATATTTAAAGTTGAATGAGATCGACTTGTTTGTATTGTTAGTTTAGAATGTGGTGTATCTTATATTTGATAAAAAGATTTAATTATTGATGAATAAAATTAATTTTTGTATTAATTTTATTCATATTTTAAATAATTATGTTTGAACAAAAACAATTATCATATGACAAATGGTCATAACTATTTGAATATAAATAGATTATTATTCATAAAGGTCATGTTTATACATAAAGTCATAACCAATTGAATAGAAATTTATGTCTGTTCATTTATTATAAATAAATCTTTCAGTATAACCATTTTCACTACTTTTGATTAGAAGGTTTGAGATTTTGTTGTATCCTAAAGGTATAATTGCCTTTAAAAAAGTGTTTTTTACACCTCAAAGTCAAAATTTTTTTCTATTATTTCTCTTCTCTTATTTATTTTTTCTAACAATTTTTTTAAAGGCACTCATAAGTCCTTTCACTTTTGGGGTAAAAAATAACAAGATTATTGTAACAACCCATAGTGGAAATGTTGCATCCATTGTGAGAACTCTTCCAACTTATGATCTTTATATCTTATCCGATGATAATTGTTGGAAGTTATTTGCAAAACATGTATTTGTTGATGGAAGCCCAAGCATGCATCCAGATCTGAAGGTAATCGGTAAAGACATTGCCAAAAGATGCAAAGGCCTTTTTCTAGTAGCAGCAACGTTTGGAGATCTTTTGCATAGTGAATTAGGCATTGACGCATGGAATAAAATATTAAAGAGCCCTTTTATGGGACGTAACAGACAATATTCTTCTAGCATTAAGATTAAGTTATTATTATCTTCCTTCAGAGTTGAAGCATTCTTTGTATATTGTTCAATTTTTCCTAAAGATTATGAATTCACAAAAGAAGAACTCATTCAATTATGGTGGTTGAAGATTTTTTTACCACTTTTCAAAAAAAAATGATGATACAAAAGATAAAGGTAATAAGTACTTCAAAAAGAAGAATTGGGGTCACTCTTGTAAATATTTATGAATAGGATAAACACATAGCCATAATAGTGTTAAAAACGGTTATAAACCTTTGACAAAAGAATAAATAAGTATTATGTGTGTTATATCTTCAATTCTAACACTAAGAATTAAGGTTTAATCTGTGGACACCATCAATTTTGTTAGAATTCTAAGATATATAAGTCAATTAAAGGTTTAAATTGAGAGATACCTTCTTGTATTCATAATATTTATTTGTGTAAAAGATAAAAATTAAGCATTAACATTCCAAACTAGTGGGAGATTGTTAGTAATTTAGAATATGGTGCATCTCACATTAGATAAAAAGATTTAATTATTGATGAATAAAATTAATTTTTGTATTAATTTTATTCATATTTTAAATAACTATGTTTGAACAGGAACAATTATCGTATAACAAATAGTCATAACTATTTGAATATAAATAGATTATTATTCATAAAAGTTATAATTATACATAAGGTCATAACCATCTGAATATAAGTTTATGTCTGTTCATTCATTATAAATAAATCTTTTTTCATAACTATTTTCACTACTTTTGATTAGAGAGTTTGAGGCTTTGTTGTATCCTAAAGGCATAACTACCTTTAAAAAAGTGTTATTCATGCTTTAAAGTCAAAATTTTTTTCTATTATTTTTTTTCTCTTATTTATTTTTTCTAACAGTCTCTTTAGACTTTTTCTTTCTTAGCTAAGGTGCCTACTGTCATTATTATGTTTAGGTTAAACTTCTTTTTCATTGAGGTGGAGCTACCTCTTGTGATCATATTAATGACCCCGATGATTGGGTTGTTATTGTCAGCTCGACCCTAATTTTGATTTGGCTCTTCTCATTAGGCATCCTTTTTTCCTTGATCTACTCTTCTTTTTCTATTCTGGTTGGGTGCTTTATGGTTATTTCTGTAGTCTCTTTTAAACCGATCTTGTCTTTTCTATCCGACAAATCTTTTCAACTAACCTTACCTTATTAGAGCTTCAATATTATTTTTCAAGTTGACATAGTCTTTGGTAGTATAGCCAATGTCCCAATGAAAGGCACATTTTTTTGTCAGATTTTGCCTTGTGTTTGACCTTATTGGCTTAGGCCAACTGAGGTTGGGATTTTTTTCGATTTGCATTAAAATCCTCTCACATGAGGTATTTAGTGCAATGTAGCTTTTTTTTCCACTGAAACTTCTAGCTTTATGTTGTATCCTTCTTAGGTGAGGATCATAGAATTTTTTACCTTTTTTACAATGAGAATAATGGATAAGCCTTTTTTACCTTGATTTTTTTTCATTGAAGCTTCAATGTTGATGTATTTCTCTGCTATTAGCAAGATGTAACTAGAGTTTTTAGTGGTTCCAGTGACAATCTCAATTTTAAGTGGTACTCCTTATCATTGAGTCCGTTAGTCAGTGCAACAATAGTGACTGTCTATTTTAGGTCTTTAACCTGTAGAGCTTTTTTGTTAAAACGTATGATATAGCCTTTTAAAGTTTCATTCTGCTCTTTATGAATCGACATCAAGCTCAAGGTCATTTTTTTAGCTCTTCGGCTACTTATAAATCTAGATAAGAATGAGTGGTTGAGCTCTTTAAATCTAGTGATTGACCTTGGCTCAAGTTGCTATACCAAATTGAGCTGTACCTTTTAGTATAGTAGCTAGATCTTTGCATATCAAAGCCTCATGTGTCCCTTATATCATCATGTTAGTTCTATAAAGTTTAAATGACCAAAGGGACTGGAAATACCATCATATGTCTCCAAAGTTGGCATTTTAAATCCTTTAAGAGGCATGGCTCTGTCAATCTTTTTAGTAAATGGTGAGGTCTCTAAAAATTTGAACTCATCCTCAAATGCTACTAATTTTGTTTTCAACTTTTTCTCTATGGCCTACATCCAAGTTTTCAAATCTCTATTCAATTGAAGTTAATGGTCTGTTTGTTTTGGCTTTTAGGTTGTGGCATGTGTAAAATTACAACAGGGGCAGTGATGAGTTGGATTGGTGTGTTCTTCTTCTTTGGAGGTCGAAAAAGCTTCCACCTCTTCGTAACTGGACTGCTCGACAACATCTTCTCAGCTCAGAATGACTAAGTCTAACACTTTGGAAACTTGTAGTGGGGTTATAGTTTGTAGCATCTATTTGAAGGCTTGTATTTACTCAGTCAAAACTTGAAATTGCTTTTATGGTTGGCCTTGCCTGTGGCTAAGTTGGGTGAACAAAATACCGATTTTAGTGAGTTTTTATTCTTGCTAGGGTGACTATTTCTTTATCCTCTTAGGTTCTTGTTCTTGGTGGCAGTATTTTATGCTTGACCAATATAAAAATGTTGCTCCTACTTAGCGTGCCAAATGTTGGTGTCGAACTCTGACCTGAGGATATTCCTGTAGATGTAGAAAGAAAGGACAATTAGAGGTAAAGGTAGGGAGTGTTCTCTACATTTATACCGCGATGCACAAGTTAGAAAAAATCAAGTCAAAAAGGAAGTGAGAAAGTAGGAAGGAGAAAAAAGATGAATTAGATGAATCTAGCTTCATAGTGCTTGAGTCTCCATATTTATAGAAAGTTGAGGGGGATAAAAAAGGGATAATTAGGATAAGGTCGAGCTAAGATGGCACTAGAGATGTCAGGCCGACTTGACATGTTAGGTTTACATAAATGACCATTATGCCCTTAGTTATCTATTGAAGACTTTGAGAGGAAAAAAGATCACTATGCCTTTTTGATCATTATATGCCCTTGACACTTCTTTTTTTTTTTTTTTTCATGATTGTCTGTTTTGAGAGGTTTTTCTACCTAGATGCTTCAACGTTTATTTTTTTTTTCAACAATAAAAGCATAAAAAATGCCGATGAGCTTCTCCAGAAGCTTTTACCCACATTAAACAATTTTTTTAATCTAAAGGTTTAAGAAAAACTTATAAAATGGCCAACAAAGTGATTAGACCTGACAATTTTAGATACAATAATACGATAATCGTATATATATACTTTTAAAAAATATGTTTTGTGTTTATTCTTGTCAATACAAATATCAACACGACATAATTCGTGTCGTATATGTGTTGACTCATCTAAACACGTGATACGACATAAATAATAGTTAATTTAATCTTGTTATATGAATACACATTTAATATGTTTAACACGTTTAATATATTTTTTTATATTTATTTTAATTTAATATAAATATAGAAAGATTATTTTAATTTTAATCTTTTAATTATGATACTTAATTAGTTGTTTAATATCAAATAAAAAATATTTTAAATATTTAATTATGACATTCATTTAATAATTATGATAAAATTATTTTTATATTAATAATACAAAGACATAATAAATATTAATAGTAGTCTCATGCATTATTATTTTATTCTTTAATCTTTAATAGTTTATCATTTTGAAATTGATATTAAAAATTGATATAGTTATGTAAAATAAATTAAAATTAAAAAATATATATTAAATACGTATTAAATGAGTATCAAAATTTTTTTATTTTTTTAATATGTAAGTATTTTTTTATATTGTTAATATGTCAAATTTCTTAAGTTATAAATGATAGATAGTTTATAATTATTTATTATTTTAGTCATATTCTTATATATATTCATATTAGTCGTGTCTATTTGTATATATCTATGTTACTCTTGTCTATTCATGTATATCTTTATTATTCGTATCTATTCATATCGTATTTAAACGAATTAATTGTATAAATATTAATCACATCGTGTCACGTATAATACATATATTAAACGTATCGTTTTCGTGTTTAGAATTTAAATATATTTTATAATTCGTATCACATTCGTGTTTTAATAATTCGTATCATTATATGTGTCAAATATGATATAAGACACGACATAAAATATAAATTGTCAGGTTTAAAAGAAATGACAAATGGCCCTATTTATGAATAGTAAAAATTGAGAGGTTATTTTTATATGAAGAAGCTTAGGTGAAGTTCATAAAGTATTATATTGGAAATGAGTAAATCAAAATTAAAAATCAAAATCAAAATTGAAAAATTGAAAAATTGAAAAATCTTATCACATAGATCAAATGTGTAAAATTTGAAAAAGTTAAAAAATTTTTGATTATTTATTAAATAGATATTTTTAGTTAAAATATTAACAAAATTTTTACCGCTAAATAAATATCGATCAAATTTGAATTATAAATAATATTTTTAATAATTTTTTACATATTAATGATCTTCATATTGAATTATATCAATTTATCAATTTTGATTTTTTATTAAAATTTTTATTTACTCATTTTTAATAAAAATTTTATGAATTTTACTTATAAAATTTCATGTAAGTTTTGTCCACTTTTATATTATAATTATAGATGTTCCCACCAATTGTATTTGTTCTTTCTTCGTACTAACAAAATAAGGATAAATACTCAGTGTTGAAACAAGATCGGATAATTCTAACCGATTGCACATATGATTGCTGTACAGAATGAAAACTGAAGCTTTTAGTGGAGAATGAAGCAGAGGCACTGGATCGCATAGAAAGTGTGAAGAAGATCGTGAACGCTAAGTTTATACCTGCAAGTTGCAGCAGTTTGATTATTCTGTTTTCGTTACATTTTCATCTGTTTTTTTATCACTTGCAAACACTTTTAGTGCTTTAATATGTCCATGTCTGCTGAAAATAACACGAAACATTTGCTCACTACCTTGTTAATTAAACTATTCCCCTTCGAAAGATTCATTTTTTAACAGATTATCCATCTATTTTTTTATTGTAAAACCTAAATCCAAGCCCTAAGAAGGACAAGGTCATAATATGTATATAATACCCGCCTATCGACGTCCAAGAGAAACGTCAATAAAATTTTCCTATCATATGATTATTCCACTAATATGACATTAGCTACTAGGCTGTAAAAACAGTAGTAATAAAAACATTTTAGAGTTCCAAGTGCAGATACGATGAAGGGCTGGAGTAGTTAAATAAAATGAAGTTAGAAGCTCTGGACCTAATCGCTTTACAGGGAAATCAATTATAGCAAGTTATGCCCCTTAAGAAGAGATACTAGAACTAGAAGTTGCTAAAAGATTAAAGAGAGAGAGAAAGAATTTTGGCCTATCGTTCCCATTTATCCTTGACAAATTTTCTACTTTGATAATTTGAAGGACGAGGCTCAAAATGGAGCTGATTTACTGTAATTGTAAAAATATTGATTTGGTTGTGCTAGTTATCGAAGTCCATGAGGTATCATGTTCATTGCAATTTGAATTTAAAAAAAAAAATGGCCAAGGTTTATGTTAGCACTAGCAGAATCTGAACCAAGCCTTGCTTTATGCCTGTAACATCTTAGCAACGTACAAAATACAGCAAAAAGTTTGTAAAAAGTCTAGATCTAGAAAAGATCAATTAGCAAGAAGAGAAATACAATTTTCTATAGAGTATATTTTTCTTCTTGGACTAATAATAACAAGAAAAAGTTATTACCAGACAAATGGAAAAGCTCTGCTGGTCCAACAAAAATATCATTTTAGTCTTAAGAAGGAAGTTTCTTAGGAAGACTCCACCGGAACTAATCAAACGTAGAATATGTGGGCCGTAACTAACATGATATTTTAAATATGTGATCGAAAATGATACAAAAATTTAATAATAAGAAGTCAGACTTCTTAGAATCTTGAAAATTAATTATAGGCTCCTCTTTTCAAAACCAATTGACGTGTTCTTTAAGGTTTGGTTCTTCTTAAATTCAACGGTCAAACATCTTTTAAGTCTTTCTTGACTGTAATGTCCCTTAAGTGATTCAAGTTGTGGGAAAACAAAAAAATGAGGAAAATTCTACCTTACTCTGAAATGTCCCAAAATTGTAAAGTTTATATTTGATATATTATTAATGAATAAATTTTATAATTATTAGTAAATTAAATGATATTAATTTATTGATAATAAAAATTTTATTTTAAAATAAATATATAAAAATTAATTTTTTAAAAAATTATTTATTAATATTTAATCTATCTTATTAATAAAATATTATTATTTAATTTATTGATAATATTATATAAAATCTATAAAATAAAGATGCATCAAATATAAACTAAAATTGAAACCCATATCATAAGCCACTCGGTTGAAGTGTGGTTATTATCCGTCACAACCCTTTGAGCCCACATCCAAAAGTATTTCAGCAGACCAAGTTCAGCAGCCACATATCTTTCTTTGCTTCTCGTAGAAAAGTCATAAGTGCTATATCTTTGCAATTAACTATAACCCAATGGTCTATTTCTTTAAAATGATAGCATTTAGAAATCAATTAGAATGTATTTAGATAGGTGGTGAGATTAATTTTAATAAAATTAAAAATATTGATAAAAATAAAATTAATTATTATAATAATGAGATTGAGTATTATAATTTGGAGATTAAAATTAATAATAATATATTTATTTCAATGTAAATGCATCAATAACAATGAGATTAAATGTAGTGAAAAATGAAAATAAATAATAAGCACATTAAATTAAAACTTTTATATAATGAAAATTTTAAAATATCTTTTACATTTATAAGTTAATTTTTATAACAAATAATAAATTTAGTAACAATTAATAATAATGTTTTACAATTAAAAATTGATTATTTGTTTATGATTTTTAGCTATATATTATTAATTAATTTATTACATATTTGTATAAATGATTTATTAAATAATTATAATGATGTTATTTTAAAATATTTAAATAAATAAGAAAAACAAACAAACAAACAAATGTTACAAGTGATGGCAACATTTTCCTCCTGCAATTCAATCCTAGAGGTAAAAAAAAAAAGGCATGGGTAAAAATGAAAAGAACGTGATGGGAGTGGAATTTTTCCATTAAGTCCAATCAAGTTTTAAACCTCTACTGCAGTCAAAAATCATGAGATATAGGTACGGATGTGGCCTCTGTTGTTTCCCTCATTATTCTCTTTCACTTTTTAAGATAAAAAAAATAATTAACATTCCAAATCCGTTAAAAAAAAAAAGGACAAAATTAAGGAAGAAGACTCAAATTTGAAAAAATAAAGTCAATCAAGAAAATATTGAGGCAAACAATATGATAAATCAAACGACACAAATTTTTTTTCCTTCTCATTTTTTTCTTCATTACCTACAATCCCTACAAAATGATGCTTAACATTGATCTAGTCTCAATTAGAGTTAGAATTATAGACACCGATTTTGTTTGAGTTTACTATTTTTAATTCTTGTTTATTAATAATATTGATTTAATTAAAATTAAAAATTTATAAAATATAAAATCTGAAAAAAAAAAAAAAGGGTCTGGCCACCCACCCCACTGCCAACACCATACCCTTGTCCTTACCATACTCTGACTGCCCAGAATCACCACCCATACCTTGCCAGGCGTATGTTCAACCTATTACCACCATCGCAGTCCTATAAAGGACCAGATCACAACCTCTTTCACTCGGGCTTGAAGCACTCAAACATATAGCCACCACAAAAGAAGCCCATACAGACACACTACTATTCCTAACCTCAATCAACCCCTCGCCCACCGAATATCCCCTCACCAAAATACCAAAAAACACGTACCCTTACCAACAACCTCTCAGACGAAAAAAAACCCAAACAACCCCCAAAATACCTAAACAAAAAAATAAACAGATCTACGAAAATCAACACAAAAAAACCATAAAATAGAAACCACAGCCCTCACCGAATCGACGAGGAACCCAATGCCAAAGAGATCCCTGCAACAAAAAAGAAAGGTTATTAGTTTGAGTTTTTTTTTTTTTTTTTTAAAGAATAGAAAACTTTAAACATCAATCTATATCGATTAGGGTCGTTTTCGGGTGAAGAAGAGATCGGATCTGAAAAGATCGTGTCGAAAAGAGCTTTCAGGAGGATTTCAAAACTTTCAGTCACCGGCGACCACCATCGGTGGTGGCCCAGGCGGTGGCCGGCGCGACAGTCCAGCAACTGAATTCCTACGGGGCCAGAGAGAACCCAAAGCTCTGAAAAAATTTTTTTTTTTAAGAAAATGGTGAAATGAGCTAAAAAAAAACTGACTTTTATAGAAAACATTAAAAGCAAAACGACATCGTTTTGAGCATAGGGCCACAACAACGTCGTTTCAAACTTAAAAGGATCCGCGCGTGGATCAAACCCAACTTGAAATCCGCGTAAACCGACCCGTCAACCCGCCTCAGCCACCCTCCAGTCGGTTCAGACGAACCGTCAGTGAACCAGTCCGAACCGTTCCTCAACCGACTCAACCGAACCGCGCGTCGAACCGAACCTTTTTCGGTCCAACTGAACTGCCGTTGACCGGTCCGGTTCAAGTAAAAAAAATATTTTTTTGAATTTTTGAATTTTTTTTACATTATTATTTTTTGTTATTTTAAGTATTTTTTTTATATATGTATGCATGATCATTTTTAAATTTGTTATGATAAGTTTTTTAATTGTTTTAATAATATTAAAAATGAAAGTAAGTAAGATAATAATTAAAAATATATATTAAAAATGCTTAAGATAATAATAATAATAATAGAATAATTATTATTATTTTCCCTGCTTAGATGTTGGAGGGAATAAAAAATATTTTTCTAAAGAAATAATTTTGCCTAGATGTTAGGGAATTATTATTAATAAATTTTCATAAAAAAATATAAGAAATTTTTAATTAATTTTTAAAAATCATTAAAATCGAACTTACTTCGAAAATTCGCTTAGATGTTGGAATTTTTAGAGATGTTCGTATTTTCTTAAAAACGAAACCTTAAACACTAATTTTTAATTTTCAAAATCCTAGGTTTCTAAAACCCCTAAAATTCAAAATCCCTTAAAATTCAAAATCCCAAAATCCAAAATCCCTAAAATCCAAACCCTTAAATCAAAACCCCAAACCTCAAAACCCAAACCCTAAAATCTCCAAACTCTAAAATCAAAACCCTGAACCTTCTATATCCAAAAATTCAAGCCTTAAAACCTTCTAAACCTTAAAACCAAACCTTTAAAACCTCTACTCAAGCCCTTACTCAAAACCTTCTGAAAATCTTAAGGACACTATGAAAATTAATTTGAAACAATTTGTTCTCGAATGCCGCCTAGATGATGGGGTATTTAGAAAATTTTACTTCATTAAGTCTTTTCACACGATTTCTTAATTCGTATTAATAATAAGATTAATAAATAAAAAGTATAATAGTAAATAGGGATCTTAAATATAAATAGTCGTACCTAAGCTCTACCTAGATGTTGAAGAGTCTGGGTGATCTCATTATACTTAAGAATCCAACTTTTAAATTGCATTTCATTTTTATGACATTCATTAGCATACATATGTTAACGTGTTATCATCGATAATTGTCTGCAATGTTCTCTCTTTAATTTTTATTTACTATTTGATGATAAAATATTTAATAATAAAAAAGAATAATACATTTTGAAAAATTTTGTGATATTATAAAATAAAATAAAAAATAACATTTTGAAAGAAATAATTCTTGGTACTCTGCCTAGATGTTGGAAAGTCACTAACAATTATTTTCTATAAAGATTGTTATTTCATTTTAAGGATTATTGTGTTAAATCTTAAGCGAAAAGAGTTATTTTAAATTCTGCCTAGATGTTGGAGAATTTTAAGATAATTCTTTAACTTAAAGATTTTTTCAATATTTCTAAATAAAAATTTTAGCAAGATTTTATTTTTCCAAATGAAGGGAATTAGTGTTAAATTTCAAATTAAAACCATTTTTATCCAATATAAAAAATAACACATAATTAAATGGTACCAATTTATAGGCGTTATGGGGGTGCTAATCCTTCCCCGCACGTAATCGACTCTCGAACCCCAACCTGATTTTTCGTAGATCAAAATTTATCTTTTTGATAAACTTTGAACTTGCTTTTATAGTTTTATTAAAATGATAAATTTTTGGGTGACCAATCACACCCTAACAAAGATTGGTGGTGACTTCCCTTTTATTTCTCTCGACTTTAAAACTCTTTTACGTCTGGCGGTCCCAAAATCATTACGATAGCTTGGCGGCTCCACTGGGGGCTTTTGAGAGTCAGGCCAAATTTTAGTTATGCACTATTAATAGTTGTTGGATTTAATTGGTTTTATTTGATATTTAATTTAATTATCTTTTATTTTAATTTTTCAAAATATATACATACAAGTTAATAAATAAAATAAATTGCTTGTTATCTATTACTTTATTTTTATTTTTTGTTTATGATTTATTCATGTTATTAAATTAATAATTACTTTGGCACACACTTGCATATTTACTCACATACATGAGCTCTAGACCCGGACTCTTTCCCTTTTAAGAGGAATGAAGTAGTACGTCTCATGAGGTGATAACCTTCTGCATTTGCTAGCAAAACACTCCACTCGATTAAACCATTTTCGTTAGTAGCCTGTAATGGGTGAGGGATCGGGGAACTTTACTAGTCTATAAACGGACGATGATATGAGGAATAGTCTGGGAACCGTTAGACGCATAAACCTTAACCCAGCATATTGTGAGCCATATAAACCTTGTCAATCTTTTTATAGAAATAACCAAAATGGATGATAAAAGAAAAGCATTTTCTTGAAAAAAAATAAATTTGCTCTTTACATGTAGTTCATTCATTTGGGTAATTGTTCAAATTTTACAATTTCATAAAATATTTTAGAATAAAGTAATTTTTTTTAAGCATTATCCAACAAGCAAAAAAAAAAAAAAAAAGGTTTTCAGAAAAATTAAAGATTTTTCTTAAATTCTTTGTTTATTGGCCCAATCAAAAAATCAATTTTCATGTCCTAGTTATTTTGTTTTTACCTCTAAATAAAATTCTTTTTTATATTATATTTTGTTTCATCTTTTCCATTTCATACATCATAAAAAATAATACATGTATCCCATCCCATATATAAAAGGTAGTGTCAGTTTCACTAGGTTGGCATAATACAAGCATTGCATCCTATGTAAAAATATAACATGCACTTGGTAAGTTCATGCATTTCATACAAGTATGCTGTATTAGTCATAGGAATACATCTCATCATTCATGTAAATATGTCATTGCATTTCATGCATATAAATTCATGAATGGTAGGGTCGTATGGAATAAACGTTGCATTTCATATCCCACTATCCCTAACATTCCTTACATACACATTTATGGTTGATAAAAATTTTCATTTGGGTCATTTGTACTTATAAAAATTCATTGTCATAGGCATATATGCATTTCATGACATTCTTTAGCCATCGTATTCATGTATTCATACTTCGTGTGTCATTATTTTTGTGATATTCATTCAATAAAGGTAGTAATCTAAAATTTTTTATCTAAGTCCTGATAAAATGTCTGTCTTGGTGGGAATCATGAGTGA